>CM077784.1:9181780-9646673 GCA_039737535.1 Lagodon rhomboides | reverse complement strand
GAAGAGTTGAGGGGCTGTTTTGAGGCCACTGAATGGGACTTATTTTTCAGCGACCAGGTTTCCTGTAACAATTATGAACTGCTAACTGATACCATCACAAGTTATCTGAATTTCTGTGCTGATAGTGTTGTAGAAACAAAAGATGTTAGGATTTATCCTAATAACAAGCCGTGGGTCAATAAGAGCTATAAACATATCCTCAATAAAAAAAAAATAGCATTCAAGGAGGGTGACCGGCAAAAAGTGAAAGATCTAGAGAAAGAACTAAGGTGCATGACTAGGAAGGCAAAAATGGACTATAAGGACAGAGTTGAGGAGGAACTAAGGAACGGGAATGCAAGGGATGCTTGGAGGGGGCTGAACACAATGATGGGAAGGGAACAAAAAACACCCCCCCCTCAATGTGATGATGCTATTAAACTGTCAAATGAGTTGAATGTTTTCTACTCCAGATTTGACAAACATAATTACAGTGATGAGTGTGACTCTGTATGTGCAAGAATGACACCTGCCCCTGTCACATTGAAAGAACAGGATATTGTTACAATCCTCAAGCAGGTTAAACCTCATAAAGCCCCGGGGCCAGATGGGCTCAAGGGAAGGGTCTTGAAAGAATGTGTCATCCAGTTAGGACCAATACATACCCGACTGTTCCAGATGTTCCTCAACATCAGTTTTGTCCCTCAAGCCTGGAAATTGGCAACCATTGTTCCGGTACCCAAAACTGCTCATGCAAAATCAATGAATGATTTTAGACCAATTGCCCTCACTTCTCTATTAGGCAAATGCATGGAGCGTCTAGTGAGCAGGGAACTCACACTACAAACAGCAGAGTTCATGGACCCCATGCAATTTGCCTATAGAGCTAGTCGAGGTGTAGAAGATGCCACTCTCATTCTTTTGGATAAAATATTCTGTCACTTAAATAATCATGCTAAAACCTATGTTCGTGTATTTTTTATGGATTTCTCCTCCGCCTTTAATACGGTTCAGCCGCACATTCTCCTGAAACGCTTATTTGACCTGAACGTCAGAAGCAATCTCATTTTGTGGATCAGGGAGTTTTTGAGAGAGAGACCCCAACGTGTGTGTGATAATAATATGCTTTCTGAGTGTCTTGTCTTGAACACCGGCGTTCCTCAGGGGTGCGTCTTATCGCCGCTTCTATTCTCCCTGTATACAAATGAGTTGCAATGTAACAGCAAAGACTTCTCTCTTATAAAGTATGCTGATGATATGGCCCTGGTTGCCGGCCTGCAGGATGCCTGCTGTCCCTCCTACTCCCAACACATCAACCAACTTACCACCTGGTTTGAGAACAGCTTTCTTGACCTTAATGTCAGTAAAACCAGGGAGATGTGTTTGGGAGAGAGGGCAGGTGCAGAATGCACAGGGTCTATCTTCAGGCCTGTTGGCATGAGAGGGGAGGATGTGGTGCAGGTCAGTGAGTTTAAATATCTTGGCACAACCATAGATAACAACCTCACTTTTCAGGGAAATGCAGACAACATTTACAAAAAAGCTAGACAGCGGCTGCATCTTCTTAGACAATTGAAGAGCTTTAACGCCAGTAAACAAACCCTGACCATGGTCTACCGGTCACTTACTGAGAGTGTTCTCTCCTTTAACATCATCTCCTGGTATGGGAACCTCCCAGTCAGACACAGGAAAAAGTTGGCCCAGGTAATCAACCAGGCCAGTAAGATAACAGGAGACAAGCAAATGCAGCTTCAGGAAATATATAATCGCTCCATGGCCAAAAAAGCCACTCAAATTTACAGTGACACCTCCCACCCTCTCAACTCCGCATTTGTTTTGATGCCATCAGGAAGGAGGCTCAGAGTTCCCTTAGCTAAAAAAGCAGGGTACAAAAAGTCATTTGTGCCGTCTGCAGTGGATATCTTGAACCAGAGCATCTTCAGGTGAACTTTTGAGCTACAATGAATCCGCAGCTGTATGATATTGTAATGTTGTATTTTATGTGTTATTGTATTTCATGTGTTTATTTATTTAGTTACTGTGCTGGATGTGCCCAGCTGTTGTTGCTGGCTGACTACCAACATGCCAAAGGCAAATTTCCACTGTTTTTAAACCATTGGACAATAAAGTCTTCTTATCTTAGCTTATCTTAACATGTCTCAATACATTATACCTTGTCACAAAACACGACAATATGTCACAACACACGATAACATGTCAGAAAACATGAAAACATGTCACAAAACACACTCATAAAACACGATAACATGTCACAAAACGTGATATGTCAAAAAACACAATATCATGTATTAAAACACGATAACATGTCACAAAACACAATATCATGCCACAAAACACGATAAAAAACACAATAAAATGTCACAAAACACGACAACATATCACAAAACACAGTCACAAAACACAATAACATGTCACAAAACGCGATAACAAAACACAATAACATGTCACAAAACGCGATAACAAAACATGATAACTTGTGACAAAACACAGTCACAAAACACAATAACATGTCACAAAATGCGATAACAAAACACGATAATATGTCATGTTATCGTGGCACATGTCATGTTATCATGGCATATGATACATATGAACACAATGAAATGTCACAAAACACAATATCATGTCACAAAACACTATAAAAAAACACAATAAAATGTCACAAAGTACGGTAACATATCACAAAACATGATAACATGTCAGAAAACACTATAAAAACACAATAAAATGTCACAAAACACGATAACATATGACAAAACACGATAACATGTCACAAAACACAATATCATGTCACAAAACACAGTCACAAAACACAATAACATGTCACAAAACGTGATAACAAAACACGATAATATGTCATGTTATCGTGGCACATGTCATGTTATCATGGCATATGACAAAACACGATAACGTATCACAAAACACAATATCATGTCACAAAACATAATGAAATGTCACAAAACACAATATCATGTCACAAAACACAATATCATGTCACAAAACACTATAAAAAAACTCAATAAAATGTCACAAAATACGGTAACATATCACAAAACATGATAACATGTCACAAAACACTATAAAAAACACAATGAAATGTCACAAAATACGGTAACATATCACAAAACACAATAACATGTCACAAAACACAATGAAATGTCACAAAACACAATAAAATGTCACAAAACACTATAAAAAACACAATAAAATGTCAAAAAACATGTATGATATTGTAATGTTGTATTTTATGTGTTATTGTATTTCATGTGTTTATTTATTTAGTTACTGTGCTGGATGTGCCCAGCTGTTGTTGCTGGCTGACTACCAACATGCCAAAGACAAATTTCCACTGTTTTAAACCATTGGACAATAAAGTCTTCTTATCTTAGCTTATCTTAACATGTCTCAATACATTATACCTTGTCACAAAACACGATAATATGTCACAACACACGATAACATGTCAGAAAACATGAAAACATGTCACAAAACACACTCATAAAACACGATAACATGTCACAAAACGTGATATGTCAAAAAACACAATATCATGTCACAAACCACAATGAAATGTCACAAATCACAATGACATGTCATAAAACATGATAACATGTCACAAAACACAATATCATGTCATAAAACACGATAACATGTCACAAAACACAATATCATGCCACAAAATACTATAAAAAACACAATAAAATGTCACAAAACACGACAACATATCACAAAACACAATAACATGTCACAAAACACAGTCACAAAACACAATAACATGTCACAAAACGCGATAACAAAACACGATAATATGTCATGTTATCGTGGCACATGTCATGTTATCATGGCATATGATACATATGAACACAATGAAATGTCACAAAACACAATATCATGTCACAAAACACTATAAAAAAACACAATAAAATGTCACAAAATACGGTAACATATCACAAAACATGATAACATGTCAGAAAACACTATAAAAAAACAATAAATTGTCACAAAATACGATAACATATGACAAAACACGATAACATGTCACAAAACACAATATCATGTCACAAAACACAGTCACAAAACACAATAACATGTCACAAAACGCGATAACAAAACACGATAATATGTCATGTTATCGTGGCACATGTCATGTTATCATGGCATATGACAAAACACGATAACGTATCACAAAACACAATATCATGTCACAAAACACAATGAAATGTCACAAAATACGGTAACATATCACAAAACACGATAACATGTCACAAAACACAATATCATGTCACAAAACACAATATCATGTCACAAAACAATTAAATGTCACAAAACACAATAACATGTCACAAAACATTATAAAAAACACAATAAAATGTCACAAAATACGGTAACATATCACAAAACACAATGAAATGTCACAAAACACAATAAAATGTCACAAAACACTATAAAAAACACAAGAAAATGTCAAAAAACACGATGACGTGTCACAAAACACACTCATAAAACATGATAACATGTCACAAAACATGATGACATCTCACAAAACATGAAAACATGTCACAAAACACAATAAAATGTAACAAAACACAATAACATGTAACAAAACATGATAACATGTCACAAAAAACAGTCACAAAACACAATAACATGTCACAAAACACAATGAAATGTCACAAAACACAATAACATGTCATAAAACACGATAACATGTCTCAAAACATGATAACATGTGACAAAACACAGTCACAAAACACAATAACATGTCACAAAATGCGATAACAAAACACGATAATATGTCATGTTATCGTGGCACATGTCATGTTATCATGGCATATGATACATATGAACACAATGAAATGTCACAAAACACAATATCATGTCACAAAACACTATAAAAAAACACAATAAAATGTCACAAAGTACGGTAACATATCACAAAACATGATAACATGTCAGAAAACACTATAAAAACACAATAAAATGTCACAAAACACGATAACATATGACAAAACACGATAACATGTCACAAAACACAATATCATGTCACAAAACACAGTCACAAAACACAATAAAATGTAACAAAACACAATAACATGTAACAAAACATGATAACATGTCACAAAAAACAGTCACAAAACACAATAACATGTCACAAAACACAATGAAATGTCACAAAACACAATAACATGTCATAAAACACGATAACATGTCTCAAAACATGATAACATGTGACAAAACACAGTCACAAAACACAATAACATGTCACAAAATGCGATAACAAAACACAGATAATATGTCATGTTATCGTGGCACATGTCATGTTATCATGGCATATGATACATATGAACACAATGAAATGTCACAAAACACAATATCATGTCACAAAACACTATAAAAAAACACAATAAAATGTCACAAAGTACGGTAACATATCACAAAACATGATAACATGTCAGAAAACACTATAAAAACACAATAAAATGTCACAAAACACGATAACATATGACAAAACACGATAACATGTCACAAAACACAATATCATGTCACAAAACACAGTCACAAAACACAATAACATGTCACAAAACGCGATAACAAAACACGATAATATGTCATGTTATCGTGGCACATGTCATGTTATCATGGCATATGACAAAACACGATAACGTATCACAAAACACAATATCATGTCACAAAACATAATGAAATGTCACAAAACACAATATCATGTCACAAAACACTATAAAAAAACACAATAAAATGTCACAAAGTACGGTAACATATCACAAAACATGATAACATGTCAGAAAACACTATAAAAACACAATAAAATGTCACAAAACACGATAACATATGACAAAACACGATAACATGTCACAAAACACAATATCATGTCACAAAACACAGTCACAAAACACAATAAAATGTAACAAAACACAATAACATGTAACAAAACATGATAACATGTCACAAAAAACAGTCACAAAACACAATAACATGTCACAAAACACAATAACATGTCATAAAACACGATAACATGTCTCAAAACATGATAACATGTGACAAAACACAGTCACAAAACACAATAACATGTCACAAAACGCGATAACAAAACACGATAATATGTCATGTTATCGTGGCACATGTCATGTTATCATGGCATATGATACATATGAACACAATGAAATGTCACAAAACACAATATCATGTCACAAAACACTATAAAAAAACACAATAAAATGTCACAAAGTACGGTAACATATCACAAAACATGATAACATGTCAGAAAACACTATAAATTGTCACAAAACATGATAACATATGACAAAACACGATAACATGTCACAAAACACAATATCATGTCACAAAACACAGTCACAAAAAACAATAAAATGTAACAAAACACAATAACATGTAACAAAACATGATAACATGTCACAAAAAACAGTCACAAAACACAATAACATGTCACAAAAGACAATGAAATGTCACAAAACACAATAAAATGTCATAAAACACGATAACATGTCTCAAAACATGATAACATGTGACAAAACACAGTCACAAAACACAATAACATGTCACAAAATGCGATAACAAAACACGATAATATGTCATGTTATCGTGGCACATGTCATGTTATCATGGCATATGATACATATGAACACAATGAAATGTCACAAAACACAATATCATGTAACAAAACACTATAAAAAAACACAATAAAATGTCACAAAGCACGATAACATGTGACAAAACACGATAACATGTCACAAAACACAATATCATGTCACAAAACACAGTCACAAAACACAATAACATGTCACAAAACGCGATAACAAAACACGATAATATGTCATGTTATCGTGGCACATGTCATGTTATCATGGCATATGAGAAAACACGATAACGTATCACAAAACACAATATCATGTCACAAAACACAATGAAATGTCACAAAACACAATATCATGTCACAAAACACTATAAAAAAACACAATAAAATGTCACAAAGTACGGTTACATATCACAAAACATGATAACATGTCAGAAAACACTATAAAATGTCACAAAACACGATAACATATGACAAAACACGATAACATGTCACAAAACACAATATCATGTCACAAAACACAGTCACAAAACACAATAAAATGTAACAAAACACAATAACATGTCACAAAATGCGATAACAAAACACGATAATATGTCATGTTATCG
Organism: Lagodon rhomboides; assembly: GCA_039737535.1. Lineage (NCBI taxonomy): Eukaryota > Metazoa > Chordata > Actinopteri > Spariformes > Sparidae > Lagodon > Lagodon rhomboides. The sequence continues at coordinate 9,639,452 of CM077784.1, read as the reverse complement.
TGGCACATGTCATGTTATCATGGCATATGATACATATGAACACAATGATATGTCAAAAAACACAATATCATGTCACAAACCACAATGTAATGTCACAAATCACAATGACATGTCATAAAACATGATAACATGTCACAAAACACAATATCATGTCATAAAACACGATAACATGTCACAAAACACAATATCATGCCACAAAATACTATAAAAAACACAATAAAATGTCACAAAACACGACAACATATCACAAAACACAATAACATGTCACAAAACACAGTCACAAAACACAATAACATGTCACAAAACGCGATAACAAAACACGATAATATGTCATGTTATCGTGGCACATGTCATGTTATCATGGCATATGATACAAATGAACACAATGAAATGTCACAAAACACAATATCATGTCACAAAACACTATAAAAAAACACAATAAAATGTCACAAAATACGGTAACATATCACAAAACATGATAACATGTCAGAAAACACTATAAAAAAACAATAAATTGTCACAAAACACGATAACATATGACAAAACACGATAACATGTCACAAAACACAATATCATGTCACAAAACACAGTCACAAAACACAATAACATGTCACAAAACGCGATAACAAAACACGATAATATGTCATGTTATCGTGGCACATGTCATGTTATCATGGCATATGAGAAAACACGATAACGTATCACAAAACACAATATCATGTCACAAAACACAATATCATGTTACAAAACACTATAAAAAAACACAATAAAATGTCACAAAATACGGTAACATATCACAAAACACGATAACATGTCACAAAACACAATATCATGTCACAAAACAATTAAATGTCACAAAACACAATAACATGTCACAAAACATTATAAAAAACACAATAAAATGTCACAAAATACGGAAACATGTCACAAAACACAATGAAATGTCACAAAACACAATAAAATGTCACAAAACACAATATAAAACACAAGAAAATGTCAAAAAACACGATGACGTGTCACAAAACACACTCATAAAACATGATAACATGTCACAAAACACAATATCATGTCACAAAACACTATAAAAAAACACAATAAAATGTCACAAAATACGGAAACATATCACAAAACACAATGAAATGTCACAAAACACTATAAAATGTCACAAAACACGATAACATATGACAAAACACGATAACATGTCACAAAACACAATATCATGTCACAAAACACAGTCATAAAACACAATAAAATGTAACAAAACACAATAACATGTAACAAAACATGATAACATGTCACAAAAAACAGTCACAAAACACAATAACATGTCACAAAACACAATGAAATGTCACAAAACACAATAACATGTCATAAAACACGATAACATGTCTCAAAACATGATAACATGTGACAAAACACAGTCACAAAACACAATAACATGTCACAAAATGCGATAACAAAACACGATAATATGTCATGTTATCGTGGCACATGTCATGTTATCATGGCATATGATACATATGAACACAATGAAATGTCACAAAACACAATATCATGTAACAAAACACTATAAAAAAACAAAATAAAATGTCACAAAGTACGGTAACATATCACAAAACATGATAACATGTCAGAAAACACTATAAAAACACAATAAAATGTCACAAAACACGATAACATATGACAAAACACGATAACATGTCACAAAACACAATATCATGTCACAAAACACAGTCACAAAACACAATAACATGTCACAAAACGCGATAACAAAACACGATAATATGTCATGTTATCGTGGCACATGTCATGTTATCATGGCATATGACAAAACACGATAACATGTCACAAAACATAATGAAATGTCACAAAACACAATATCATGTCACAAAACACAATATCATGTCACAAAACACTATAAAAAAACACAATAAAATGTCACAAAACACAATATCATGTCACAAAACACTATAAAAAAACACAATAAAATGTCACAAAATACGGTAACATATCACAAAACATGATAACATGTCACAAAACACTATAAAAACACAATAAAATGTCACAAAACACATTAACATATGACAAAACACGGTAACATGTCACAAAACACAATATCATGTCACAAAACAATTAAATGTCACAAAACACAATAACATGTCACAAAACACTATAAAAAACACAATGAAATGTCACAAAACACAATAAAATGTCACAAAACACTATAAAAAACACAATAAAATGTCAAAAAACATGTATGATATTGTAATGTTGTATTTTATGTGTTATTGTATTTCATGTGTTTATTTATTTAGTTACTGTGCTGGATGTGCCCAGCTGTTGTTGCTGGCTGACTACCAACATGCCAAAGGCAAATTTCCACTGTTTTAAACCATTGAACAATAAAGTCTTCTTATCTTAGCTTATCTTAACATGTCTCAATACATTATACCTTGTCACAAAACACGATAATATGTCACAACACACGATAACATGTCAGAAAACATGAAAACATGTCACAAAACACACTCATAAAACACGATAACATGTCACAAAACGTGATATGTCAAAAAACACAATATCATGTCACAAACCACAATGAAATGTCACAAATCACAATGACATGTCATAAAACACGATAACATGTCACAAAACACAATATCATGCCACAAAATACTATAAAAAACACAATAAAATGTCACAAAACACGACAACATATCACAAAACACAATAACATGTCACAAAACACAGTCACAAAACACAATAACATGTCACAAAACGCGATAACAAAACACGATAATATGTCATGTTATCGTGGCACATGTCATGTTATCATGGCATATGATACATATGAACACAATGAAATGTCACAAAACACAATATCATGTCACAAAACACTATAAAAAAACACAATAAAATGTCACAAAATACGGTAACATATCACAAAACATGATAACATGTCAGAAAACACTATAAAAAAACAATAAATTGTCACAAAACACGATAACATATGACAAAACACGATAACATGTCACAAAACACAATATCATGTCACAAAACACAGTCACAAAACACAATAACATGTCACAAAACGCGATAACAAAACACGATAATATGTCATGTTATCGTGGCACATGTCATGTTATCATGGCATATGAGAAAACACGATAACGTATCACAAAACACAATATCATGTCACAAAACACAATGAAATGTCACAAAACACAATATCATGTTACAAAACACTATAAAAAAACACAATAAAATGTCACAAAATACGGTAACATATCACAAAACACGATAACATGTCACAAAACACAATATCATGTCACAAAACAATTAAATGTCACAAAACACAATAACATGTCACAAAACATTATAAAAAACACAATAAAATGTCACAAAATACGGAAACATATCACAAAACACAATGAAATGTCACAAAACACAATAAAATGTCACAAAACACTATAAAAACACAAGAAAATGTCAAAAAACACGATGACGTGTCACAAAACACACTCATAAAACATGATAACATTTCACAAAACATGATGACATCTCACAAAACATGAAAACATGTCACAAAACACAATAAAATGTAACAAAACACAATAACATGTAACAAAACATGATAACATGTCACAAGAAACAGTCACAAAACACAATAACATGTCACAAAACACAATGAAATGTCACAAAACACAATAACATGTCATAAAACACGATAACATGTCTCAAAACATGATAACATGTGACAAAACACAGTCACAAAACACAATAACATGTCACAAAACGCGATAACAAAACACGATAATATGTCATGTTATCGTGGCACATGTCATGTTATCATGGCATATGATACATATGAACACAATGAAATGTCACAAAACACAATATCATGTCACAAAACACTATAAAAAAACACAATAAATTGTCACAAAGTACGGTAACATATCACAAAACATGATAACATGTCAGAAAACACTATAAAAACACAATAAAATGTCACAAAACACGATAATATATGACAAAACACGATAACATGTCACAAAACACAATATCATGTCACAAAACACAGTCACAAAACACAATAAAATGTAACAAAAGACAATAACATGTAACAAAACATGATAACATGTCACAAAAAACAGTCACAAAACACAATAACATGTCACAAAACACAATGAAATGTCACAAAACACAATAACATGTCATTAAACACGATAACATGTCTCAAAACATGATAACATGTGACAAAACACAGTCACAAAACACAATAACATGTCACAAAATGCGATAACAAAACAAGATAATATGTCATGTTATCGTGGCACATGTCATGTTATCATGGCATATGATACATATGAACACAATGAAATGTCACAAAACACAATATCATGTCACAAAACACTATAAAAAAACACAATAAAATGTCACAAAGTACGGTAACATATCACAAAACATGATAACATGTCAGAAAACACTATAAAAACACAATAAAATGTCACAAAACACGATAACATATGACAAAACACGATAACATGTCACAAAACACAATATCATGTCACAAAACACAGTCACAAAACACAATAACATGTCACAAAACGCGATAACAAAACACGATAATATGTCATGTTATCGTGGCACATGTCATGTTATCATGGCATATGACAAAACACGATAACGTATCACAAAACACAATATCATGTCACAAAACATAATGAAATGTCACAAAACACAATATCATGTCACAAAACACTATAAAAAAACACAATAAAATGTCACAAAATACGGTAACATATCACAAAACATGATAACATGTCACAAAACACTATAAAAACACAATAAAATGTCACAAAACACATTAACATATGACAAAACACGGTAACATGTCACAAAACACAATATCATGTCACAAAACAATTAAATGTCACAAAACACAATAACATGTCACAAAACACTATAAAAAACACAATGAAATGTCACAAAATACGGTAGCATATCACAAAACACAATAACATGTCACAAAACACAATAAAATGTCACAAAACACTATAAAAAACAATAAAATGTCAAAAAACATGTATGATATTGTAATGTTGTATTTTATGTGTTATTGTATTTCATGTGTTTATTTATTTAGTTACTGTGCTGGATGTGCCCAGCTGTTGTTGCTGGCTGACTACCAACATGCCAAAGGCAAATTTCCACTGTTTTTAAACCATTGGACAATAAAGTCTTCTTATCTTAGCTTATCTTCACATGTCTCAATACATTATACCTTGTCACAAAACACGATAATATGTCACAACACACGATAACATGTCAGAAAACATGAAAACATGTCACAAAACACGATAACATGTCACAAAACGTGATATGTCAAAAAACACAATATCATGTCACAAACCACAATGAAATGTCACAAATCACAATGACATGTCATAAAATATGATAACATGTCACAAAACACAATATCATGTCATAAAACACGATAACATGTCACAAAACACAATATCATGCCACAAAATACTATAAAAAACACAATAAAATGTCACAAAACACGACAACATATCACAAAACACGATAACATGTCACAAAACACAGTCACAAGACACAATAACATGTCACAAAACACTATAACAAACACAATAAAATGTCAAAAAACACGAATGACGTGTCACAAAACACACTCATAAAACATGATAACATGTCACAAAACATGATGACATCTCACAAAACATGAAAACATGTCACAAAACACAATAAAATGTAACAAAACACAATAACATGTAACAAAACATGATAACATGTCACAAAAAACAGTCACAAAACACAATAACATGTCACAAAACACAATGAAATGTCACAAAACACAATAACATGTCATAAAACACGATAACATGTCTCAAAACATGATAACATGTGACAAAACACGTTAACAAGTCACAAAACATGATTATTTGTCAAAAAACAGTCATAAAAGACGATAACAAAACACGATAACATGTCACAAAACACAGTTACATAACACGATAACAAAACACAATGAAATGTCACAAAACACAATAAAATGTCATAAAACATGATAACATGTCACAAAACATAGTCACAAAACAAGATATGTCACAAAACACGATAACATGTCATAAAACATGATAACATGTCACAAAACACGATAATATGTCACAAAACACAATAACATGTCACAAAACACAATAATATGTCTCAAAACATGATAACATGTCACAAAACACAGTAGCAGAACACAATAACATGTCACAAAACACGATATGTCACAAAACACGATAACATGTCACAAAAAACCATAACATATCACAAAACACAATAACATGTCACAAAACACAGTCACAAAACACAACAACATGTCACAAAACATGATAACAAAAGCGATTACATGTCACAAAACACAATCATGTGTCACAAAAACACCGTCACAAAACACAATAACATGTCACAAAACACACTCATAAAACACGATAACATGTCACAAAACACGATAACATGTCACAAAACACAATATCATGTCACATAACACAATAAAATGTCACAAAACACAATATCATGTCACAAAACACAATATCATGTCACAAAACACAACAACATGTCATAAAACACGATACCATGTCACAAAACACAATATGCCAGAAGTTAGAAGGTCCTGCAATGTACATGCAAACCAAATAATGATGCGACTACATTGTGTGACCCTTCAGCCTCTTAAACAGGTTTGTATCTATTAGCAAGGCAGCATTGCCTTCTGATGAAGAAAGACTGAATGTACAATGAAAAGTGAATGGAGTCAAGCTGTTCTTTCGTCAAATAGCAATAAAAGCGCCACCTATTAACTGATTTTCACCAAATTTTGCATAAAACCTCATCCGTCCATGGACCTGAATAAGCAAAAGTTTTGTGGTAATCAGACTGTTTTTTGTCAAGTTATGCAAGACTGTCTGTTTTGACCACAATGTGCAGGAAATTGCCGTTTTATAATTTGGCCATTTTTTGGATGATCACAAATCTTTTGATACATTTTTGTCAGGAGGGTTTACAGATGCTACATACAAAGTTTGGTGCAAATTGGGCAAATCACCTAGGAGGAGTTCGAAAAAGTAAGCTTTTCATTTTACACGATTTTGCGAATGGAAATTAATCACAATGGTGGCCGTGGCCTACATCACACAATACAGCTCAATTGAGGTAACACATAGATATAAGGTTTAAAAATGTGTAACATATTATGTGGGAGTTATTGGCCAAAAATGCTTTTGTCTTGATAATAGCGCCACCTGCTCGTCATGTTAGGTGTGTGAGTTACAGGGGACAGTCTATATCAACCCTATGAATTTAATTTACCTAAGTGCTATGGTGTGGGCACAGTGCCAAATATTACATTAGACTGCCACCAGAGTGCCACCTAGTGTCGGATTGGTAACATCTTTGTCAGGTATCCTCAGGAGGGCATTGGCAATAAGTGTACCAAGTTTTGTGTTTATCCGACCAACAAATGTTGAGATATAAAATACTTCAATTTAAAGAGCGCCACCTAGTGGTCATCCCCCAGAATTTTTCAGAGAGCCTAAGGGGCTCACGTGGAAGTTCTAACTTGAGTTTCATGTCATTTGGACACACCAATGTGGAGAAATTCAACACTTCCTGTTTGGAATGAAATCTGCAGGAAGTTGTTATTTAATAACTTGAGTATTCTTTGGACTATCAAAATTCTTTTAATAACTTTTTGTCAGGAGGCTCCACAGATGCCATGTGCAAAGTTTTGTGGACATCGGTGAAATTGTCTGGGAGTAGTTCGAAAAAGTAGGTTTTTGACATTTCGCGAATTTGCGGAAAAAAAACGGTAGGTGGAAATGGCCTATACCAGGACATTCAGCATAATTGACTGAACGCGAGGATATAAGGTTTTTGAATGTGCGACAAAGTATATGGGAGTTATACGCCAAAACGCACTTTCCTTAATTGTAGCGCCACCTAGTGGTGGAATTTCTGCATGACAATAGATTATCAAACTTTTTTACCAGGCGTGACCTATATTCCAAGTTTGGTGAGTTTTGAGGTATGTTCAGGCTAGGGGTGTCAATTACACGATTCTCGATGCCAATTTCGATACCACGGTAAAAAAAAAAAAGGATGAAAATTTTGAATATTCCATATTTTAAAGCATCAGTCTGATGCATTTTGAGATGCATTTTTTGCCAACCTGTGGAGAGCTGGAGAAACTTAACTTCAGCCATGAGTCAAAAATATTATGGCCTCCTTACTAAGTATTTTGCAAGACATTTCATGCCAGCCTGTCACTGGGTCTAACATTTACAGCATATGAGGCACAATGTGGTAAGGGCTTAATGCAAATGGCTTAATGCATATAGGGATGCAGACCACCATCAGAAGCTGAAAGCACTGCTGGCCTCTGCGATTTTACCTGACTGAATTTGGTGAGTGATGGTTTCAATCATTTTAATATTTTCTGGTATATCCAAGTTACCCAGGAGCTCTGTTGACATAGGCTTAGCTAACGTTAGCTACAGCTTGATGAATTGAGTCATTGAACACAGCAGGAGAGAACGCAACGTTAGACAGCTAGCACTAAAGCTCCGGTGGAAAATGATTAGCACTAGCTAACGCTACCATTAACGTTAGCCTAACATTAGCTACATATCGTTACTAAAGTTAGATGATATCTAGCTAATGTTAGGCTAACGTTAACGGTAGCGTTAGCTAACTGTTAGTGCTAATCATTTTCCACCGGAGCTTTAGTACTAGCTGTCGGTCAGGTAAAATCGCCGAGGCCAGGAGTGCTTTCAGCTTCTGATGGTGGTCTGCATCCGGAAGAGGTTTTGCAGCAAGGTAGCCGGGTCAGCGCATGCGCGAGGTTTGTCGCGAGCGCGAGTCCTACTCGCAACATAAAAATAAATTCACGCAAGTTTTAGTAATTTAAGGAGATAGGCCTGCACGTAAGTTACACAAATTGAAAAACTCATAGGCCATGTTGGATGGGGGTTCAAAAATTTACTACCTCGTCAGATGACGTTTATTACCTTTTACTACTTTTTACTGGCCTTAATTTGGGCTAATTTCATTTACTACCTTTTACTACCTTTTACAACCCCGCGGACACAACTTCCGGAAGAGGCGCTGCACCGATGCCAGCACCGGAATCGGTGCGAGCAGTACTTCAAAAAAATGGGCATCGTCAGTGTTTTGACATTTTAGAATCGAAAGGTATCGCAAGTATCGGTTCTCGTGACATCCCTAGTTCAGGCAGTGAAAAATGCGATCATTTGGGGAGAAGAAAAAAAAAAAATAAAAGCTGCAAGCAGCGATGAACGGGCCCTCGCAGTCCACGCATGTCGGTGACTGCTACAGCCGCAGTGTGCAGTAACTGTGGCCTGCTGCGTGCAGTGTGCTGAATGCGTGGGCTGTTGCAAGCGTGGGCTGCTACAGGTGAGACAAAAAAGGATACCCAGAAGTTGTGAATAAGTTCATGCAATGTACATGAAAACCAAATAATGAGAGGACTACATTGTGTGACCCTAAACACTCTTAAACAGAGGTTTGTATCCATCAGCAAGGCAGCATTTTTGGTCATTTAGAAATAAAAGCGCCACCTATTGGCCCATCTGCACCAAATTTTGCACACACCCTCATCGAGCTATGGAACACAATTAACAAAAGTTTCGTGGTAATCAGACTGTATTTGGTCAAGATATGCAAGACTGTCTGTTTTCACTACAATGTGCAGGAAATTGTTGTTTTATATTTTGGACGTTTTTTGCACAATCACAATTCTTTTGATAACTTTTTGTCAGGAGTTTCTCCAGATGCTTCATCTAAAGTTTGGTGCAAATTGGTCAAATTGCAAGTTTCTCATATTTGCCGATTTTGCAAATGGAAACTTACAGCAAAAGTGGGCGGGGCCTACATCAAACAATTCAGGTGAATTGAGGGAGCACGTAGATATAAGGTTTAAAAATGTGCGACATCTAATGTGGGAGTTATTGGCCAAAAATGCTTTTGTCTTGATAACAGCGCCAGCTACTGGTCATTTTTGGTGTGTGAGTTACAGAGGCCAGTCTCTACCACTCCTATTAATTTCATAGCCATAAGTGTTATGGTATGGGCACAGTGGCAAATATTAAATTATAGACAGGGCTGTAACTTCAAAATTCTGGAACCCTGTAGGCATTTTGGGGTAAAAGTGTTTTCTTGGTTGTTCCTATAGTATTTTTTTGTGCTGAATCCATTTCTGCCGGATGTCAAGCTGTAAAAGCTACGGTTTAGACATAATTATTGATTAATTGTCATAATGATTGATTAATCGCCCAATATTAGAAATGGCTATAATTTTCCAATTTGTGAATATATTATATATGGTTGTTTGGTATCATTGTAAAGGGGGCATCCATGGCTTTTTTTTAAGCCCAAAGTTGTATCTTTCTGACAAACATAGAGGTCACAGGACCACTTTAAACCATAAATTACACACATTTTCCCACATTTTTCGCCTAAACTATATAGTTTATTTGATCCTTGTAGGATCAAGGGACATCAGGGACCCAAAGACCAACAACTGCAATACTTAATAGACTTTGTCAATTCAGGAAAAGTATAATATACCCATACTATTTCTTTGTGAGAGGTTATTGTGAGCCTAAAATTAGAAGTCACCGGCTCAGGCCAATTCACCTCCATTCATTCTTTGGACCAGCATTATGTAAAAACTACCAAACCAATTGTCTAGAAATAATGATAATATTATACTTATACTTACACAATTTCAATAATACAATAATAAGCCAGAAAGGTTTTCATCCATTTTTTATGAATCAATATAATTCACTTAATGTGGCCACTAATTACAAATGGATAGTAATGATCGAATCAAAACAACAGTGCATTACGAAAATATAAAAATCACAGTTGTCGTGTCTGGCCATAGAAATGTAAATAGTTAATATTTTGACAATGTTGTAAATTTGACATTGTAGTGTGGTACATTGCGAACAACAGTCGGATATTATATTGCACAAGTCTAGTCTAAAAATGGCATAGCAACCTGTGCTTTAAAAAAATTATATGTAAAAATCAAGAATCGAATCGAACCGTGACCTTAGAATCGAAAACGTACTTGAATCGAGGATTTGGAGAATCGTGGCACCCCTTACCTATACTTACACAATTTCAATAATACAATAATAAGCCAAAAAGGTTTTCATCCATTTTTTATGAATCAATATAATTCACTGAATGTGGCCACTAATTACAAATGGACAGTAATGATCGAATCAAAACAACAGTGCATTACATATTCATACAAAGGTCACTTGACATTCGGCACTGACAGTGCATGGGTTTGGCTTGCAGCCGCATCGGGCTGTCTTGCATCCAGTTGTGCAGCCACAGGTGACTAGCTCTTCACAGGCATCTGGAACTGCAGGCAGCGACATAAGTTCAGGAACAAGTACATTGTCCTCCATCTTCCATCCCATATTTTCAGGGGGTGGCAGAACTAGGTGCTGCAAGTGGGCTTGCCGCCAGACCAAAGTCTGGAAGTGCACACGCTGAATGTGAAAGTGTAGAGCATCTCTGGAAGGTGGCAGTCTCTCTATGGTCATGCCCTTGACAAACATGCTCAAACGAACTTCATTGTAGCTGATTGTGTTCATTGCACCATATAATCTGCAAAAGAACACTTCTGCATCCCGGATGTTGGATTCACTAAGCTCAGGACTTTCACCAAACCCCTTGAGCAGATGGCTGTTCTGTCCAAACACATTCCAGCAGGTCTTCTTTGTGTGTCCTGCAATGTATGATGTGGATTAGGCCTGCACGATTAATCATATTTGCATCGTCATCGCGATGTGAACGTGCGCGATAAACCCATCGCAAAAGCTAGTCTGAAGTGCCATAAGTTTTGTTTACATCCGCCATGCTTTCACAGTCAGCGTGCTGACATTTGGCCAATCAGATGTGGCCCTGGACACATGGGTGATGCATGCACACCGTTTAGCCAATCAGATGACGCCCAGCTCTGCTCGCATTCCTGCGTGAGAATTAGTAGCCAGAGTAAACAGGATGGCGGAGGCAGGAGAGCAGAGCGGTGAAAATGCCGACGAAACGCTTGTGGCAAAAAGAAATAGCAGCTCCGCGGTTTGGAGATACTTTGGACTCAAGCCAGAAGACAATTTACAGACTCAGGTACTGTGCAGGACCTGCAGAACAGTTGTAGCAACATCCAGAGGTAACACCACCAACCTCCATCACCACCTGCTGCACCGCCATAAAGAGCTGCACGAGCAATTTAAGGCCAGTCAGTCCAGAGCGCAAACGTCGAGCAGCAGTCAAGTAACGCGACCATCACTGCAGCAACAGTAACACGTGTACATTAATGTTATAAGGGTTTTGTTCAATAAAAGCATGCTCAAAAATATTTATTTTTTTCTATTTTTTATTTAATTGTCATCAGCTATGAAGTGTTTAAGAGTACCTCAAAGCAGGGAACCTATTAATGCAGAAAAATCTGAATCTGACACAGGAACTGTATGCAAACTTAAATATTTTCTTATTTATCGCAAGTCATATCGTCATCGCAATATTGAAGGGTGTCATCGCACATTTTGCTCATATCGTGCAGGCCTAATGTGGAGTCACTCCCAGTCAGTGCATGGAACCCTGGAAGCATCACAAGGACCTGTTCTCCCATCTGCAGCTTTTCCACATCTGTTCTTCAAAGTGGCGCACAGTACCAGCAAATTGATGTCCTGTTCGATCGCTACCATGAGCACTCAAAGGCGGAACACGGGAACGGCATGGGAAAGGCTCAGTGGCAATCAGAAGACCAGTTACAAACAGAGATTTACCACTTACTGCGAAGTGGGAGAACTTCATTGCTAACAAGGACAACAAGGCAGACCTTGCTCGCTTTCTCTCGCAACAGCTGTTTCTGTGGGCACCAGCCAACAAGACCATAGTTGCTGCAGGTGGTTTCAGCGATGAAGAGAGGGTCGAAGCTTCTGACCCAACCCTTGACACAGACAGCTTGGAAGCTAAACATGAAGAAGCAGATACAAGAATTGGTTTCACTGCATTAGAAGCAGAGCGGCAACCATCGTTGTGTCTGCAAGAGACACCGACGTATTGATTCTGCTGATCGCCTACTTCCACAGGAAGACATGCCAACAAAGCTGGATGAAAGCAGAGAGTAAAGGACCGAAAGTACATCCTCGTTCGTGCAGTTGTGGAAAAGCTGCAGATGGAAGAACAGGTCCTTGAGATGCCTCCATGGTTCCATGCACTGACTGGGAGTGACTCCACATCACACATTGCAGGACACACAAAGAAGACCTGCTGGAAAGTGTGGACAGAACAGCCATCTGCTCAAGGGGCTTGGTGAAGGTCCTGAGCTTAGTGACTCCACCATCCAGGATGCAGAAGTGTTAAAGGTGAAACTCAAAAAATTTAAATATCGTACAAAAGTTCATTTATTTTAGTAATTCAACTTAAAAGGTGAAACTAATATATTATATAGACTCATTGCATGCAAAGTGAGATATTTCAAGCCTTTATTTGTTATTTTTTTGATGATTATGACATACAGCTTAAGAAAACCCCAAATTCAAAATCTCAGAAAATTTGAATATTACATGAAATCAATAAAAACAGGATTTTAAATACAGAAATGTCGGCCCTCTGAAAAGTATAATCATGCATATGTACTCAGTACTTGGTCTGGGCCCCTTTTGCATGAATTACTGCCTCAGTGCGGCGTGGCATGGATGGTATCAGCCTGTGGCACTGCTGAGGTGTTATGGAAGACCAGGATGCTTCAATAGCGGCCTTCAGCTGTTCTGCATTGTTCGGTCTCATGTTTCTCATCTTTCTCTTGACAATGCCCCATAGATTCTCTATGGGGTTCAGGTCAGGCGAATTTGCTGGCCAATCAAGCACAGTAATCCCAATCCCATAGTCAAACCAGGTTTTGGTACTTTTGTCAGTGTGGGCAGGTGCCAAGTCCTGCTGGAAAATTAAGTCAGCATCTCCATTAGTCTGCTGAAGGAAGCATGCAGTGCTCTAAAATGTCCTGGTAGACGGCTGCGTTGACTCTGGACTTAATAAAGCACAGTGGACCAACAGCAGCAGATGACATGACATACAAAATTTGCTCTCATCAGAAAAGAGGACGTTGGACCACTGAGCAACAGACCAGTTCTTTTATTCTTTAGCCCAGAAAAGACGCTTCTGACGTTGTTTGTTGTTCAGGAGCGTCTTGACAAGAGGAATACGACATTTGAAGCCCATGTCCAGGATCCGTCTGTGTGTGGTGGCTCTTGATGCAGTAACTCCAGCCTCAGTCCACTCCTTGTGAAGCTCCGCCACACTTTTGAATGGCCTTTTCCTGACAATCCTCTCCAGGCTGTGGTCATCCCTGCTGCTTGGGCACCTTTTTCTTCCACAGTCTTCCCTTCCACTTAACTTTCTATTAATGTGCTTTGATGCAGCACTTTGAGAACATCCAACTTCTTTTGCAATTACCTTTTGAGGCTTTCCCTCCTTGTGGAGGGTGTCAATGATGGTTTTCTGCACAACTGTCAGGTCAGCAGTCTTCCCCATGATTGTGAATTCTACTGAAACAGACTGAGAGACCATTTAAACACCCTTTGCAGGTGTTTTGGATTAATTAGCTGATTAGAGTGTGACACTTTGAGCCTACAATATTGAAACTTTTCATGATTTTCTGAGATTTTGAATTTGGGGTTTTCATAAGCTGTAAGCCATAATCATCAAAATTATAACAAATAAAGGCTTGAAATATCTCACTTTGCATGTAATGAGTCCATATAATATATTAGTTTCACCTTTTAAGTTGAATAACAGAAATAAATTTTGCAAGATATTCTAATTTTTCAAGTTTCACCTGTATATGGTGCAATGAACACAATCAGCTACAATGAAGTTCGTTTGAGCATGTTTGTGTTTGTCTGTGAAAAGCATGGCGGATGTAAACAAAACTTATGGCACTTCAGACTAGCTTTTGCGATGGGTTTATCGCGCACGTTCACATCGCGATGACGATGCAAATATGATTAATCGTGCAGGCCTAATCCACATCATACATTGCAGGACACACAAAGAAGACCTGCTGGAATGTGTTTGGACAGAACAGCCATCTGCTCAAGGGGTTTGGTGAAAGTCCTGAGCTTAGTGAATCCAACATCCGGGATGCAGAAGTGTTCTTTTGCAGATTATATGGTGCAATGAACACAATCAGCTACAATGAAGTTCGTTTGAGCATGTTTGTCAAGGGCATGACCATAGAGAGACTGCCACCTTCCAGAGATGCTCTACACTTTCACATTCAGCGTGTGCACTTCCAGACTTTGGTCTGGCGGCAAGCCCACTTGCAGCACCTAGTTCTGCCACCCCCTGAAAATATGGGATGGAAGATGGAGGACAATGTACTTGTTCCTGAACTTATGTCGCTGCCTGCAGTTCCAGATGCCTGTGAAGAGCTAGTCACCTGTGGCTGCACAACTGGATGCAAGACAGCCCGATGCGGCTGCAAGCCAAACCCATGCACTGTCAGTGCCGAATGTCAAGTGACCTTTGTATGAATATGTAATGCACTGTTGTTTTGATTCGATCATTACTGTCCATTTGTAATTAGTGGCCACATTCAGTGAATTATATTGATTCATAAAAAATGGATGAAAACCTTTTT
Organism: Lagodon rhomboides; assembly: GCA_039737535.1. Classification (NCBI taxonomy): domain Eukaryota; kingdom Metazoa; phylum Chordata; class Actinopteri; order Spariformes; family Sparidae; genus Lagodon; species Lagodon rhomboides. The sequence continues at coordinate 9,623,695 of CM077784.1, read as the reverse complement.
GGCTTATTATTGTATTATTGAAATTGTGTAAGTATAGGTAAGGGGTGCCACGATTCTCCAAATCCTCGATTCAAGTACGTTTTCGATTCTAAGGTCACGGTTCGATTCGATTCTTGATTTTTACATATAATTTTTTTAAAGCACAGGTTGCTATGCCATTTTTAGACTAGACTTGTGCAATATAATATCCGACTGTTGTTCGCAATGTACCACACTACAATGTCAAATTTACAACATTGTCAAAATATTAACTATTTACATTTCTATGGCCAGACAAGACAACTGTGATTTTTATATTTTCGTAATGCACTGTTGTTTTGATTCGATCATTACTATCCATTTGTAATTAGTGGCCACATTAAGTGAATTATATTGATTCATAAAAAATGGATGAAAACCTTTCTGGCTTATTATTGTATTATTGAAATTGTGTAAGTATAAGTATAATATTATCATTATTTCTAGACAATTGGTTTGGTAGTTTTTACATAATGCTGGTCCAAAGAATGAATGGAGGTGAATTGGCCTGAGCCGGTGACTTCTAATTTTAGGCTCACAATAACCTCTCACAAAGAAATAGTATGGGTATATTATACTTTTCCTGAATTGACAGAGTCTATTAAGTATTGCAGTTGTTGGTCTTTGGGTCCCTGATGTCCCTTGATCCTACAGGGATCAAATAAACTATATAGTTTAGGCGAAAAATGTGGGAAAATGTGTGTAATTTATGGTTTAAAGTGGTCCTGTGACCTCTGTGTTTGTCAGAAAGATGCAACTTTGGGCTTAAATGAAAGCCATGGATGCCCCCTTTACAATGATACCAAACAACCATATATAATATATTCACAAATTGGAAAATTATAGCCATTTCTAATATTTGGCGATTAATCAATCATTATGATAATTAATCAATAATTATGACTAAACCGTAGCTTTTACAGCTTGACATCCGGCAGAAATGGATTCAGCACAAAAAAATACTATAGGAACAACCAAGAAAACACTTTTACCCCAAAATGCCTACCACCTCATTTTCTGAAGGGTTTTTCCCAAATTTGGTCCTGACTATTAGACTGCCACCAGAGCGCCACCTAGTGGCGGATCGGTAAGACCTTCAAATGATATCCCCAGGAGGGCATTGACAATAACTGTAACAAGTTTTGTGTTAATCTGACCAAACGATGTGTAGATATAAAATACTTCAATTTAAAGAGTGCCACCTAGTCGCCCACAATTTTGTGCAGCGCCTTAGGGTCTCATGGGGAAGTCGGATCCAAAGTTTCATGTCATTCGGAGACACCAATGTGGAGTTAAGCAACACTTCCTGTTTAGAACGAAATCTGGAGAAATTTGTTATTTAATAACTTGAGTATTCTTTGGACTATCAAAATTCTTTTAATAATTTTTTGTCAGGACGGTCCACAGATGCAATCTGCAAAATTTCATGAGCATCGGTGAAATTGCCTGGGAGGAGTTCGAAAAAGTAGGTTTGTGACATTTAGCGAATTTGCAGAAAAAAACAGAGGCAGAAATGGGCTTGGCCTACACCACGAGATTCAGCAGCATTCAGTGAACGAGTGGATATAAGGTTTTTGAATGTGCGACAAAGTATATGGGCATCATAAGCCAAAACACACTTTCCTTTATTATAAAAAAAAGTAAGTACACTTAGTAAAGTAAAACAAATATATATTAAAGCTGCAAGCAGCGTTGAACGGGTCCTCGCAGTCCATGCGTGTCGGCGAGTGCTGGTATGTTTAGACACATCTGTATGTCGTATGTGCAAAGTTTAACACAGGTCACGCTTAAACAGTAGGAGGGGTTGGAAAAAGTAGGTTTTGGATATACGGTGACTTAGCCATGGACATTTGCAGCAGAAGTGGGCGTGGCCTATGTCAGGAAACTCAGGTCTATTCAGGGAATACAGGGATATAATGGTTTTGAATGTGTCATAAAAACTGTGGAACTTAAAGGCAAAAACGCGTTTTCGTCGGTTATAGCGCCACCTAGTGGAGTACATGCGCAATTTTCGATATCGAAAGTCGACGTCCTATTCTATACTTACTGTAAAAATTTCAAAGTCCTCAGCACAATAGTTTGGCTGGAATTAATGTTTAAATGTTTAAGTGGTAATAGGCCATGCCCACATTGAGCAGTCACAACCATAGATATATATATATATATAAACACTAGATGGCTAATGCACGCTGTTAGCCAATGGAGACCGACGTCCTCGCATGGCGGCCATCTTACCACAGGCAGCTCGCCCACTCATAACATCAGAGTCTATGGTGCATGTAGCATTTAAATAACCATAGATTGCTTAATTTTAAACCGATTTTCAAACGGTTTGGTTTGTTATCAACCTCAGAGTTGTAGTTATGTTCTCGCATACTCAAAAATAATTTTGAGTTAAAATGTTAAAATTATTTTTGCGTATGCCAGGAACGTAACTACAACTCTGAGGTTTATAACAAACCAAACCGTTTGAAAATCGGTTTAAAATTAAGCAATCTATGGTTATTTAAATGCTACATGCACCATAGACTCTGATGTTATGAGTGGGCGAGCTGCCTGTGGTAAGATGGCCGCCGTATAGGGACGCTGGTGACTCCGCCTCGAGCCATCTAGCCTTTCTTATAGATATCTATGGTCACAACCACCTACATCGTACTGACTGAATTTAGAAGAAATCGGTCCAGCCATTTAAGAGAAATAAACTTCCCATATTTGTAGCGCCCTTCTAGTGGCCAACATTCGCCAAATTGAACTTGTAGCCCCACAGTCACATGCCAACCAAGGATCTGAAGTTTGGTGTTAATAGCATTTACTTTGACAAAGATATGCAACAGTTAGCATTTTTATAGCTAGCTACAGAAATTAGTTCGTTAATAATTAGCGTATTTTTGAAACTAATCAGAATCTTTTAATAACTTTTGATGAGCTCTATCAGAAGAGTGTACATGCCAAGTTTCACGCAGATCGGACAAAATCCCAAGGAGGAGTTCGGAAAAGTAGGTTTTACAGTTTTCACGATGGAAGGACTGAGGGACATGAAACTTGGTACACCCACTATAAACGACATCAAAATGCTGCTCAAAAAATTTGCAACCCAATCGGCCAAATGGGGGCACTATAACGTGGAGCGTTAACTTCAAAAGGCTCTCCCCGCCGCACCACAAGTGCTATTGATTTGAAATTTTACACACACATCTTCCTGATAGATCTCTACAGAAAAGCCTCTTGCACCACGAACGCCGATATTACAGATTTTTTGCTAATTTGCATAATGTTAAAAACAGTAAAATGAATAAACTTTTGAAGTATTTGTGCTATCAACGCCAAACTTGGTATGAGGCATCGGGGGACTGAGCCAATCACTTCTCTTATCAATGAGCACGATGGGACGAAAAACATGGCCACCATCAAGCAAAATATACTCACAACGGTCAGGGCTTAGCGAATATCCGCTCCAAAACATTAACCGTTTTTCCGATTGTCACGATACTCGGCGGATATCTTCGGAAGGGCACTATGAACGAGCCCACTGAAACCTTTTGAGCTCGGCCCATGGGGGCCGCCATAAGCATCATAAATGTGTAACCGATCGCCCGGTTTGGAGAAACCTAGGGCTTGTAATGGGTGTGTATTGCATGGGGCCTTCGTGGACAGAGCCGGTTTGGGCCGGAACAGGTTAGAACCCGCGCATTGCCGCTTGCAGCTATATTTATTATTTTTATTCGTTGTCTGCCACTTCAGCTGAAATTCCCATGAGCTGGAATTTGCCAGAAACTTGAAACTTGGCCCAAAGATTGGAAATGATGTGCATCAAGTTTTATTATAATATGAGCCCAGTCGGCCAGATGGTGGCGCTGTAATTTAGGCTTGAAAACGCATTTTTCAGAAAGCCACGCCCCTCACACCGTAAGTCTGATTGACTTGAAATTTGACACACAGGTCCAGCTCAATGTGCTCTACAAAAAAGCCTCTTGGACCATTAAGCCCCGCCTACTTAGATTTTTTGCTAATTTGCATAATGTGAAAAACAGTAAAGTGAAATAAACTTTTACAAAATTAACTTTATCAACACCAAATTTGGTACACAGCCTTGGGGGATGAAATGACAAATTTCTATGTCAATTTAGCCAGATCGGTCAAAAAACATGGCTGCTACGGACCAATGAATCTTTGCAATGGGTGTGGTTTAGAAATGATTGGCTATAACTCCCGCACCCCTTGCCCTATCATCACCAAACTTGTTGGGTAGGTTCACAACGGGACTGGGAAGCTGTGTACCAAAGCATTTTGAGCTCAACCTATAGGGGAACGCCGATATTACAGATTTTTTGCTAATTTGCATAATGTTAAAAACAGTAAAATGAATAAACTTTTGAAGTATTTGTGCTATCAACACCAAACTTGGTATGAGGCATCGGGGGACTTAGACAGTCATTTCTACCATCAATGAGCGTGATCGGGCGAAAAACATGGCCGCCGTCAAGCAAAATGTCCTCGCAAAGGGCGGGCTTAGCAAATATCGCTCCAAAACATTAACCGTTTTTCCAATCGCCACGAAACTCGGCAGACATCTTCGGAAGGGCACTATGAACGAGCCCACCGAAACCTTTTGAGCTCGGCCCATAGGGGGCGCCATAAGCATCATAAACGTTTAACCGATCGCCCGGTTTGGAGAAACCTGGGGCTTGTAATGGGTGTGTATTGCATGGGGCCTTCGTGGCCCGAGCGGGTGATGTCGTTGGCTGCCTCGGGTGAGTGGGTGATGCCGTTGGCTGTGGCGGGTGAGGGCCAGGGTGGCCAGTTTGGGCCGGAACAGGTTACAATATGCACATTGGCGCTTGCGGCTATATTAATCTTTCTGCCTTTTCAGCTTTTTCAAACATTCAGCCTTATCTTAAACGAGAGAAACTGATCAGCTATCAAAATGTTCACCTTTTTAAGCTCTTTCGGCCTTTTCAGCCGTTTAAGCTTTTTCAAACATTCAGCTTTCAAAATGTCCACCTTTTTAAGCTCTTTCAGCTTATCAGGGGTGTTATTCTTCTGGATTCTTCCTTCCAGGAAATGCAATTTTTCTACTTTTTATTTTTTCTATGTTTACATGTACATTGTAGGAACTTTTTCTAACTTCTGGGTATCTTCTTTCATCTTGTCGGTCGCAACCCACGCTTGCAACAGCCCATGCATTCAGCACGCCGCACACCACAATTGCTGCACACCACGGCGGTAGTACTCGCCGACATGCATGGACTGCGAGGGCCCGTTCATCGCTGCTTGCAGCTTTAATTAGGGCCCGAGAAGGTCACGATCTGCGAGGTACCCGTTATTATTATCATTATTATTATTATTATTATTATCATTATTATTATTATTATTTGTCATTGTCTGAAACAAATGCATTTTTGGAGGTCTGAACCTTGCGGGAAACGCGTACAAATTGGCAAACCTGTCAGAAGTGGCGCACAATTTTATATTCTAGGGGCTAATTAAACTTCCGTCGTACGGCCACCAGTAGGTGGCGCCAGGGGCGTCGCTAGGAGTGCAAAACATCCGGGGCTTTAGCCCTGCAGACAGTGTTGCCTCAGTTATCTTGGAAAAAGTCATCTGATTACTGTTTACTTGTTTTTGAAAGTAACTTAGTTAGATTACAAGTTACTTTATTAGTTACACTCAGCAGCTGCCGACAACACCCCCGTCAACTCAACATAAAAATGACCACGGGTTTTGCCAATACTCACTTTATTGGAAGTGCATTTTTAACAGTAACGCCGAGCACGGCAGTGATACTAGTAGGAATTATGGCCTGAAATGAGGGCGAGTCAACCATGTTTAAGGGCAGCATTTCCTCTACAACATACCGCCTGACCAACTTCTTCAACTCTCCCCAGCTTACTTGTTTTGGAAGTCCAGCTTTTGTTGTTTGGGCGGTTGGGGACCTCCTGCACAAGTTGAGGCCATGGCTTTCTGATTTTCTCATCTTTAGCTGACACGAACTCAAAATAATGACTGTATTTCCAGCTAGAAAATGCACATCTCTCTCCTCCCTCCACGTTGTTTGTGTTTGTGTCGCTGCGTGGTGTTACACGTGAGTTGTCCTCATGCTGAAAACGTGACTTGTCGCACGTGTGACATCACTCCCCGAGATGGACAAAAAAAGCAAAAATATACATTTTTTACTAAGTAAATGACAAAAATAATAGTAATGCACAGTGACTTGAATAACCAACTTTTAATCCGATTACTGTTTTCGTAATATTAATGCGTTAGATTACTCATTACTGAGAAAAATGGTCAGAAGTGGTTACTAAGTAACACGTTACCGTCATCACTACCCGCAGATAGAGTCCTCCTTTAACGGTGGAAATTTTGAAACTTGGGCTGTTAAAGATGCAATTTCAACATGGTTTGAGAAGGACATGAAGGCCAATCGTTGGGGTCCTCATCGTCATATTTTAATTACAGATAAAGCTTATTTTTCCCTCACTATAGGCCTACTAAACAGCAGGCTAATAGACGGGCTCTGGTAATATCAGTGATGCATATAGAGGGGGACAGAATAACACTGATGTTGAATTTTCAACAAATTATTCTGACTCTGCCCATATATGGGCATGTGCTACAAGGAAAGCCAGGTCAGCTTCTGCACAATTTGCGCTGGTGACACTGTTGCATTTGTGGTTGCTGGCTGTTCAATATGCAACCACATAGAAACCTCGGAGCTATTTTCATCATTAGGCAATTATATACATTTTTTAAGGCAGCGAGATCCGGCGCTATTGCCCAAAATATTCGGGGCTGTAGCCCCGAATGCCCAGGTCTAACAACGTGCCTGGGTGGCGTTACAAAATTTGATGTGTTTTTTTTGCCCTAAGTTTCACATAGTTTGTCGCACATTTGAAAACCTTATATCCACACATTCCCTGAATTGAGCTGAGGTGGCTGATATAGGCCACGCCCATTTCCGCCTATAACTTTTTTCCGGCAATATGGCGAAATATGGAAAATCAACTTTTTCGCCCTACTCATAGGCCGTTTGACAGATGCTCACAAAAATTGGTACGTAGCATCTGGGGACTATCCCTGTGCACAGAAAGTCCGTATTCGAAAATGAAATACAATCTTGAATAGATATATGCAGTTTCTGTGTGAGTGTATGAAAATTGATTGTGAAATTGACTGCGATGCAAGGGGGCTCCACCTAAATTCTTGCCTAGGGCACCAAATTGTTCAGGGCAAATGCTATTGGCAAACATAGTTTCAGTTGTTCTTTAATTAATTTTTAGTCAAAACTCACTATAGCAATTTAGAGCGTTTCTCGGTGTGAAAAGCGTGTTTTTGCACTGTGAAGTAGATTAAGCTATATTTCTCTGAAAAAGGTTTTTTCAAGTAAGTTTCCTACCCAGGAATGTTTGACATTGGATAAATATTATGGCAGTATAATCAGTTGTTCTTTAATTGATCTTTGTTCAAAACTCACTCAGGGCAATTTTGAGCAAACCCATTCCCTTTGGGGATTTGTCAAAAGGGGTTAATATTAACACACTTAAACAATTAAATGTAATTAAGGTACACGATAAACAGAGTGTTAAGTGGCTGAATGTAAAAGTAAACAGTGTTTGTACATCTTAATGCACGTACTGGCTTGCCTCTTCTTCAGACTGTATAGTAATAACACAGGACACCAATGTATTGCTTTCAGTCGTATCCCTGGTTACTGTGAACCAGGTAGAGCATATTACACACACTCCATTGTGGGAGCTAAGCATCCTGGGACAGTCCTACTCCTACTACACCTCTTTCTTATAGCTAAACTCTTTCTACGTTCAAATAAACTGTTGTGAAATTCTGTGTTTTCCTTATGAAACTTAAACTGAAACAAAGGATAATTTTGTGCTTTAACTCAAGACTTATGAACTGTAATATAGACTTATGAACTGTAACATCCCAAATACTTGTCCAGTTTGTCAGGCGGCTTTGTCACCCGACCAACTCCCTTAACAGTCCCTATAGGTCGGAGGTGACTTCTGTTTCTCCTGAGGAGACCCCTGTCAGTCTCTACCATATAAGACCTCAGAGTGTTGGCTGATCCGACGACTGCTCCTGTGGTTCTCTCAGTGGTAATCCAAACCTTTTGACCAGCAGTCAGTTCTGGGAGAGGTCTTGAGTGGTGTCTCAGGTAGTTTGTGGCCTGCCTTTACCTTCCCTACTCCTCCTTCTTGCAAAAGGCCTCCAGGTCTGGCCACTTAAGATCCAGCTTTGTCGTTGATTGGGGTAGAGATGTCTGCAGGTTTCTTCCCACCAGCAGCTGAGCTGGTGAGAACCCGTGCACCAGGGGGGTGGACCTGTAAGCCAGCAACACTCTGCTGTAATCACTGTATTTTTTCTACAAGTCCTTGATAGTCCATACAGCGCGTTCCGCCTCCCCGTTCGCTTGGAGGTAGCGGGGGCTGCTTGTGGTATGTATGAAATTGTTGTCTTTTGCAAACTCTCCGAACACTGCTGGTGAAAACTGCTGCCCATTGTTTGATATGACAAACTCTGCCTGTCCCGTGCCTGGAGAAAACCTCTTTAATAGCACTGATTGTCACCTCAGCCAAAGTGCTTTTGAGCTGTGCTATCTCATTGTATCTTGACAAATAGTCTATGATGAACAGGTAATCTCTCTTGGACCACTCAAATAGATCCATACCCACTTTCTGCCACGGGCAGAAGTGGGCACCAGTGGTTCTTTAAGCTGTGTTCTTTGTTTTAGACATAGTTCACATCTTTCCACCATGTGTCCTATCTGGGCGGAAATGCCAGGTTACCAGACGAATTCTTTTGCTCTTGCTCTGCATTTTGAAATCCCCTGATGTCCTTCATGCAGCCGCTGTAGCACATCTGCTCTTAAGGGGGGTGGAATAACAAGTCTCTCTCCTTTCATCAGGAGGCCGTGAGCGATGTGGAGATCCACCCTTTTAAAAAGTGTTCTGTCACTTTTGTGCACATTTTATCTTCTTTCTGTGACTTTGTGATCTCCTCCAGCCTTTTCTCTGTAGCTGGGAGAGAAGACAGTACACAGTCCACAAAAACCTCAGCCTCTTTCTCCAGCTGTAGATCTCCTTCTGTAGGCAGACCCTCCAACCTTTATTTGGATCAGGCTCAATGCCTTTTGCAGACTTTGTGGCCCACAAACATGACTTCTTCTCTTGCAAATTCACATTTCTCATTCAGAGTGAGACCTTCCTGTTATATCTTCCTAAGCATGCGACACGGTGCAATATTTGGTCGTGCTCCTGCCTGTCAGTGCCATACACGAGGACGTCATCCGCATCCGCTGACATCCGCATGACAGAGCACTCCATCGCAACCCTCCAACATCTGTGACAGTCTCCTCTGAAAATGCTCCGAAGCAGATGCAATACCAAAAGGGAGTCGGTTGAATTGGTATCTCCCAAAAGGAGTGATAAAGGTCGTGAGGGGTCGTGACTCAGATGTGAGAGGAATCTGCCAAAATTCAAATCGAGCGTCAAGTTTGTTGAAAACTTTGGCATTTTTCATCATTGTCAGTGTTTGGTCCACAGCTGGGAGAATGTGACGTTCTCTTGTCACGACCAAATTCAGGGGTGGGAGATCCACACAGATCCTTGGTGGTTTCTTTCCTGGTTTCGGAACGACAACCATTCCTGAACACCCCATGTCTACCATTCTGTTCAACTCTGCCTGCACTGCATCTCTGAGGGGCAAGGGAACCCTTCTGGGTGCAGAGAGAGCGGCACCTTCGTCAAGCTGTATGCGATAAGGCTCTTTTAATTTGCCTAGTCCTTGGAAAACATCGGGATATGCTGCTCTACAGTCTGCCTCCGTGTCCATGACAGCATCTACTCTCTCTACAAGCTTTAAAGCTATTAGAGCTGGTCCACTTAGAAGTGCATGTTCTAGTCCTGACACTATGTAGATTAGGGGTGTCACGATTCTCCAAATCCTCGATTCGATTACATTTTCGATTCTAATGTCACGGTTCGATTCGATTCTCGATTTTTACATGTATTTTTTCATAGCACAGGTTGCTATGCCATTTTAGACTAGACTTTTATGCAATATAATATCTGACCTTTGTTTGCAATGAACCACACTGCATTGTCAAATTCAAAACATTTATTAATAACATAATGTAACACTAAATTATATCTTGAGTCAATTTGAAACTTAAACAAATTAACCTGCCATCTAGTTTCTCTTTTGTAACTGCAGTCTTCTTCACAGAAGATGACATTCAAGTTCACAACAAAACAACCAAAAAAATAAAACCATAGTCTTCTCTGAACAATTTAGTTGTACATATACCACACAGATAATTGTTGTAAGAGTGGCGTAGCCCCTTTCAAGAATAGGGCGGTGCGTGAGGTGTGTGCGTAAGGTGCGTAAGGTGTAAGTGGGCGAGCGAGAGTGAGTCAGCGTGCGTACATGCGGACAGTGAATGAATGAGAGAGGAAGGAGTCGCAATAGTAGCGACAGCAATAAAGTGTACAATATAGGCTGCAGTTCGGCTGTGAATAAAGGCGACGGCTCCTCAAAATACAGCAAAGCTCCCTGGTCTTATTTCCCGACCAGCTTAACACGTGAAAGGGGGTTCACCCCGAAGGGAAACAGAAACTTGGGCCCTGGAGGAAATCATCTCCCCTGTGCTTCCCGACCACGGTCCGGGAGCCGAACAGGAATGGTGTAACACCATGCTATCGTTTGACTGGCTGTAGCTAATAGCTACTGGCTTAGCTAGTAGCTAAGTTAGAGGAGGTTGACTTGCAGCACTTCAATACGTGTGGTTTTTTTTTCCGTTTGGCAAGCCGACCGGACGTGACATGGGGGCGAGACAGCATCGACGATTCCATTTTTTAATTCGAAGTTCGAGATCGTGACTTAATTTCGGTCGATTTCGAATTAAAATCGAGATCGTGACACCCTTAATGTAGATATATTGAGAGGTGGTGCGCCCTTTTGCTGCCATGTTTGCTTTGACGCAGCCTTTTACCTTAAGTGGGTCTGTACCTGGCCCTACCAGTCTCTTTTTAGGCTCCTGCTGTTTCCTGTCTCTCTTTGGGCTTTACAGTCTCTCAGGTATTGATGTTACATCTCTCCCACAGTCTAGTTTAAACTCAACATTCTCCCCATTTAGCTGTATTCTTTCCATCCATGGTTATGATGTTTCAGTTCCTGTGTCTCCTAGAAAATAATAATCAGTGTCTGTGTCGCCCCGAATTTCTGTGACTTCGCACAGACCTACTGCATCCCCTGTGCGACATACTGCAGCAAAATGTCCTTTTTTCCTGCAATTCCAACATTCTGCATCTCTCTCTGGGTAGTCTTTCCATGAATGTTTTTGTTTACGGCCACACCTGCCACACTCTCTCTGCGTCGGGTTATTTGGCTTTTGTTTCCATTTCTGTTTCCTCTTTTTTTTCTTGGCGTTGATGGTGTCCATGTTTGCTTTGATGTCCCCCATTATGTCACTGTGGAGTATAGTCTGCTTTTTCTTTCCTGTTTCACTTTGTCTGACTTTTTGTACAGCTTTAGCAAGTGTCAGGTCAGAGTCCATTTGTAGCTGTTCAGACAATCGTTTGTCTCTTATCCCAACTACAGTTCTGTCCCTTATGAGCTCCTCTTTCAGTACTCTAAAGCCACAATTTTCAGCAAGTTTGTGCACTGCTGTGATATAAGCCTCCACACTCTCTCCATCATGCTGATGTCTGTTGTTAAACTCTGCTCTTTCGAAAAATGATGTTGTGATTTCCGATGTAGTGCTGCTCAATTGCTGCTTTGACAGCCTCATAATTTTTTTTTAATCTGCATCAGTCAATGATAAAACTGCTAGCACATCATCCGCTGCATCACCCATAGCACACAGGAGTGAATTGACCTGGTATTCCTCCTCCTTTTTATCGAGAGATGCTGCAGTGCGAAACCTCTCAAATCTGCGGATCCACCGTGGCCATTCTGCTGGGCTTGCAAAGTCGAATGGGTCTGGGGGTGTTAACTGTACAGCCGTCACAATTTGCATTGATTCCCTCATCTTTTCACGTTCGGAATGCGGGTCCTCGGGTGCACCATCTCTCTCGACTCACTCACCGGTGTGCTGGTGCTAACGAGCTAGCACTCTACTCCGTATACTGCTCAGGGCTCTGCCATCAACTTCGTAGCGGCCAGTTCCAGTTTAAACTGAACCAAACTTTTATATTCGCCAGCTAACCCTCTTACAGAAACTACCGCAGAGACTTACAGTTCACCATTTCTGATACCATGTATAATAATAACACAGGACACTGATGTATTGCTTCGAGTCATACCCCTGTTTACTGTGAACCAGGTAGAGCATATTACACGCACTCCATTGTGGGAGCTAAGCATCCTGGGACTAGTAGTCCTACTGCTACTACACTGACCTCCCTGGCCCTAAGCAAATTTCTTTGCTATTGTCACACCTGATACCTCAGTACTTCCACTACAATCCTCCCTCCTTCAAAACGGTATGCGTCATCTGACAGAATAAAAATAACTAGACCGATACAGGGGAGAATGAGGTATAAAAAAACAGTATTTATTCAATCGAATATTTTCTAAAGTCTTAAGATCAATCAATATTAACATTGTCACAAATAACAAATTTAAGAAAATATTTAATGTAGAACATAATAAAATATAAATGTGAGCCTTGGCTCTGCTGCCTGGTAATCGGTCCAGTCCTATCAGTAATATAGCTTTGGCTATATAATGCAATAATATTGCCAAATCTTGTTGACTATGGCTTTATGTCTCAAAATAATTTAAACCTTTACAGCCTGCAGACTGGTCATTTACTGAAATATTCCAGAGTTGAAACTAATGCTGGAAGGTGAATAACGACATTTACATCAAGCACTGTACTTAAATTTGAGGGACTTGTACTTGAGTATTTCCATTTGATCTAACTCTATTCTTCTATCCCACTACATCCCAGAGGCAAATACTTGTTTACTCCACTACATTTTTTTTGCCTACTTTAGTTACTAAATCCTCTTGGATCAGCTAAAGAATACATTGAAAAGAGATGTTTTGATTACAGGACAGCCACATTGTACACATGATCTTGTAGAATATGATGCATTGCTGTAGATTCAACTAGCCAACAGCAAATAAAGTAATTAAAATGAGGTCAACCTTAAACATCCACCGCAGTAAAATGACACATAAACTTTAATGCAGCGGTAATATTTATCCAAAAACATCAAATATAATAGTAAAACACTAACAGGGAACATTTTACAGCACTGAACTTTAACTACATTGCTGACAACACATTGCCCTACCTTTACTGAAAGGGGCCATATTATGCTTTTGGGGTTTTTGCCTCTCCTTTTTTGTATTATGTAGCCCTTTTGTGCATGTTCTGCAAATTGAAAAAGCCCAAAGTCCTCTTTACTCTCTCCCACAGAAAACCCTGCTACTGCACTGCCTGAACTGTTAGGATCCCAGATTTTTTATGTTCTTGTTTCCTCTTTTATTTAGAAATTTTACCTACATGTCTTGCTTTTGCTCTTCCTGTTCGTTTTCCCCTCCTTCCACTGTTTTTCTGTTCTTCCCTCACCTCTGTTTTTCTCGCCTCACTCCACCTGTTTCTCATCCCCTCATTAGTTTGTCGGCTTAAAGTATTTGTTCTCCCTCATGTCTTCATCAGTTCATTCCGTCTTCTTCTGTCTCCCTCCGTGTTCATCACTACTGTCAAGCCATGAGTGCATTACTGCTGACTGTAACACGGCCAGGAATACACAGTCATCACTCTAGTCCTGTTTTCGCCGATCTTCCGCGTTTGACAGCGTGGGAAAATCGCTGTCAGCTAACATCACCCAGCTAACCGAGTACCCAGTGACCTCACTGGGCCCAACTTGGGCCCGTGCGGCATGCCTCTACTTACCCCAGCGGAGTCTGAGCTGTCCATCCGGAGATCAGAACTACACTCCTGGATGATGTCCTCCAGCGGCAGGCCCTTCTCCTTTCCCGAGTTGACGCGCTGCAGCAGGACGCTCCCTGCAGCTCTGAATGTCCACCAGCTAAGGATATTCCTAGGCCATCTGAACCTCACTCTCCCTCCTGGGCGTCCGTTGTTAGGAAGGGGAAACGGGTCTCTCTACCTCTGTTTACTCCAGAGGATGATGACCTCGACCCTGTCCTGCTGCACAACTTCTTCAACCTTCTTGAGAGGCTAACTGAGCTTGTGGCCACATGCTCACAGCGGGGCATCAAGTCCCGGTCCGCTCCCTCAACAGGAAACGTTGCACCCCACTGACGAGTCCGTGGATTTCACAAAGTAAAATAACAGTCCATAACAAAGGCTATATTGACAGACCTCCTGAAATTCTCATAATTGGTGACTCTATCACTAGAAATGTTGAACTCCAAGGCGCCATTACTTGCTGTCCTTCCGGTGGTAAAACAGCAGATTTCACAGAGTTGACACCTGTCCTACTTGAGCTCCACCCCTCCGTTCACTATGGATTTCTGCATATAGGAACGATAATGTCATGTCCAGACGGGGGATGGGCTTGCAGTAATACACAGAAATGATTTTAACTGTTCTCAAGTCCTGCTTGGCTGCTTCTCTACCTCTGAGAGTCTTAGCTGTATTTTAAAATTGCCTATTTTATGTGTTTTAATTTACAGACCCCCTAAACTAATTTCTAGTTTCATTCAGGAATTTTCAGACCTTTTATCGGTCATCATGTTACAATTAGGGCCGGGACTCGATACATTTTTTTAATCTAATTAATTAGAGGCTTTGCTATTAATTAATCACGATTAATCGCATTTTAATCGCATATAAATATTTGACCTGAGAAGAGTGAGAAGTAATTTTTTTCACATGGATTTTTAGTATACCATTGAATAATGACTGAATACATAAGCTTAAGCAACAAAATATTGTTTATTTTTGCTCAACCAAGTCCAACAGACCAGTGCAATTTTTGCCATTAAGTGTAGCGGAAGTGGGTGTGGCTCCTTGTATTCGGAGTCGGGCTAACGTCCACGCTAGCTGCTATATGTTTTGCATTGAGGTGATACTTGAGGCTCGATGTGCTGCGGTGATATGCGAGTTCCTTGTTGCATAGCTTGCACACAACCATGCTCTTATCGATGCTACATCCATTCGTTTTTTAAACAAAATTTCCACGGGGCCAACCAAAGCGGTCTCATCAGCTTCTTCGTTCATGTTCACTGTGGTTTGTTGTTGTTTGAAGTCATGAACGCTACTTGATGCTCCAGTATAATCGGTCCGCCTGAAACTCGTCCAGTGAGAAAGATTCCGCGGTGAAAAAATAAGTGCGATTAAAATGCGTTAACGCGAATTAATCCTAATTAACGGGTTAAAGTCCCGGCCCTAGTTACAATATGACAGAGTTCTCATTCTTGGTGACTTTAATATCCATGTCTGTTGCCCTTCCTCCTCCTCATTTACCTCTGATTTTATGAAACTTTTAGATTCTGTAAGTTTGACCCAATATGTGAATCAGCCAAGCCATGACAAAGGGCACACACTTGACCTTGTGCTTGCCCATGGTTTCTGTGTGGATGAAGTGAACTTGGTTGATTTTGCCGTCTCCGATCACAAGGCAGTGCTTTTCCAGGTTCCATTCCTCTTTCCTGACCCCAAACCCCCCACACTGATTCACTCCCGCCCCCTAAATACACTGTCCTCGATAGCTCCAGTTAGACTCAAAAAGCTGAAACCTCATTCTCTGCCATGGCTGAACTAAGGATTTTAAAGAGACGGTGCAGGATGGCAGGAAATGGGAAAAGGATCAACTAAGTGTCTCTCTTGCTTCTCTGAAAGAGCTTAAATGTCTTCATATCAGTGTTCAATCAGAGTAGCAAGAAACAACTATTTTTCTGAGCTGATTGCCAATCAGGGTCATAATCCCAGAATTATTTTCAAAACTGTTAATTCTGTGGTTAGTCCCCCTTCCAGCCAGCCAGTTGAATCCTCTCCGGACAAATGTGAAGAACTTCTCAATCACTTTTTTAACAAAATAGTGGAAATTCAGCAGCATTTCAACACTGATTTCAGAGAGATGGTAGCTGACTCCTGCCCACTCTCAACTCAACTCTAACCCTAACCCACTTCAGTCTACCCTGGAACGTACTATTGCACTTTCAAAATCATCCACCTTCCTTTCAGACTGCATTCCCACTTGGTTTTTAAAAGCTGTTTTTCAGATGGTTGATCCAGACATCTTAGCCATTAGCCACAGCTCTTTGTTGACTGGTACTTTCCCCTCCAATTTTAAACATGCCACTGTGCCCTCTTATAAATAAAGCCTTTCTAGATCCCTCTCTTTTAAGTAATTTTAGGCCAATCTCAAAGCTGCCTTTTTTATCCAAGATTTTAGAAAAAATCGTCTCCACTCAACTGATTTCTTTTATGAACGACAATCACATTTTTGAAAAATTTAAATCTGGTTTCCGCTCCCTTCACAGCACTGAGACTGCACTGGTCAAGGTCGCCAATGACTTACTGCTTGCAGCCAACAGAGGCCTGTATTCAATATTAATTCTCCTTGACCTCAGCTCAGCTTTTGACACAGTGGACCATAATGTCTTAATCAACTGCCTGAAGAATTATGTTGGTATCAGCAATGTGGCTCTGGACTGGTTCATCTCCTATCTGTCCAACAGGTCATTCTCTGTAATGCTTGGAGAAGCCTCCTCTTCTTGTGCTCCTTTCTTCTGTGGGGTCCCTCAGGGGTCTAATTTGGGTCCCCTATTCACTGTGTACGCATGATTTGCCCCAGGGGCAAAACATAGACACACAACATTGATTTCCATCGCTATGCAGATGAAACATGTCGCATACATGTTATATGTCCCACTACAGTCTGGTAAAACTGATGTTTCTTGTATTTTGTCCTGCCTTGCTGAAATAAAAAATTGGATGTCTGAAAATGTTCTGCAGTTGAATGACTCCAAATCAGACATTGTTATAATTACCCCTTCTGGCCTCAGCACTAGTAGCATTAACAATCTCTCCTCTAGTCTGGGCGCCTTATCAAACAATATTCGAAAAGAGGCCCGCAATCTCGGTGTCATCTTTGACTCAGAGTTATCTTTTGATGCTCAGGTTACTAAAGTGGTGCAGTCCTGCTTTGCACAACTGAGACAGCTAACCAAGATCAGGTCATTCTTGTACTCTGCAGACTTAGAAAAGGTCATCAATGCTTTTATCTCCTCCTCCTCCTCCTACTGGACTACTGCCACGCACATTATTCTGGTATCTGCAGGCAAAACATCCAAAGATTGCAGCTGATACAAACTGCTGCTGCTAGCTCTCTCACTGGAGAGGAACTGATGAAGCCTCTTGGATGAGAGGTGAAACGTCTTCAAGACAAAAACCAAATCCAGTTGCTTTCGATTCAATTTCCTTGAGATAACTATGACCTGGATGAATGAGAATATTCACAAGCTTGCTGCTGCTAGGTTTTTAACACGCACTAAGAGATGTGACCACATTACACCAATCCTTGCTGCCCTTCACTGGTTACCTGTGAGTTTTAGAATTGATTTTAAGATTTTACTGCTTGTTTTTAAAGCCTTGAATGGTCAAGCTCCTGCCTATATCTGTGATCTGCTGACTCCTTATGAGCCTGATCACCACCTGAGATCCTCCAACAGGGCCCTCCTAAGGGTTCCAAAATCTCGACGTGTCACTAAAGGTGACCAGGCCTTTGCTGTTCAGGCCCCTCGGCTATGGAACTCTTTGCCTGGAGATTTCTGGCAGGCAAACTTAGTATCCTCTTTTAAATCCCTTCATAAAACTCACTTTTATCTTATGGCTTTTTCTTAATTGTTGGTAATTGTTGTAACTATTTAAATTATTTTATGTTATATCTTTGTTTGGATTTTAACTCATATTATCTGTTTTATTATAAAGCACTTTGTAACTTGTTTTTGAAAAGTGCTATATAAATAAAGATTTTATTATTATTATCCATGTTTGCCTGTGTCCACTCTGTGTTTGTCCATATTCACCAGTATTGCTACTTCCCCCATTGTGTCATCTCCAGTGTCTCCTCATGTCTTGCCTGGGTATGTTTCTGTTTTTTGTTTTCCTTTGTTTCTCATTGATGTGCCCTTTTTTCCATCGTGACTCGTTTTTGGTTTTCCTTGTTTTTCTTGTACCATTCAGCTTTGTTTTTATTAAGGATCACCTTAAGTTTCCCTATTGCTGCCTCTCATGTGTCTGCATTTGGGTTTCAACCTAAATCACAACAGGAATGCCTGGTTTGGAGTAGCGGTCCTGTCTTTAAAAAAGTGCAGTGTGGTTTATTATTTACAATTTAACCAAGGTGGAAATATTCCTAAAACAAAAACTCATTCAAATGGAAAATAAAACTCTGTTGAGACAATAAAATTGTATTAAAAGTTAAATTAATTTGATAAACCAGAAATAAGCGTCAACTAAATTCTTTTGTGTTTTAAAAAAAGTACTTGTCATTGTTGTAAAAGCACATTTATTATTATTCAGTCTTGTTCATGTTCAAAACAATACAGGTTCAGTGCTGAATGTGTGTACACATTCCATAGACTGCAGTTTAAAAATGCCTGTTTTAAAAAGATCTATGAAAATCATACCTGGCCTCAACAACCTACAAAATAAAACTGCAGAGCTTAAGTCAAATACCCTTGTTTTTAGTACAAATTAAAATAAATATTAATACTTTTTAATGTTTGTAACTGACATAGCTTTTGACCAAATCAGTTTAACAGATTAAGAGTAAGAGAGAAGGAGGTGTCGGGAGGAGGTTGGCTTCTCATCCGTTCATCAGACAGGTACGACAGCAAAACTGACGGTAAAGCTTCTTCTCACAGAGACGGTTGGATTTGACCATTTCACAGAACACCTCGTGAGCTGACAGAGAGAGCAGAGGCAGAGAATCATCATTACTAAATAAAGACTGAGCACAAGAACTTGTCTGCATCCTGTAGCCAGTACAGCCAAATCGGATTAACCATTTACTCTCTTCTTAGATTTGCTTTGTATTGAATGTGTCTTTAATTTCTGAGAACATATGCCTGATCAAAACTTGAACTGTGACCTAAAACACAACACATTACCAATGGTGATCTGAAACCTATTGACCAAGTACATGCATAGACACTACTGTTTATCAACAATAATGTGAATGGCAGGATGTGAATTGTGCCTTCATACAGTAAAAAGCTGGAAGGAGGTTGTTCAGAGCAGGTCTTATCTAGGAGATCCTAAAGCTGCACAGAATCAAATGGAAACCCCATGTGAATAAACTGATGTGGGTTAGTATTGATGATAGTTCTCAGTCATCCAGGTCATGGTAATTCTAAGTGCTATATCATAGGCAACTGGACTTGTTTCAGTTTCTTGTGACCCAAATGGCCTTCATGTGGGTTGTTAGGGCTACTAGAAAAACTGGACCTTTGCCAAAACCTCTAAAATTTCCAGAGCAGACAGAGAGGAGGACACAAAAAACTTACAACATCGGGCATAAACAGAGTGATGTAGTTTATGCTGTTCAGTGCAACCAGGACTGCAGAATTGTACATTGGGGAGACAAAATAACCTCTTTATAAACGAATGGCACAACATAGGAGGGCCAACTCCTCGGTCAAGACTCTGCTGTCCACTTACATCTGAAGGAGAAAAGTCATTCCTTCGAGGGCAACAATGTAAACATCTTGGCCAGAGAAGACAGATGGTTTGAAAGAGGAGTAAAAGAATCCATCTATGTCAAACTGAAACAAACATCTTTGAACAGAGGAGGTGGTCTACAACATTACTTATCATCACCTACAATGCAGTATTGAGTTCCCTCCCCTGACAGCTTAACATCTGGGCTCAGATAGCCTCAGCAACCCACATGAAGACCGGTTGGGTCAACAACCCACAAGTGGCCCTAACGACTCTGACACGTGTCCTTATAACAACTCTGTAAGGACACTCTCATACAGGGTTTAAAGTCTGTAAGTCCCCTCCAGTTAGTTAGAACTGAAGAAGCCTCTTGGATGCAAGGTGAAACGTCAACAAGAAACTGAAACAAGTCCAGTTGCCTATGATGCAGCACTTAGAAGATGTGGGTTACTATTTCAAACTCACCATTATTACATGATGCATTAACAATACAAGTCCTGCTGACCAGACTATAACCCTCTTTGCATTTGATGCAAGTTGTTCCAGGGCCACTGCAACTCAGACAGTTTTCCTCACACCTGGAGAGAAAAAAAACAAAACAAAAAACCCCCACAAAAAAACAGATTTACTGCACTAAAATTACAGCTGAAGCTGATATGGTTCATTCTGCCTCTGCACCAGAAAATATCAGCATAAGTCAAATGTAACTGACTGAAGATTGAGATTTTACAGCAGTTTGAATTATTACAAATGAGAAACATCACACTGACTGACTTAATACTTGAATATTTACTGGCAGCACTGTTATTGTGAGGAAAAACATTTTCAAGTAATGCAGCGTTGAACCAGGGATATTTGTCAGACCAAATCACACACCTGTGACACATCTTATGAGGGATTCCTGCTGCCTCTCCAGAGTAGTAGCCAGGAGTACATGTCTGCACACACCTCCACTCCTGCTGCAGGTGGCCCTCAGCACACTGGATACACTCGTCCTTACCTGGCCCTGGGAAGCCATCATGAAACTCAATGTCATGCATGCAAGAGGAAAACCTCCAGGTCACTTTACAAACCGTTATCAGGAGCACACAAGGTTTTTTGAAAAGACCAAAATATATTGACTCCTATACCTGCATGCTTTCAACTTTGTCTGCCATGTCACAGTTCTTGTTTACCCCAGGTGTCCAAATCAGCATTTGTCTTACAGCTGAGAGGTTTTGTTTCTGCTGCTGCTGTGAAGGCACTGCAGAAACTGCATATACCTGACAAACTCACTGACCTGTACACGTCCTACAAGAGGAATGGCATGAGCTGCACGTCATCTCTTCGAGATTGAAGAAGGTTCCAGTGGTGCATTCAGGAACACATGTGATCCCAGCCAGACTATAATCAAAACCCCACAACTGAATTACAATACGTAATTTTAAAACAAAGTTTAAACATAAATGGCAGTCTAATGTTCAGGACACACTGGCCCTCATTTATCAAACGAGCGTACGACAGAAAACTGGGCGTACGGTCATTTCCATGCAAAGTTCGGCATTTATCAATTTGGACGTGAGCGGAGGCTACACAGATGATCAAATATCACGTCAGGTCTCAACTCGTGTACGCAAGTTTTCAAGTTGTGTTGATTTGCGGTGCAGCATAGTAAATCTGGCGGAGTCCGAGAATTGTTTTTAGACCATATATCCCTGACATTAAAGGTAGCCTATTAGTTTCAAATAGTTTGCAATTAACGGGGTTAACCGTTTATTGCTGTAACATTAATTTCTCTTTCATTTTGAGAAAGATTTTGAGGCAGGGGACATAATTACAACCAATACATGCAATGATTCATGTGCTCGGTGACAAAGTTTATCCCCTCAAGGAATAACAGGTAACTCCACTGGCAAACCCTGCAACAGAGCAGGAGCGCAGATTCAACCATGTGCATTTACGCACACGGGCCACGTTGGAGCGCTGCATCGGGTTGCTTAAGGGCAGATGGCTCTGTCTAAGAGCCGCGGGGGGAACCCTATTGTACACGCCAGAGAAAGTCTGCAACATCATTTTAGCCTGTTGAGTTCTCCACAATATTTGCGCAAAACAGGGTGCCATTTGATGTCCCGGTGCAGCCAGATGAACCTATGCCCAGAGAGCCTGGCCAGCAGAGCCTCAACTGGAGGCTACACGAGGGAGACAGGACCTCATTCATCGCTTCTAAAATGTTAAGTGTTAAATACTTATGTTTGGCAACTATTCAATACAGGGAAACAGACAATGCACAATGTTTAGTCAAACATTTTATTCATGTGATGCAGGTTTCAGGTTTTCGTTTCTCTTTTAAAGTGCTGTTTATTGCTATAAGTAAGCGATTTATCTCCGCCATTGACCGACACATTTCGGTTTGTTTTTCCAAGACCTCTGCTGACAGAATCCAGGGTCGTCGTGGTGTGCCTACACGGGCGGCGGAGGACATGCGCCCGCACGCACAGCTCGCATTTGACTGCTTCTGTGGGACTGGCTCCAGACCGGTTTCTTCAGCCGCAGCCTAAACAACGCCACTCGTGCCAGGCTCCGAATGATCTGAAACATCATTTAAATAAAGAAATAAACTCTGACTGCAACCGTAAAATAACCCTAATTTATTTAAATATAGGCTAAACCCAAAATGCTTCAAGCATTCAGGTCGGAGAAGTTCCTCTTCTTGGACGTATTACGCATCTCCATGTCGTAAACTCTAGGGGCGAGGCCTCTAAACTGAGAATATTTAAGGGCGTGGTATTTAAATGACAATAGTTTTCAGCCGCTGCATTTATCAACGCCCGATCATTCTTACGCTGTGATCGGCGAGATACGAACGTTTCATGAATCACACGTGAACCCTGTCGTAAGATGATTTCTGCGCTCGGATCTGCGCTGGTTACTACGTTAGATTGATAAATGAGGGCCACTGCCTCTTGCTTTTCATTTTGGCACCTATGTTAAAAGGTTAGAGCAGCTACAGCAAAAAATCATCTAGAGATTCCTGTCTCACCTACTTTCTGTGAGACTCAACTGATTCTCAGAAAAAATAGACTGTGTAAAAGCTCTGTGGGTAGTCATACTGACATTGTACCAACAACATTATACCCTCACTACAGATTTAATGTCTATATGTGGACACCGCACACATGCTAGCCGCAGCAGCTCAGCAGTGTAGCCGTCACACTCAGATAGAGCCAAGCTGTGTGTCCTGGGTATGACTGTCTACATACCCATAGCCTTCTTTGCAGGCAGAGCATCTGTCTGCATACCCCAGGCAACTCATACAAGTTTCATGACACTTCACACACTGTCTCTGATCTGGCAAGACAGAATACACAAGCATTAATACAGTGATGAAAATAACAATATTAAGGGTCCTGGATTTTCTTTACAATGTACATGTACTAGTACAGTGCCCGTAGGAAGTATGTATTCCTATAGTGGGAGATTAAGTAGATTTTTCAGTTATGGGCAAATGAGGTTAGTGTGAAGGTTGGATGTACAATGAGGTGTAATACTCTTGCGTAGTGTTAATATCCAAAGTGTATATTGGGTAAGACATGGATGTACATTGAGATATAAAGAGACACAGAAATTGTTATTTTAAGAAAAAGAAAATTAATCATTCAACATGGTTAGACATATATAGACACAGATATAGGAGGGAATAAGTTTACATGCAGCACAAACAGATGGATGCGAATAATGTGAGTTAGGGTTATTAGGTGTGTTGTGGAATGTTTAGATTGATAACTATTGTGTTTTCATATATTTTAGCTTTTAGCAGGACACCGCAGGGAGTCGAATTAACCCTCCAACATTACATTAACATGAACCCAATTAGCTGATATACTATATTGCATGTAAATATGTAATATCAAATGATTATGGTCATAACACTAAGCAACATGAATGTCATCCCTGAATTACAGAGTAATGCAACACAAGAAGTGAATAAATCTAAATCTCCGCTTAGCATGCTAATCGTGAATAACAGTACTTGTACATAACATGCAGACCACTGCAACGTCTGCAACTCCATAAAACACTTACTTTTCATAAGGTACACACACCATCCAGCACAAACACATTGAACATTGATAATCTCTGGAAACTATTCGAATATTATTCAAAAATCGAACCTTGTAGTGCACTTTAAAACTCCGAAACATACAATGGGGCGGAGCTCCCCTAAAAGGCGTCCGATCGGCAACAGTGCAAAACGTCCTACGTAAAAAATTATATTTTGAAAAATGAATTAAAAAATCTTCAAAATTGAGGATGCACACCTTCGTGCCATGCGCAAGCCACATACGAAATCTTAGTTCAGTCTGACGGTCAACGAGATATGCCCTAGACACACATAAAAACATTGCTTCATAGCGTGACCTATGGTAAAAAGAAAAAATCTGTTCTGACGATGATACTGACTGACGATGAAGTCTGTGGTGTTATATCTGTAGGAGGAGATAGTTAAAGTACGAAGATTGGAAATATTTCAACATGGCGGCCAAAATAAAAATGGCCGACTTAGTATCAATGTGTAGACATATTCAGGGCGACACCCTCTACCAGGGTCTGAAATTAACACCTGCCAAGCGCCAAATGCGG
Organism: Lagodon rhomboides; assembly: GCA_039737535.1. NCBI lineage: Eukaryota > Metazoa > Chordata > Actinopteri > Spariformes > Sparidae > Lagodon > Lagodon rhomboides. The sequence goes on along the minus strand of CM077784.1, from coordinate 9,599,391 downwards.
GTAAATTTTCTGTTTGGCGAGTAAACCACGGAGGTTTTCCGCCACACTGGCGGGTAAATTTTTGTACCACAATAGTACGTAAAAGTGTACTGCGTTTTGGGACGCACACAAACACACACAAAAAAACAGTGTGAAGACCCGCCCGCCTCTCATTGGCTCTGACCCTGACATTTTGTCTAGCAACGAACACCTCAATCAGAGGCAGAGTAGAATAAGAGGGTGATTATCACGTTACGCCAGACAACTGCTAATTACTGTAAGCAAATTTTCAAAGTATGTGGCGGTATTTGGAAGGAGTCAAGCTTTGAAACTAAATAATAAATAAAATCGCCATCAGTAATCTGGACACTGTCTGACTCTGTCACTCGTGGGGACGGAGGCTGTTTTCTGGGTGAAAGTTCACTGAAGTCTCGGTCTGGAGGGCTGCCGGTCGCGGAGATTTATTTTCATCACAAACACTTGGTGAGTTAAAGTTTTTTGCCAGTGACAGACGCTGTTTTTCGGGCAGAAATGTTATGAGGAGTCGGTCACACACCCATGTTACTTACCTACATACAACTTCTTGTTTCACAGCAGATCATCGATCTTCACGCCACCACATCCATGCAAAAACTCACAAGCTTCATAATACATCATCATCAAGGTCTTCAGTATTTTCTCACCATGTTTGAAACAAGGCAGGTCATCCAGGAGTACATCATTGTTTAAAAAATGTAATTTTCTGCCTCCAATAGGGGCCGCTATGGTTGTAACTGAATGATGGTTACCAAACAGGAAGTTTGTTGCAAATTCTACCAAATATCAGTTGAGTTACAGCAACTTCCTGTTTTGTGGCATCATCGACATTTGCCGCACAAACCACAACTAATCCCTTCAACAAAAACTCAAGCTTTTGTGATGCAAATGTTTTAGAAGCTTGAGTTTGCCCTGACAAAATTTGAAGTCAATCGGGGTAAAGCTGTAGATTGAGTTCCAAATGGCGGACTTGCTGTTGGGTTAAGATCATGGCACAGATACTTTTTTGATACATAGCCCAAACCCATTAAATACGTACATTTCCACCAAGTTTGAATATTGCGTAAACTTCCCTTGAAATTTTGACTGTGTTTGAGCCTCAAAATAGCAATTAATTTGAGAGGATAAAGATTCATCGCATTTCAAAAGGGTTTGTTCTGTGTTTGGGCCCAATAACTTTACTATAACAGGCTATCTGTGTTTTATCAATCCTTTACTTGGTGGGGTTGGTCCGTGTTGCATCTTTCCTCTTTACTCCCAATCTAGCCCACAGAGTGAGTTTAAAAAAAGGCAAGTTCACAGGATCTAACCCACCCACTTTGCTACCCCTTTTGCATGTGCTGTGTTTACACTATGTTTTTAAGGGACAGTGTTTTGGGACAAGAAAGGTTGTAGTTTGTGTGTCTGCATGTATGTTACATCCAGACAACTGAATGATGCTGTCAATAACCACACCGGTCCAGGTGCAATATGTAAGAACTTTTGTTGAACATTAAAAGGTGAACTAAAATTATAAACAGAATGTGAAAAAATAACAGTTTTGATATGTGATTTCTGTATGTTGCAAGTATATATAGTATATACTCCAAAAATCTCTTGCTAGCCATAAAAACACAAACACTTCCCTGGTATCCTGTGTTCACAGTCCAGACTGCTATAGCTGCCCTGCCAACTGAGCTTACTAGCTACTGGCTGTTACATTTAGCAGCAGTTAGCAGTGACTGTGGTCATTTGCTGACCCCTATTTGCTTTAAGCATCAATTCAACAGGTGGCCAATTCTTACATACTGCACCTCTAATAAAAGTTCCGTTGTGTTTGTTCTAGACTGTGGATGTAAACTTACTGTCATCAGCAAAGTAACCTGGGGGGCAGTTATCACTGCAGCTGGAGTTGAGTGTGTCAAAGTAAATTCCTCTTCGACAAGAGAGACAGTTGCCAGCTGACTGGCCAACACATCTCTCACAGCCTTTATAACAGCGTCTACAGCGACGAGATGCTATGTCTTCGTAGTGTCCCAGTGGACAGTGGCTCACACAGGTTCTAAAATCAAATGTGCAAAGAGAGTTAGCTTACAGCTAAATATGTGTCAGAAACTGAGCTGGCCATGGTGTAGGGATTTTTTAATTGGTTATACTCCAGTAGGCTGAGCTTCACAACCAAAAGAGCAAGTAAAAGAGCAAGGGTATTGCTTCACATGGAGTTGACAGTGCTGCTCAACTTGCTTGTATTGCTTCAGTGCTTGGACATTCTGGGGCCGTATTCACAAAGGATCTTAGGGCTAAAAGTAGCTCCTAACTGGCGAATTTAGGAGAAACTCCTAAAAATAATGGGCGTGTAAGTCTTAAATTTAGGACTCCTAATTTTTTCACTAAGAGCAATTCACAAAGTATTTTAGGCCTAAAAGTAGCACCTAAGTCTGGGAGAGCTTAAAAGTCCTCGAGAGGACTCCTAACTCAGTAAGACCTATTCACAAAGAATCGGAAAATGGCTGCGAGACAAAATGTTTTGGAGACAATGGAAGAATGTGGATTGATCAAGAGATATAGGCTAAATCGTGAGGATATAAAACTTGTTGTGGAATTAGTGCGGGATGCAATAACAATAAAAAAAAAAAATAAATAAATAAATAATTGCGCCATCAAAAGATGAGGACGTGTTCGTCAATAGAAAGAAAGTACATTCCATCAACACGCAGATGCAACTTTTAACATTCTTGATGTTGTTGCAAAGTGGCCTGGGTCTACCCATGATTCGCATATTTTAATGGAGAGCGGTCTGAGGCAGCTTTTTGAGAGGCACCACGTTACAGTTGGGTGTCACTTGCTGGGCGACAGTGGCTATCCCTGAAAGACGTGGCTCTTGACACCCTATCTGAATCCACAACCGGGAGCACAGTTAAAGTAGGATATAACATGTAAGTGATTATGCAGACTATGCGTAAAAAAACATCGTATTGTCATCTTTTATTTGTTGAATCCATATTTATTATTGTTTACTGTTTTCCTCTATATATGTTAGAGTACACAAAAATACACGAAATGTTGTGGAGAGAGGAATTGGGCAGATGAAACGTCGATTTCATGTCCTGCACGGCGAAATACACCTCAGCCCAGAGAGGGCAAGTACAGTGATCACTGTATACGTGGTCTGCACAAACTTGTCAAGCTGCATGAGTTTGGTAAAGTTGGAAATATATTCACAGATTCGAACTTCACGGATCAATAACTCATAAACGAAACATTATTAAAACACAAACGACGACTCTTAACTACCGTAGTAAGGTGGACAACGAGCTACAACCGCATTTTCATCAAAATGAGCGATCCTCCGGGCTGGACACATAGCACTGGTCTCTGTGGTCAGCCGTCTGTGAGACGAGGGCGCAGGGACCGTCTGAGACCAGTGTTATGTGTCCAGCCCGGAGGATCGCTTGTTTTGATGAAAATACAGTTGTAGCTCGTTGTCTACCTTACTACAGTAGGTAAGAGTCGTCGTTTGTCTTTTAATAATGTTTCGCTTATGAGTTATTGATCCGTGAAGTTCGACTCTGTGAATATATTTCCAACTTTACCAAACTTCATGCGTGTATTCTGCTAACTGCACTGTCCATAACTACTTGATAGGTATTAATTTCTAGCCTAAGCCATTTCCTTGTTTTTCTGTGATTTAGTGGGCTCGTTTGTGGGATGTTGCGGATGAGTTTCACCGAGACCGCCTAGCTCTGCACAACCAATCACCGTACTGACCGCTTCTAAAGTCGTGCACGAAAATCGACGTAATCCATAGCAACGGCGCGTCACTCTTAGTTCACTCTTAGTGATTTATCCTTAGTATGAGTAGGTCTCAGCGGCTTTGTGAATAACTTTTAAGAAAAAACTCCTACGTAAAATGTTTTAGCGCGAGTTAGGAGCACTCCTAGCGGTAAGATAAAATGCTTTGTGAATACGGCCCCAGATATGTAGTCTGAAGTATACTGGAACACACAGATTTAAAGGTTAAGGGTTCAAGTTCATTAATTTTTCATTTTACTACACCAGGGTTGTAGACACAAATTTCAGTTCAAGCATAAAAAAAGTGGGGAGGATATAATCATCCTCACAGGAATGAAGCTACTCCGTACTTTGGTGGTATGGCAGAAGATACTTCTGTATATTTTGACAGATGGCAGCAGGGTAAACAGACAGTGGCTGGGGTGGGTTTATTTGGATCCTTTGGGCTCTGTGCAGACATCTTCACTGATGTCACTAACCCCTTTCACACAGGAGAAGACGCATTATCTCCGCAGCGGCGGTTCGCCAATTCTCCGCCGATAGCGATTCACACAGAGCAAAGCAGCTCCGCATTAAAGACGAACCAACGTGAATTCACACAGAAATCTGGCGCTGCAACTCCTAAAGAGGCATGACGGTACACGTCATGATGATGACGTCGGTGTGTTTCCAAGGTGTTTCCCCGGTGTCCCCCCTGTTAATCTAAACCCGTGGATAGTTTATAATCATATGGATGCTGGATAATAATCGCCATCAGTAAACTGGACGCTGTCTGACTCGCGGGGAGGGAGGTTGTCTTCCGGGGGAAAGTTCACCGAAGTCTCGGTCAGGAGGGCTGAAGGTCGCGGTGATTTATTTTCATCACAAACACTCGGTGAGTTTTTTGCTGGTGACAGACGCTGTTTTTCTGGCATAAATGTGTCGGTCAGACAGACGGGAGGACAGACAGGAGGACAGACAGGAGGACAGAGGCTTCTCCGGCGTCAATCTGCGGTATTTTTTTCCACATATAAGTTGCCAAAGACAGTTATAGTTACTACGTTACTGTTGTTTGGTCATGTAACGTTGTTTTGTGGGACATTTCTCTGGATTAAGTTGAGTTAAGGACCTGTGTAGGTAACCGACCGTCCGATCGACACGCCCTCGGTACGCGAAGCCGGCTTATCCGTTCACACTGGTTCGGTTCGCCAATAATGCGGACCTGATACTACCTCCAGAGGTGTATCAGCGCCGGAGCGAAATTTCACCCCTCGGCGCATCCAAGAGATTCACACTGGGATGGATGCGGAGAATTGGCGCACTGAAACCGCACCCAAACGCCAGTGTGAATGGGGCTACTGATGGTGGTGATGTGCGATGACCACAATAGGTTTTCTGTTCTTTCTGAGTTTATTCCCAGGAACCTATAACTCTTCACCTGCTCCACCTCAGCTCCATTGATGTAGACATGGGTCTGTCTTTGCCTCCTTTTTTCTAAAATCAACCATCAGCTCCTTGGTTTTGCTTACAGTAGATTGGTCTCTGTGCACCATTCTATATAACTGTTGATTTACTCCTGATATCAACAGTCATTATTGTGTATTGTGATGGCCGCAGCCACACAGGGTAATGTCTGCCCACACCCTCAGTCATTTAAGTATTCTTTAAGTTTTGTTTTCAGTGAAACAAATAACTTGCATTATTTGGTTTTGTAATGGTATATTCTTTAATCTTACATTGTTTGAATTAAGTGCACACTAACACTGTATGATTTAAACATTGTTATTATTTCTTCTGAGTTACCTGGCTGGAGGTGTGGTGACTCTCTGGGGGACAAGAGGCGTGGCCAAGGGCAAGCACCACTTTTATACTGCCATCAGCTGAATTGGACAAAACCACCTGATGTGAAGTCATGGGGTGGGGGTTGGGTTTAATTATTGGGGGTCAAGCAGTAAAACTGTGTGACACCTTATAATGATTATATGTTTTGTTATTAGGATTATTGGGGGTCAAGCAGTAAAACTGCGTGACACCCTATAGTGATTCTATGCATTGAACGCTCTAGCGCCACCACTAGTTCAATGTTTGACATGCATTTATGCTTTGCTTACAACTCTGTGCTGCATAACATCACAATCACTCACATCAATTTATGTGCCAATGCATTGAACACTCTAGCGCCACCATCAGTTCAATATTGGACATGCATATTTGATTTTAAGTTCATTAAAGTGCGTACAGCTTACAATGCTTACAGCTCTTTGCTGCATAACTTTCTAATCACTCACATCATTTTTGTGCCTCTGCATTTAACGCTCTAGCGCCTCCACCAGTTCAATGTTGGACATGCATATGTTTGCAAATTCTTTAAAATGCGTTCTGCTTACTTTGCTCACAAGTCTGCTCTGCATAACTTGCACAGTTGCATCCCAGTTTGACCCCCTCATTGCTGCTTGCAGCTATATTTTATGTTTGTATTAGTTTGGTGTCCCATTTTGTTCATCCCTTCGTCTGTTGATTCAGTTGCACTTTATTGTTTGCCAGTTTATTTGTAGTTGTATTAAGTTGACCTCTTTTAGGGGCCCACATCTTGAGTTGAGTTGAGTTGTAAGTTTGATTTTTGCTGCGTTTGGGTAAAATAAAAACCCACCTTTTCTTTAAAATTGCTCCTGTGTTCTGTGCCTTACCGCTGGGTCCCTCAGATTTATCAATGGCCAATGATGGGGGTGTCATCCTCACACTTCACAATAGAGATCTCCTGATGTCAGGGAGTACAGTCATATTTGTGCAGTGTAGGGGCCTGAACAGACAGCCCTGAGGGGCTCCAGTGTTGAGAACTAACGTAGAAGAGGTGTGACTGCTAATCCAAACTCTCTGGTGTCTGCTTTTGAGGAAGTCCAGTGTCCAGTTGCAGAGTGTTTTACTGAAGTACAGAGTGTTTAGTTTTCCAGTCAGCTTCATAGCGGGATTGTGTTGAATGCTAAGCTGCAGCCAACAAACAGCATCCTGTTGAGCTGTTCTTATTCTCCAGGTGTGTGAAGACTGAGTGAAGGGCAGTAGCTATGACATCCTCTTTGGATCTGTTGGTTCTGAAAGCATACTGTTGAGGGTCTAGGCTCGCATGGATGTTGTCTTTGATTTGCTGGAGAACCAGTTTCTCAAAGCACTTCATCAGAATTTAGGAGAGCCATGGGGCAGTAGTCATTAAGATTAGACACAGAAAACTTTTTAGGTACAGGGACAATGATCGCTGTCTTGATGCAAATGGGAACAGTCTCCTGTGGTTACTGACAGTGGCTGGTCCTCTGGATGTTGGGTAGACTGTACTCTTTGTTGAGAAAATCAAAGCGAACATAAAAAACGTTGAGCTCATCCGATAATGTGGCCTTAAACATAATTGGGGCACTCCAGCTTTTTCTGCTGTTGGTGCTGAGGTACCCCTCCAGTCTCTGCTGATGTCTCCGCTTTGCCTCCTTGATAACAGCTTTCACTCTTGCTCTGGTGGTGCTTCCATGTCATCTGACCAAAAGGCAACTTTTATTTGCTCTGGATAGAGCCCTCACCTCTCCTTCCATTCAGGCCTTCTGGTTGGGGAATGATCTTACTGTCTTTGTGATCACCATGCCATAAACACATGTTGTTAGGAAACAAACTGACACCATCAGAGTCAAACTATACAGAGACTCCCATCATCTTATATAACCTCCCCTAATTAAGAGCTAATGCAGCAAAGGCTGGAATAAAGGGCAATCAACTTCATGTAGGCAAGGTTCACATTAAGATGCTGTTAACCCTGCCTACATACAACAAGTAGAATTTGTATGACTAATCATCAACATCAAAGTAAATTCACTGAAAATTAAATTATTAATTGTATTAACTATATATGACATATAATTACTTTACACCGTTTCCTTCTATCAACTCTTACCTGTCACTTTTCATGCTGCCTAAACTGAAATGGACACAGTTGAGGCAGTGGTCAGCATTTGGTCCATCACAGCCCTGGTCTCCACACTCACTGTGGCATGGTCCTTAATTAAACACCACATTGTTCATGATTAACACCACCATCATCATCACCAGTAAAACGGATTATAAATCTATGTCCACAACTTACTTCAAACTTTATTTATTTATATAGCACCTTTCATACACATAGAATGCAACACAAAGTGCTTTAACAGTTAAAAAACCTGATCCCTCGGACACACACACACACACACACACGCAAACACGCAGGTACGCACCTCTACATACATACCCAGACATGCACACACAACTACTAAGATACACACGTTAAGATACAATGTGGCTGGGCACTGAGGATCCAGGAGAGGAAAGCCTTTGCTGGGGAGCCATCCAAGCCGGGAAGTCATACAGGTTGTGGCCACAATGAGGCGCCCCCCCCCGGAACCACCCAGCCAGGACAGACGGAGGAGCCCACGCCATGGCTGTGGAGCCACAGCGCGGTGCCGCCCCATCCATCCAGGCTGAGACAGCCCCCAAGGTTGACACCCCATAGGCAGATCAGACTTTCCCGGCATGGAGGGCCCCCCGTGAGGATAACACTGGAGCTAGAAGATAAAAGGAAGTAGTAAAAATTCAACAATAAAGGAAGTTAAAAGAAGTTAGAAAACGACTTAAAAAGCTAAAATAAAGTTCATGAAACCTTAGCAAAACTAAATAATTAAATAAAAATATAAATAATTAAATAAATAAATAAATAAATAAAATAAAAATAGAATAAATAAATAAATAAATCCTGAGAGCAACCTAAGATCAAGTAAAATACCAGAAATGATTAGAAGCAAGTTAGTTAAAAGCCAAGTTAAAAAGGTGGGTCTTGAGCCTCTTTTTAAAAACATCAACAGTCTCTGTGGCCCTGAGGCTCTACGGCAGGCTATTCCACAATCGAGGGCCATAATAACTAAAAGCCGCCTCCCCGTGTGTTTTAGATTTAACATGTGGTATGGTTAAAAGGCCAGTGCCGGATGACCTCAGGGTCCGTGAGGGTTGATACGGTAAAAGTAAGTCAGATAAATAAGAAGGCCCAAGACCGTTAAGACATTTAAAAACGAGTAAAAGAACCTTAAAATCAATCCTGAAACATACGGGGAGCCAATGCAGCGATTTTAAAACTGGTGTAATGTAACAATGTTGTTCCATTCATTATTCTATTGCATGCAACAAGATGAGTTGTTAAATATTCAGACTAAAGGCTCAAAGAAATGTTTTGCCAATTCTAAGACATTAATAACTGTAAAAGCTGCTTAAAAAATGAATGTTCTTGCATGTCTGTGCTCTAAATGAATGTGAAACTGCATGCAAATTCTTTTTAAATAATAGCAATAGAATACATTCATAATCTCAGTTTATATGTGAAAGTGTAATTATCTCACCATTGTACTCATCTTCATCCTTCTCCTCCATCTCTGGCTCCTCCAGGATCTCCTCTGGGGCTTGTATATCCAACATTGTTGAATGGGAGTGCAGACCACTGCTTGGATGGTAAGGATTGTGAGATGTGCCATAAAGGATCAGTCTCCATTCTTTGAGATTGCCTGTGCCAAGCAACAACAACAATAATAATGTTGATATATTGACTATGCTTTTCATTTTCTCTGGATAAGGACAGCTACAGTTGTAAATCTAAATACAAATGTGTGCCTGAGCATGCATACATTTTATAACCTTACCCAGCACCTCAGGGTTGCGTAGCTTTGACAGTGAGTCAATAATCTCTAAAGTCCATGTGCCCACTGCCCTCTCCCCCCAGAAGTGAACTGTCATGAACTCCCAGTTCCTGAAACCCTCACTGGAACTGTCAAACAACCTATAGACATAAAAGTAAGGTGAAATGAGACTGACAGAGGTTAAACTAAGAAGGTTAAATGTTTAGGGTGATTTATTTGTCATTATACAACACTGGGTTGCATACTGAAATTAAAGTTTGCGCACTCCTTTATGCTACACAAACATAGAACATATATACAGTTATTTATACACATATATACATTAAATGTTGTCCTGTCCTGTTGAGTCCTGTGACCAGAAATCAGCAGCCTGAATCAAAGATGGATTATTATGGCTCCAATTCTGGCTCTCTCCCCTCTCCTCCGAGGGCTGGTCTGGCCAGTCAAGTTGGATGTCGAAAGATACTGTGGGCTCTTTATCCAAAACCGGCACTTCTTTTTACACTGCTGATGAATGTATTTCTGTCACAGATAATTCTTATTTCAGCAATGAAGCTAAGAAACAAAAATGTAGCAACATTTAAAGCTACCAGCAGCTGCATTTAGATATGCAACTAACCTCGAAAGAAACTGACAATAAATACAGAGCACAGCTAGTGCTGCTGAAAGAAATAAAAAGTGGTAAGTGTAGCTGGAAGCAAACTCAGGTCTTTTTAAAAACAGTGGCAGATAGTGGAAGTGAGGAGAATGCTTTAGAGTGAAAACAGCTGCTCTATTTGACTGGTTGTAAATGCAAATTCTGGGGTGTCTGCCAATTTAATAGCATACTAGTTGCAAATGTGCTTTTACTTGCTCTGAGCAGCATGAATGACACAAATTTGCACAGTCACGTGAGTGAAAATATTGAACTTAAGCATGGATTTTGCATGACGCTGTGTCTCAAAAGCCTTACAGTGTTGATATTCACACTCACATCAGCGACGTTGATGTCATGATGGAGGAGAGGATAATCAGTAATCTTGGCCGTTTGCGGACACCCAGAGCTGTGCGATAACACAGATACTGATACCATAACCGTAACCGTAATGTGGTAAAACAGATTAATTCAGTCTACGTCTACTTGCTGGACACTTACTATATTGATTTTAACAAACCTATTAAGAAACTCCGAAGACATATCGTCAGGGGCTCTACAGCTGAGAACTGGGCACCGGTCAGCCTCAGGCAGTGCTTGAAGCTCCAGATGCTGAAATTCACAGAGCTGGGTGCAAATAAAATGTTATAATCCTGTGATCTAATTTGTGCATGCAACGCAAGGTGAATATTTTCTTTTTTAATTTGGTCTGAAAGTTGTAACAAAACTTTTTTTAAAAGAAATACTAGTTAATTAGGTAAAACGGAGTATATATTTGTTGTTACTACATCATGGCCCGCAAGCATACAGACGCTCGGTTTAGCAGAGAGTGGGGAGTGACGTTAACACTCGTGCAAACTGTAAACTACAGCATGTACATGGTTGGATACACCTTGGGCATACTGTAGAACTCACCCTTTAACAAAAAGCCAATATGGGCTTCAGATGCAGTTGGAACTGCACTGGTTTGTATAGTGTAGCTCTCACCTCTTGGCTAGTAGTTGTGATCTTGTTCCAGACGGAGATATGAGGTTGACCTCCAGGTCTCCTCGTCGTGGATGGACAATCAGGGCCTTGACCACCACATGCTCCAAGTAAACCACGTGCTGCTCAGGTTCTTCTGAACACCCAGAGGTGGTTATGCTGCTGTTCAGACTTTGACCTGCGTGGATATACCTGGGACAGCCATAAGCATAAGTATTATCCAACATATGATCACTGGCAGATTTAGCCAGGCTCACTTAAGGTGGTCTGGCCTTCAAGGTGATCAGCCTTTATCATTTGGGTCACAAACCCCTTCTCTGTCCTGAGCTACAGAGAAAAAAGTTTTTCCCTTGTATCAAAAATGGTTTCTCAAGGTATATTATCAAAGTAAGAATTTTCATTCTCATGACAACACTAATAAACACACATTGATCAATGTTTCTTGAGTATGTTTATCCAGACGCAGGTTAAATGTTCTTAATGATTGCAAGAGGATGAAAAAGAGTTCCTGGTGAGTTCTGAGATGAGTCAGAGGCTGAGCTGTCGGACACACTCCACAGACACTGGCTTGGGCATATTATACTGCAAAACAAAGCAGCAGTCAAATTTGCGCACATAATAAAGTGGCACCACAGAGCCACTTCAACTACAGGGCTGTCCTGCTTTTTGGTTCGGTTTGTAAATTTGTATTTCAACTATATAGTGTGATTTGTCTTTATGTAAGCACAGGCATAAATGCATGTTTAGTTCCCTTAAGGAGCCTGTTCAAACCTTGTATTAATCACACCCATCCTGAGTGATTCAATCACAGGTGGACAGCATTAAGCCCATCATTTCATCGGTTCACATTTGACTTAAACATACATTTCGTCTCGAGTGACCACTTGTAAACTATATGCAAACAAACACTTTACTGGGACAAACAGACACAGTGTTTTTTACATAAAGGAAGAAAGAACTGAATGTATAAAATTTGCCAAGTTTACAAGAAGGCCCAAATAATTAAGACTTTTAATTAAGAATATTTGAGAAGTTTCTCCTTATGCAACAACTTTTAAAAATTACGAGATTTTTTAAAAAGAAGTCTGGGGACCTTCTCAAAGGATGACAAAGACACAGACTACACTGGTTACTGTGTGCTGTATTTGTCAAATTTGATATGTTTAGCATCAATAATATTTTGTCTTTTTTCATAAATTGAGTGTAAATGGTCAAATATATGGAATCGGTGCATTCAAACAGCTGCCACATGTTGGCAGGTAAGACACACTTTAGACAGAAGCAGACAGACTGGTACTGGAATAGACACTTTTTACAGGGAAACAAACAACTTAATATATGAGATCTGAAAAAGAAAACTAAATAAGGAACAAGATATCTTTGTAGTGGAAGCATTAAAAGTGACACTGCATCATGCATCTCAAACTTTCATTCACACTGTGTAGCTTAGTAAAAGTGACTGTGTGTGTAGTCTCCATGCAGCATCTTAACTTGATCAGCTTCATACTGTCAGAAGTTAATATCAACAGATACACAACACACCGTGATCTCTCTACATTAGCCACTGTTGTACTAGTGAAGCTGAGAGTGAGATTTGCCTTGTTATATCTTTTTTGCCTTTGTTTTTGGCTTTGTTTAATAGCTAGCCAGCTACATAACACACCGACCTGCAGTTCACCTCACCTGGTGCGTCGCTCACGCATCTGACTGCAGGTGTGCTGAGGAGGAACAGTCCTCCACTTTGTAGCCTCCAGCACCATCGCCTCTGCATCCACCAGGCCAAAACCATACAGGTGGCTGACTGGGGAAAAGACATACATTAAGTCAAGTCAAGTCAGTTACAAAGCAAGAAGCAATGTGAAGAGAGTAATTATGCTTGTAATATTATCTAAGGCTTCTGTGTTTTTGAAAGATAAAACAATCAATATTAGTATTAGAAGAAGAATGCAATGTGCCTCTATGTCCAACGGCATTGGTCTTCCAGTCATCAGCTTTCAGATGGGCTGGTCTGGATGTTTTCACAAGAAGATGTTGTACATCCCTCCATGTCAGCAAAAGGCTGCAGAGAACAAAGACACTACTAGTCTCATTTGGCCAAACAGAACGCCTAATTACCTTTATCATTGTTAGCTCTATTTGGCATTTCACTCTTATGATAACAATAAATTAATTCTATTCCACCATGTTTGCTTAGATGACCATGTTTTTGGGAGATGCTCCACAAGTCAACTTCAGCATTTGATAACATTCAGACATGAGGGCATGAAGTAAAGGAAGAAGCAATGCACAACTGATTTTAAATGTCTATATTTTTCTTTTTATCAGCAAGTCCCATGAAAAAACCCAAACCAACTATGAATGTATCATAACGACAATGTTGTGTGTATATCCTGTTGAGCATCATGGCTTCATCCACACTGAACTCTCATTGAATGAATTGACGGAGGCAATAATGATCTTTAGCCCCTTTTGGCATATATTCATTGAGAGCACTCTTCTTCAGTCATGAAGGAAACACATATTCAACTCTGAACCTCCTGGGCGTAGCCCACAGACCTGTGCCTCTTTGTGGCACCTCAGCAAAACAGCACCACCAAAAACACATAATTACTGAGTACACTCAATAAAAGAATGTCTTTTAACACCCCCACTTGTACTCAGGTTACAAAAATTTCAAAACAAATCTTACACACAATAAGATACAATACAGATGTGGAACTCTTAGATTCTTTTTGACACCAAACATAATACCAACAAACTTTTTCAGTTTTAATTTGGTGACAGGCTTGGTCATAACATCTGCAACCATCTCTTCAGTCGTGCAATAAACCAGGGTCACTTTCCCCTCTTTACAATGGACCTTATAAAGTGATACTTAATGTCCACATGTTTGCATCTCTGTCTGCTCACAGAGTTTTTGGCCAAGGCAATTGTTCCCTGGTTATCTTCATACACCACTGTTTGTGTGCATTTGTAATCACCAATACTTTCCAATAGCTACTCTAGGTATACACTCTTGCATAGTAGAGGCCAGAGCCATATATTCTGCCTCACAGGTTGAGAGCGCTACTGTAGGCTGTTTCCTAGTTTTCCATGAAACTAATATCTACGCATCACTATAGGCAACGAGGCCTAACTCTTCACTCTCATTTCTCCTGAAACACAACTCCCTGTTTGTAGTGCCTCTGAGGTATCTTAGTACATGCTTCACAGTAGGGATGGGCGATATGGACTAAAAAATGTATCCCGATAATTTCTGGTATTTATCACGGTAACGATAAAAATGGCGATAAATAAACACCAATTCAGCCTAATCATTTTGACTATAAATCTATCACCAAAATAATAATAAAGGCTACTAAACTACAACAATTAAGTTCAAGCAGTACACCTGTACTGCAAAAATGTTTGTTGTTTTTCATTCGTTCATTTGTTAGGGCTGTCATTTTTTATTCGAAATTTCGTTCGAAAGTGGGGGGGAGTTCTTATTCGAATGTAATGACCTGTTCGAAATCAAAATGTACAGTCTATTAGACCGTTTGAAGTAGTTCGCCTTGTGATCCAGCAGAGGGCGCTCTAAAACTTCACTATCAGCTTGACCTACTGCACGCGCTATTGACCCTTGACCTATCAATTCAGCTAGCGTTAGCTTATGTTGTTTGCTACGAAAATGCGACACAAGCGAGCAAAGCCGTCCTGAGCGGCGAACGACAACAAATCTGACCTCACCTGCTAGCTTGCCACTCACGTGAGGCAGCGGAGACTGAGGCAACACAGACGAGCGGAGCTGCCGAGCAACGTCAAGTGTACAACCTCGTCTGTGTTGCTGCATGAATGTGATGTTAGACGGACTGTGAAGTTAATAAAATAATGAAAATAATGTCGTGCGGTGTCCAGATAATGGAGGTGGAGCCTTGTTGAGGAACGCGCTCCTCGCTGCCCGGCGTATCTGCTCCGCCTTCCGCCATTGGTGTCAATATTATACGTGTTGGGCTGCGAGTGTGTCGCGCGCTTACATACGGGAATTTATCGTTTTTTATCGTGTGATGACATATTCTCACCGTGAGGAATGTTTTTGACGATATATCGTTAACGATAACATATCGCACATTCCTACTTCACAGTAACCCATTGTTCCTCTGCTGGTTCACAAAAATATTGTGATAGCTTGCTTACTACAAAACTTAAGTCTGGACGTGGACATTTTGTCAAATATATAAGGCTTCTCACAGCCTCTCTGTACATTTTAACATCACACATCTTAACAGCATCTTCTGTGTAACAAAGTTTTTGATCACAAGGAGTTTCCCTGGGTTTACAGTTTTCCATGTTAAACTTTTCCAATATCCTGTTCACATATGTCTCCTATCATCTTCACACATCCATCAGACTGAGTGAAATCGATACCCAGAAAATGTTTAAGCCCACCTAAATCTTTCATCTTAAATTTTTCTGAAAGCATCTCTTTTACACCAATCATTACTTCGTTGTTGCTGGCAGCAATTATCAAATCATCCACTCATATTATCATAATCACCTTTCCATGTTTTGTCTCCTTGGCATAGACACAGTGATCTGCTGGGTTTTGTGTGAAACCATTTTCAGTTAGACTGTCACGTAAAATCCTATTCCAGTTTCGGCCAGATTGCTTTAGGCCATACAAAGATTTCTCCAGCTTACACACTAGACCATCCCCTTCTTCATAACATTCTGGTTGATCTGTGTAGATCTCATAATCAATGGGCATGTAAGTAAGCAGTTTTTACATCCATTTGGTGGATTAACAGGTTCTCCTGTGCTGCTTTTTGTAGCAACACCCTAATGCTAGTCAAATTTGCTGTTGGGGAGAAAGTTTTATCTTAATCGATTCCCATCTTTTGGCTGTAACCCTTCGCTACAAACCTTGCTTTGTGCTTTTCTTTACCCTCAATGTCACTCTTAACAGAATAAACCCATTTCCCAATAAACCCCACTGTTTTCTTGCCCTTTGGCAAAGTAGTCAGAGTAAATGTGTTGTTTTCTTTTAATGACTGGATCTCTTTGGCCATTGCTTTAATCCACTGTTTTGAGTTAGGTGATTCCATAGCTTCCTTAAATGTATGTGGGACACCACAAATTGCCCTGTAACAGTAATCCATGGTAATATGTACCCCATCACTATCACTGTTGTCTGTTACAAAGTCACTTAAATGACTTGGTTTTCTCCTCTCTCTAACAGGATACCTCCCACCAGCAGATTCACTACCTGTCTCACATGACTCTTCTTTTTCACACTTATCAGATGTACTACCTTGTAGATGTTTGTTTCTCACCCTTGACTCATGAGACTTCTCTGTGCTGTCATAGACCTCCTGTGTGACTTTATCTGCCCCAGAATGTCTCACTCGGTCTTCATCATCATTTAGTTCTGTTTCGACTGTGTGTTTGTTTTTCCACGTTTAGCTTGTCCACAAATCTAACAAGTTTGTGTTTCTGAATCTTCTCAGCGTCAGGATTGTAAACCAAATAAGCGGGGCTGTTCTTGTCGTAACCGACAAAAAATCCCTGGTCACATCTGGAATCAAGCTTTCCCTTGTTCTGTTTGTATGTGTAACATAGAGACCCAAATTTCTGCATTTTGGACAAATTTGGCTTTTTATCTGTCAGCGTCTCATAAGGGGTCTTCCTTGTTCACTTGTTAAAGCATCTGTTTCGTACTATGGCCGCTGTTTGAACAGCGTAGTTCCAGAGACATTTGGGTAGCTGACTTTCAATTAGCATACATCTGCCCATTTCAAAAAGAGTATGCCAGCCCCTTTCAGCTGTACCGTTTTGGTGAGGTGAATATGGGGCTGATGTCTCGTGCTTGATGCCATTCTTTCTTAACAGGATCTGGAAGTCCCTGCACATAAACTCTGTGCCGTAGTCAGATCTGATACACTTTACTTTTCCATAAGGGGCAGTATCAGCCAGGAACTTTTCAGTTGCCTGCACCGTATCACTCTTTGTCTTAAGAAAGTATACAAACACGGCACTTGATTAATCATCAGTAAATGACTGTCTGCACATATTTGTACCCATCAATGGACTCATTAGCTACTGGACCTGCTAGGTCTGTGTGCACCATCTATAAGGGAGCCTCTGCTCTTGTATCAGAATCTCTATTTTGGGTTTGCACAAACCTTCAATGAATACATACCTCACACTCTTGATCAGGCTTAATAGCCTTCTCCTTGATATGCATACCATCAACCACATTTTGTAATCTCAGTACATCTTCATAGTTGCAGTGAGTGGCCTAATATTTCATGCCAGGTCTGAATGTTGTGACAAGTATTACACTTATCGCTATCCTCAACCTCAATGTGCAAATAATACAACTTGCCGTACACATGAATGTTAAACTTGGTACCGTCTTTATGTGTCAACCTGTCCTGTCCTTGCTTGAACGTGACCGTTGCTCCATTCTCGGTGGCTGACTTCACCGAAAAAATGTCCTGGGGGTAAGACGGTATAAACAACGCGTCTCTCAGCTTTGCTCTGCGTCGTTGTCCCGTACTGTCTATCAGGAGCACCTCTGCATTCCCCTACGTTGAGCGACGTCCTCTGCGCAGAGTTCCGTCTGCCATCTCCACACAGTGCATCTCCGGCACGAACGTGTTGTCAAAGATTTTAAACTTGGCTATATCAATAACAACGTGGGAAGTAGCTCCAAAATCGTCCATCAAGCCCTTCTCCTTGATGCTGCCCGCCGGCTGCTGCTGAACCCCGACGTCTGGGTCCTTCATCTTTTAGGCATAATCCGTTGTTCCTGCTGTTTCAGATCCGTTGCAGCTCTCATCTGCGGCTGTCCTCGCTCCATCTTGTTTATCTTTACGTCTAACAAGTTGCATCGCTGTGGGTGTCACTCTTACAAAGACTGCACCATGTCTTTCGCCGACATGCTCTTGCTAGGTGACCCTTCATGCCACACTTGAAACATACAATGTCCGCATCTTCATTACTCCTGTCCCGTGCACTTGACTTGGCGGGCCTCCGTCCGGCTCTCGCCACAGTCTTCATCACAGTCTTCATCACATTGACACTGGACCCTGCTGCAGTTCTCTGTAGCTTCGAAACTACGCAGCTTTGTTTTGAATTCTGCGAATGTCATACTATCCTCATCATTTGCAACATATACTACAAATGGCATAAAACTTTCAGGCAGCCCTCTCAAGACCATAGCAATAAGCAGACCCTCTCCCAATGTTTCGGTCTCTGCCTTGATGATGTAGTCCGTTACCGTCTCGCTGCTTGTCTTCTGAAGCGATGTCAGCATGGTGTAAAGGTTGATAATGCGGGCTTCCCCTTCCCGGCATAATATTCCCTCAAAATCTTCAGTGCTTTTCTTGCATTATCAGACGCTTCTCTCATAATTAAGGCTCTTATCATCCAAAAGTTGAATTAACTCGAATCAGCGTTCTTCTTACCGTCGGCCGCTACCTCAGCTTCGCCGTTAGGTTCTCTCAGAACCGTATTCTTTAATCCCAATAAGTGTAAATGTCCCAACACTTTAGTCTCCCACAGTTCATACTTGGTGTCATATCCGTCGAACATGAGTCTAGGCAACCGGCTTGCTCCTCGTTACTCCATGATGCTATCTGTTAGCCGTTAGCACGCTGTCCATCGCGACTTGAACTACCGGCGATTGAGCATCAGAAAAAACTATTCCCCGAGTTGTTCCTGGGCCCATAACCTGTTGAGCGTCGCGGCTTCATCAACGTTGAACTCGGGGAATTAATTGACGGAGGCAATAATGGTCTTTAGCCCCTTTTTGGCATATTGAGAGCAATCTTCTTCAGTCATGAAGGAAACACTATATTCAACTCTGAACCCCCTGGGTGTAGCCCACAGACCTGCGCCTCCTTGTGACACCTCAGCAAAACAGCACCACGAGTACACTCAATAAAAGAATGTCTTTTAACACCCCCACTTGTAAGGTTAGAAAAATTTCAAAACAAAACTTACACACAATAAGATACAATACAGATGTGGAACTCTTACATTCTCTTAGACACCAAACATGATACCAGCAAACTTTTTCAGTTTTGATTTGGTGACAGGCTTGGTCATAACATCTGCCTGAAATATCTCCACTATTGTCAATAACAAACACATCAATGTGTTGTCCTAGAGCCCCACATGTCTTTGAATCTGACTAAATACAACAGTGGCCATTAATGTAAATGAAACTATATATTTGTGAGCCATTTTAAAGGTAAAGGGATGATGTGACTTGTTGCAGAGAAAGGACATCATTTTCGGTAAGTAAACTTACTGGAGTAAAAGTAAGTAATAAGTAATAAAAACTGTTCCCACAAGAATCTTTACTCTATCTTACTCACAACAACAACAACAACAACAACTGTCAAGACAGACAGGCAGATGTTTTGGATTGACAGGCTTAATACTCCCTCCTACAGGCCATAGTTTTATTTAAAACCTTTTTATAATTATGTTTGTGTGTTGATGCATGATGCAGTGGCTGCATTCTTATATCCCTGCTGCCTATTCTACATTATACTGTGTTAAAGTTACAGCCTAAGAAAAAATTACCCCTTTAAAGGTGTTAATTGTAAGAGGGTTAAGGAGGTAAAATGAACATGGGGTCAGGGTAAATTGAGCCACCGTTAAATACTGATATATAAATGTGGCGCTGGATTGTGTCAAAAACACTGGAGAAGTCACAAAACACGAGCCACACAGTACTGTCTGCTAGCACTGGGGCTTGTTATTCACTGTATAAAGACAATGCATTGTCCAAATAACCTCTTCAGCCCCAACAGAATCTCATTTGAAACACAAGTGAAAAAGTGTTTTTGGGGGGAGATTGTGTCTAAAACAATGCAGAATGTTTCAAATTGTTTGAACGGTGCAGCTATAGAAATGGCATCATAGGGCTTCAATTAAAGTAAAAGTTTGGGAAATATGCTTATTTGCTTTCTTGCTGAGGTTTAGAGGGGAAGATTGATGCCACTCTCATGTGAGTTTGGCTATCTGACGCTAGCACCAGCAGTTGGTTAGTTTAGCTTGGTACAGAAACCGGAGAGAAGAAACTGTACTGGCTTTGACCAAAGTTTTTACTTGTTTATTTTTTTCTATGGATTAAAAAAAAGAAAAAACACAACACACTAGTCTACTTTAGCAAATTTAGTTACCTTTGGACTGTTTATCTAGTTTCCAGCATTTCTTCTAAGCTAAACTAACCAGCTTAATATTTACCATACAGGCATGATGGATCCTCTTATCAAACCCATGAGGAAGAATGTCCTTTTTTTAACAGTCTGGACAAACAGGTCTAATGTACTCTATGTAATATTTTGAATGGGATTATGTTTGAATAGGATCAGTATGTGCATAACCATAGATATAAAAATAAATGTTTTATGTCTGTGTTTACACCCCACACCATGTTTGCCTTTTCAATCCAATTTGTATACAATAGGCTTCTCTCTGGAGGAAGATTCTGTCCCTGTTACTAAATAGTCTTTCAAGTGTGAGGACCATTTATAAAAATATCTAGGCTGAGCTTGAAATGAGCTTGCAGTGTAAGGATCACTTTTCAGGATGTACCAATGTCGACTCACTACTTGTTTAACAAACTTGGATATAGGACTGTAGGTGGATACAAATGTAGGACCCCATGCCCACATCAAGCCATTTTCAAGAAAACAAGGACACAGATTGCCTAAAGTCATTAGGGACTTTTACATGGGGAACATCAAAACTGATATGAGTCCCACATATGATATATCAGAGTCACAGCATATGTTGAGGGAATATTTCAACAGAGTATGAAAGACTTGCGTGTAGAAACTGCTCTACTTAGCTTCATGGGTAGCATTATTTTCCACTGAGAGGAGTCTCAGCATCACAAAAAACATTTTTTTTTCTTCTTTTCTTTTTTGTTTTTTATCTCTCTTTTTTTTTTTTTTTTTTTACATTTTGTGGTTATTAATAAATGTCTAAAATAACAACTGTATTATTAGGTAAGACGCTTACCTAATAATACGATTTGGTTCTGAATTTTCAGAACCAAATCGGGGACCTTGGCAACAAAAAATTGAAGTAGTTTGGAGAAACAATGATATTTTTGGCTGTGTAACTTTGCAGTATCTACATAAGATTCTCTTGCCACAACACCCTTAGGTTGAATGTCGAGAGAAGACCTATACAGATGTACAGATGGACAGAACACAGATGGTGAAGGATGGGGGTGCATGATTGTGAGAGTTCTAAAAAATTGACTGACTTAGCCTCCAGGGCAAGAGCTATGATTCCAGATACAATGGGAGCAGAGACAGAAGTGCCAGTATGACCATCAGTGCAGCGCTGCTGGAGGTCAGTGGTAACCTGCAAGGGATCACAAACACAGTATGATTCAGTGCCTCAAATGGGATGCATAGATTTCCTCTTATTATTAATTCATTATTTCATTGGTTGTCTAATGAAAGAACCGTTCATTTGACAGCATGATGATCAGACAATACAGTGACATTACACATGCATATAAACGGAGTGTCACAAAGCTTTCAGATGGTCTGAACAATTATGCTTTTGCAGAGTCAAAACTAATCACAAAGAAGCAGCATTTAAGCAAGCTTTAACATGTCTTATTCTATTTCAGTTTATAATTTATTGTACTTTAAGTACTCAAGTTCATGTAGTCTCTTTATATTGTTTTTTTATGTACCATGTCTTAATGACTTTTATGTCCTGCGTAAAGCCCATTGAATTGCCCCATTGTTAAGGTGCTATATAAAAACAACTTGCCTATGCATCTGCATTATGTTATCATGATTAATTTCTATTAGTCAGAGTCTCAGACCTGGTGTTATGGACAGGCCCCAGGTGGATAGGTCTCCCCAGCAGGTTGCTTGTCACATATCTACACTGATAAGGTCTCTATGAGGTAACTCACAGGAAGGACCATGTATGTGTGCCATCTACTGAGTTGCCATTGTGGCAGCTTGATTGGGGTGGTGTGCAAGCTATCATAGATATTGATCTGGGCCTGAACTGGTGCCCACGGACCTTGACTCATCAGACCTCTGGGTATTCTTTTTCCACAAAACACAGTACAAACAATTAATGTAAAAGACAGAATCAATTCATTTTGTAATCCAGTCAGTTTTAAAATACTAACACTCTCTGGCCACTCTTATGCTTTTTAAATTCTTTATGTGGAACATGTCTTTGGATTTTAAAGTAGTGGAAGATGCTTTTGGAGAAGAAGCTGGGAAAAATCATGTGTTAATGTGGCGATGTTAATGGCTGGTTAAGTTGTGTATCAGATTGGCTGGCTCTATGTTAAAATGCTAAGGAATATATATATTATATCCCATATAAGAGTATAACTAATTCCAATAACTGCTGGCATCTGCCAGTCAGACATACATTTCACAGTTATTAAATTAAATCATAGGGAAAATTTCATGTCATGAGACCTGATTGGACAGCTGATAAATATTCAAGTCAACAGGGTGCTTCATCTTAAAAAATGTGTCTATGAAATAAAATCTGTTTGTTACAAAACAACAGTAATTGTATCAAGCTGCAAGTATTCAGGGTGGGGTTATGACAGCCTTAAAGGAGTGAGTCGCTTTAATAAAGACTATCTTTTTAAGTTAAAATACACAAATAAGATATTGGAGTCCTTTCAAATTTTCACATTGATTGTGTTTCAACATTTTGGAGAATTACTCGCAGGTCTGTACTGACATAGCCTGCAGGGGAGGAGGGTAAGGAGTTATTTTTGTGAAGCTGTTTTAACAATATTATTCTAATCCTGAAAATTAGAGTTACATCTTTATTTCACACTGTTATTCAGTCTGCTACCATGGTCATGTTAGTTTCTTTTTTGTTCTTTTGTTTTGCCCTGTAAGGTCAGTAACAAGTGACATGTTCACAATGTAATTTTCAGTTGCTACTGAAGCTGTGTTGTGAAAAGAGCAATTAACATTTGCCGTGCTGCAGGTAACATATTGACTGAAGAGTTATCATTCTATAAAATGGGCTAGATGCAAAAATTACATTTGCCTTACTGTGAAGACCTGCTTAACATTTTTGTGCAATGACCTGATTTGTCTCTATCAAGTTCTTTCTTTGTTCAAAGCCCATAATCAGTCATTAAACAGAATAGGAAACACTGAAAGTCTGCGCAATTCATCCTGGAGCTCATAAGCACTTAATGCAAAAATGTACAATAGATGGGAGAAGCTCTCTGTGTGGAATCCTCTCTACAAGATATTTAGCCAGCCTCTACTAAGCACTGCACAGGGGAACCGCTTCTCTAGTCACCCTGGTCACTTTTACACAAGCCAAAGCTTTTACACCCAGTCACCCAGCTCCAGATTCTCACAATTTGATGTTGCCACAGAGCACTGCATTAATACCCGTTTGTGTTGTGGTATGTAGTGGAAATGAGATATTATGAACCCCCCCTAAACCCCCAAATACAAACACTCACAAATTACACCATATAACAACCTTTGTACATGCTGGCCTCACGCCCTTATATCTTTTGTTTTTCTGTTTATTAAGGGGTTACAGCAGGATACTGATAGTGGTTGCTCAATTCAATAACCATAACATGAACACTCATATGACTCATAGCTGTGATGTGGCTTGTTTAATCCAGGCAAATAACTTTGCATACTGTCACGGTCACAGGTTATTTATTATTTTTGGTTGGACGCTGTCACATACCGGGCCGTACGGCCATGACAAAAAGGAGGGAGACGCACACAACCAAAGCCAATCAAATTATTTAAGAAAAGAATGTTTAACTAAACTAACAGTGGGATATGAAGTCAGTAGTATCAGTGGTGTAAGTGAGTGCATGAGTGGAAAGTGTATGGGTGCAGCGTTGAGATAAATGCATTAACAAAAACAAACCATGAAATCAAATAAACCCCCAGTTGTTGTCTCAGGGAGGAGAGAGAGAGTGTACTGAACCCAAGGGGTTTTTAAAGGAGCATGACAGACAGGCCTCAGGTGTGGCCACTTGGCTGACGACCCTCTGCCACACCCACCTAAGATGCCTGCACCAGGACAAGACACAACCAGGAAATGTAAGACAGAGTGGTGTGGGTCGTCCCCCCCCCCCCATAAGACAGGGGTCCCACAGGATCTCCATCAACACACAAAAAACAGAAATGTACTCAAACAACTTACGTCCTGTAACTTCCAGCCTCAAAGCCATTCCCCTCCAGTAACCAGTAGGGAGTGAATGTAAAGGAAGAGGTGTAACAGGAAATAAACATTCTATCCTCTACTCTAAAACTGGAGCCCGAGAGTGCATCCGCCACTACATTATCACGACCTTTGATGTGTCGAATGTTGAGATTATGAGACTGCAGAAACAGTGACCACCTAATCAATCTTTGGTTAGGGCATCGCAGGGTGTGCAGAAAAGTGAGTGGGTTGTGGTCTGTATAGACCACCACAGGTGTCACCCCAGACCCCACATAGATTGCAAAATGCTGAAGGGCCCAGATCAACGCAAGGGCCTCCTTCTCAATCACTGAGTAGTTTAACTGGTATTGGTTGAATTTCTTAGAAAAGAAACTTACTGCCCTGTTCACTTCCTGCTCATCTGCCTGCATTAACACTGCTCCTGCTCCTACATGGCTTGCATCCACCTGTAATACAAAGGGATGATCAAAACAAGGTGCAGCCAGCACTGGTGCTGAACACAAAAGAGACTTCACATTATCGAAAGCTTCCTGGCACTTAGTGGACAAAACAAACTGAGCCCTAGCCTTCAGCAAGTCAGTAAGTGGTGCCACCACTGTCGAGAAGTTCCTACAAAAACAGTGGTAATAGCCCACCATCCCAAGAAATCTCATGAGCTGCTTTTTAGTGACAGGTTGTGGAAACTGCTTAGCTGCCAACACTTTCGCATGTACCAGAGCCACACACCCCTGTCCGACCACCCGTCCCAGATAAGTCACAGTTGCACGAGCAAACTCACACTTTGCAAGATTTATTGTGAGCTTTGCCTCTGCCAAACAACGCTCTAACCCGCTGCATGTGCGAAAACCACGAATCACTGTAGACCACCAAATCATCTAAATAAACCGCACAGCCTGGCAGTCCAGCTACAACACGATTCATTAGACGCTGAAATGTTGCAGGTGCATTCCTTAACCCAAATGGCATCACTTTATATGAATATAACCCAGATGGAGTGACAAACGACGCTATTTCCCTGTGCTCTCCTGGACAAGGGTACTTGCCAGTAACCCTTGAGAAGATCAAATTTGCTGACATACTTAGCAGCCCCAACCTGGTCTACACAGTCCTCCATATGTGGCAACGGAAAATAATCGGACTTTGTGACTTTGTTGACCTTGTTGACCTTTCGAAAATCTGAACAGAATCTAAGTGTGTTGTCACTTTTAGGCACCAATCAACATGGAGAAGCCCACCTTGACGAGGATGGGACTGCAATGTCATTGTCAACCATATATCTTACCTCAGCATCTAAATATTTACGTTTCTCAGGAGAAACTCGATAAAAATGCTGACGTATAGGCTATGCATCACCCACATCAATATCGTGCACCACCCAGCTAGTGCGGGAAGGCACATCCCCAAACAAACATGGGTAACTGAGAATGAGCCTTTCAAACTCTATAGCCTGTGCTTCTGGCAAATGACCAAGCAATCCTTTTAACTTCTTGAGAGGATCTGAATTTTTCAGCCGGCCCGACAATAACCCCTCATCAGGCTCCAGAACAGCATCCTCCACACTCTCACCTGAAACTACCCCTGCTGAAACAGTCACCAAGACAGGACTCACAGCTGCTGACTCCTGCTGGACAGTACTGGAACCTCCTGGAGACTGAGCATAATAGGGTTTTAACAGATTTACATGGAACAGTTTAACAGGCTTCCTACGACCAGGAGTTGAAGTTAAATAATTCTGGTCTGAGATGCGTTTGACCACCGTATAAGGACCAGAATACTTCGCTTGAAAGGGTGAACTCACTAGTGGACAAAGAGCCAACACTCTATCACCAGGACTAAACTCGTGTAACTCTGCCCTGTGGTCATACCTTTTTTTCATCCTAGCCTGTGCCCCAGCCAGCAATTGTTTTGACAACTCCCCGGCGGCATATAGACGATGCCTAAACCCATTGACATAGTCAATAAGATTGGTTGGTGGATCCGACTACTTTAACCTATCCTTTAACACAGACAATAGACCCCTAATGGTGTGTCCGAAAACCAGATCATTTGGGCTAAACCCAGTACTTTCCTGCACTACCTCCCGTGCAGCTAACAACAACCATGGTAGCCCATCCTCCCAGTCCCCATTCATCTCTGTACAATATGTTTGCAACAGAGACTTAAATGTTTGGTAAAAACGCTCCAAAGCACCTTGACTTTGAGCGTGAAAAGCAGATGACTGGTTATGTCTGATTCCTAGCAGTTTAAACACTTGGGCCATAAGATGTGAAGAAAAGTTAGATCCCTGGTCACTTTGAATGACTCTGGGTATGCCAAACACAGATATAAACTGTGCCAGCGCTCTAACTACAGACCTTGCAGTAATTTTGCGCAAAGGATAAGCTGCTGGATATCTAGTGCTTTGACATATAACTGTTAGCAAATACTGGCTACCAGACCTCGCACTTGGAAGTGGACCCACACAATCAATGATCAAGTACTCAAAAGGTTGACTGATAGCTGGAATCGGCTGCAATGGGGCAGGTTTAATGACCTGATTGGGCTTACCAGTTAGCTGACAAGTGCAACAGTTTTTAATATGTTTTCTTGAAACATCCTTCTTTAGTCGTGGTCAAAAAAAAAATGCCGCAAAATCCTGTCATGTGTTTTCCGGACTCCTAAGTGCCCCGACCCATCATGAGCAAGCCCTAACACATGAATGAGATATTTGCATGGGACTACAACTTGAAAAACAGGATCCCCAACAAAATTCTCATTATGGGGTACCCACTTCCTCACCAAAACGCCATCCTGAAACAAATAGCCACTAGCCACATTTTCCACCTCAACAGCTGACAGCACAGACCCAAACAGTCCCTCCAAGGATGGGTCAGCTCTCTGTTCCTTCTGCATCTCACTGCGAGACACAGACAAAGGAAAATCAGGTAAATGTTGCACATTAATCCCAACCTTCGTATCTACCCCTTTAGGCTTAGCTCGACTCATTGCTCGTGTAACTGCACATGCAGGGAAAACCTCAGGAAAGCCCACTGCAGTTACATCAGGCTGCTCTGCCACCAAAGGAGAGAGGGTGACCACCGGACTAACTGCCTGGGTTTCTACCCTAGTAGCTAGTGGAGGGGGCGACATATCCGCCCACATACATCTGCCAGCCAAGTCATTACCCAAAATCATATCAATCCCTTCTACAGGTAATGCCGGTTTCACAGCAACAGGTACCTCGCCCTGCACCAATTCACAATCCAGACTCACCTGATGCACTCAGAGAATGGCAAAATGGACTCCAAAATATAGGAGTTGACAGCTCCCGTGTCCCTCAAAATCTTAACCTGTACGTTATCGTCACTGCCAACCTGTTTTACAAACCCGTCTCTAACGGCAGATAGGACTCCTCAAGAACATGAGCCATACCAGGATCTGCATTCCCACCTTGCCACACGCCCACCTTCACAGATCCAGGAACACTTGCAGCCAGTGCAGCAGGTTTTACACGACCACCTCCAGCATGCTGCTTCTTAACTCTGAGCATCGGGCAGTCTGCCTTCCAGTGACCTGCCTCACGGCAGTAATTGCACACATTGTCCTCTTTTCTAGCTGTTCCATGGGACCATTTACCTGAAAAGACCCCAAGTCCAGGCAACCTACTACCACCATCCTTTCCCACCACAGGTTCCCGCACAAACCCACTGGGTCGATGTTTGTGAATGAGTACATACTAATCAACCAATGTTGCGGCCTCAACAGCAGTTGTAACCTTCTGTTCATTAATGCATGTGGTAACCTGACTGGGCAGAGAGTTTTTAAACTGCTCAAGGATGACCAAGTCACACAATTTCTCAAAGTTGTCAACATCAGAAGCCATACATCAACGACTAAAGTGATTAGTCAGCTCCCTTGAAAACTCCATATGAGACTGACCAACCCTTTTTTTCCCACGTCCTAAATCGCTGACGATATGCTTCTGGAACTAACTCATATGCCTTCAGTACAGCAGCCTTGACTGGTTGATAAGTTAGATTATTGCTACTTAGCGATGCATAGGCCTCCTGTGCTTTTCCTGACAACACACGCTGCAGTAACAAAACCTGCTCGGAGTCTGACCAAGTCCGCTCAAACAGGGAAAAACACATCTGGATCCCGCTCATTAAATTTAGGCAAGAGACGCAAACTACTAACAACATCCAGAGACCATGACGGCAGAGATAAACTTTCTTCCTGTCGCAGCATATACCCAAACCAATGCACTTGCAAACAAATACTCTAAACCAATCAAGGTAACCAATAACGTCCACTAACAAATCAAATTCGAACGGACGAGCCCCCACTTGTCACATACCAGGCCGTACGGCCATGACAAAAAGGAGGGAGACGCACACAACCAAAGCCAATCAACAAATTATTTATTTAAGAAAAGAATGTTTAACTAAACTAACAGTGGGATATGAAGTCAGTAGTATCAGTGGTGTAAGTGAGTGCATGAGTGGAAAGTGTATGGATGCAGTGTTGAGATAAATGCATTAACACAAACAAACCATGAAATCAAATAAACCCCCAGTTGTTGTCTCAGGGAGGAGAGAGCAAGTGTACTGAACCCAAAGGGTTTTTGAAGGAGCATGACAGACAGGCCTCAGGTGTGGCCACTTGGCTGACGACCCTCTGCCACGCCCACCTAAGATGCCTGCACCAAGACAAGACACAACCAGGAAATGAAAGACAGAGTGGTGTGGGTCGTCACAGACGCCAACCATTGATGTTAGTCGACTTCCCTCTTTGTGGCATAATATAACCTTATGAAATAATAACGGTGAATGTGTTATCAAACAATCTTACACATCTAGCAGAAAGAGAATTTATTTGTTTCCCGATGAATGTCAGTTTAGGTCAGTTATGTTCCTGACAATCTCCTGAAAAAACTGTCTACATTCTCAGCCCCTACAGTAAATGCTCCACTATATTAACCAGCTGGTAGCTCACTCAGTGTCCTATTTGGTGCTGGACATGTCACTTTTAGTTTACTGCCAGTTAATCCAACATTTTCCACTGAAAGTAGCTGCCTGTATCTGGAAACGATGCAATAGAGTTGGTGAACTGTATAACCAAACCAAATAGCTAATAGAGGTTAATAGAGTTAAAATATTTGTAGCTGCTTTATGTCAATCAACATTTTTAATTTTGAAACCTAGTTAAAGGGATAATATGTCAAAAATATTTTTTGCCTATTTCTGATGTCTATCTCTCTCTCTTCTCTGCCGCTCTATGCCTCTCCCATCCCCGCCTGCCATGTCTTCTCGATCCAAGAGTCATAGTCCTGTAAATCACCTCCAAACTGTATCCCCCATCTTTAAGCCCTGTTTCCCTAGTCCCCAGGGGCATAGTGCGGGCAGACTCCTGTGAACTAGTAAGGCCACAGTTCCATTACACTTACTGAACTACTTGCTACAGCCAAAGACGCTTACTGAACTGGTTGCTACAGCCAAAGACAGCTACAGCTAAGAGTATAGCGAGCAGCAGTTAGTGGTTATGTCTTCCCCTATAGTTTTATAGCTACCGATTCAATTTCTATTTTTTTCAAATTTCACCTTAAAGCCAGTGTTAGTGTCACATTGGACTGCAGTAAACTTGTCCATGGTGTTCAAATATTTGTTTTTTAATTGTCATATATTTTAAACATATTTCATATGGCATGTCTGTTGTTAGAACAACAGTTGATGACATTTCCAGTTACCCAGTACTCACTATCTTCCTTTCGTTAAACTCTCCACTGCTGTAGGTTGTGGCCATGATGGAACTGCACACCTCCAGGTACCAGGGCTTGTTACCATTCTCTGTGGTGCTGGAGATGGAGATAGTGTAGATACTGCTGGTGTAACCATCACATGAACAGTGATCACCCTGCCGACCACCGTTTCCAGATGCCCAAACAAAAATGGATCCCAGGCCTTTGCGCCCCTTTGTGACATAAATAAAAAGGAAGTCAATCATTTGTAAAGAAATCTACTCGATGAACTTTTGTGTTGTCTTTTTGACTGATCAAACCTTCTTGATGCCCTGCTCAAAAACCTGCTTAGTGAGTGGCCCTGGGCCATCCACTGTCTTTCCATCATCTTTTGGGCCCCAGCTGGCACTGTAGATGTCAATGTAGTCAGGTCGGATTCCCAGGGACTTGGCCTCTACTATATCAGTCACATCACCATCCAGCATTCGAATCCCTGTGTCCAGGGTAACATTAAAGACAACACATCACACTTGCTTTAACTGGAATGAATGTAAGGCTAAAATACAATACTATGCTGTATTTTACATGACTCAAAAATGTAAAATTAATCAATCAGCTGTTTAATCGATATCTCCATATTGGTGTTGCTCCTTCCAACACCATTATCAATAATTTTCCAGGACCCTCATTGCAACTTACCAATTCTGTTGATGAGATTTTTCATAGTATTGAGACTCACTTTGACGTTGCTACGAACATAGGCTATCTTAATTAATGTTGCTCTAGGATCATTGCAAGTGATGAAAAATTCCACATTGCAAGCAAGCTGTTGGCTGAGTGGGTTGTGTACTGTACTCTCACCCAGGAGGTGTTGGTTTGCATCCTCTTTATAACATATTTTTTTTACTTATTTTAACACTTAGTTCACTTATTATCTATTATCTTAACTTATATTTTCAGTTTTCTGTGGCAGTTTGGTTAGGTTAAGACATCAAAACTAAAACTACTAAAGCTAGTTTTAGGAAAAATATTTGGCTTAAAAAAAGAGACCATTTCAAAATATTATTTGCATGTTAGAAAGGACAATGTGCTCCCATGTGCTGGTCTCTTTCTCGAGTCGCAAAGCTATGAGAATAGCAACAATAGCATGACTGGTAAATTCGAGTGTCCCTGGGGCAATATTATTTATGATATTTCAGACAACACACCAACATGGCGATATCATTAGCACCTCTTGGGCCCAGCTGACACTGTAAAATGCTGTTTACACCAATTTCTGTAGTAAAGTTGCTGTCCAATCTGCAGAGAACTGAAAGTAAACACCCTTAAAAAGTAAAGGCATGGACTGCATCATTGTATTATTTGGTTTAATAAACACTGAAAAAGACTATATTCTAGAGAAGTTACATGTTGCAGTACAACAACAATACCATGACGTTTTTTGTTTTTACTTTACTTGCATATTAGCCATGTACAGCTTTTTAGGCAGGACATTTTAAAACCAGTCACCCTAACACAACATTAAGTCATGCTTCCTGCTGAAGTGGTTACGAAACCATAGGCACAGCATCTTCAATTCAGTCCCTTCCAATAAATAATTAGTGGCAAGCAAGAACCTTGCAAGAACCTTGCTTGCCACTAGCTAAACAGCTAAAACGAATTTCACCTCACTAGCAACCGATGCAATAGTAATTGCAAATAGAAACATTTGCATTTCCTGTGAAAATACAGTGTAAATGCTGACAGCTGAAGTGATTTGCAAAAAACTGCTGAATATACTGGAAAATAGTTCCTAAAATACTGCCTGAAATGCATTGCACTACACTGCTGAAGCAGTAGCTGAACCAAAGTTGAAAATTTCCCCATGAGAATGAATGGGCAAGATTTTGCTGAAAAAGCTAAATCTTTCAAAAGCTAAAAAGGCTGAAAAAGCTGAAAAGTAAAAGGCTGAATGGGCTTTAAAAGCTGAACATTTTTATAGTTTTTCCAGCTGCTCCCCACTCTAGCATTCATGTGACCCACCCTAGCTCACGCAATATACCCATTATAAAATCTGAAGACGAGCTAAAAAACTTTCAAACTAAATCTGTGATCATTTCAAAACAGTAAAAGATTTTAAAAAGCTGAATACAGGGGGCGCTATGGAGCACAGAGGAGAGTAGACGTGTCCCCTTCTGCTCTGAGATAATGTGACCTAAATACACTTTTTATTGTACATTTCTGCTTATTACTAACCTCGAACAGCTCATTTCTAACTAACAACATTTTGTGGTCGAACTGTTTGACTCCTGGCTGACGATGCCACTCTCTCAGAAAAAGAAGCCGCCGCAACCCACAGAACAGGCTTCCCCGACACCCGGAGATGCTAACGCTACTGACGCCCTTGATGCTACGCTGCTACAGTCCATGATGGACTCTCTTAGAAGTGACATATTCGGGAAAATTGACGACCTATCCACAAACCTGTGGTCTGAAATCTCATCCGTCAGGCAAGAATTAAAAAATTCTATTGAACCGCTTCAGCGCACAGTGGACGCTCATGAGGTGACGGTATGTGAAATTGAGCGAGCAACTACCGACCACAGCGCTAGGATAAACGAGCTACAGGCCACTGTTAGCATGCTAACCAAACAAACTGCTCGTCTGGAAGATAAATGCGAGGATTTGGAAGGAAGATCCAGAAGAAATAATATACGCGTGTTGGGCGTACCCGAGGGAGCGGAGGGACCCCGACCCACTGACTTCATCGCCCAGCTACTGCAGGACCTGCTCGGACTGAATGAGAAACCCCTCCTTGATCGCGCCCACCGGACCCTACGAGAGAAACCCAGAGTGGGGAGCCCACCCCGACCCATCGTCGCGAGGATCCATTTTTTCCATGTCCGCAGCCTGATTCTGCAGCGGGCTGGGGCGACCTCTCCACTTCTCTACGCAGGCAAGAGGATCTCCGTGTTCCCGGATTACACATCCTCCGTGGCCAAGAAACGAGCGGCGTTCAACGCGGTGAAGCGCAACCTGCGCTCCTACCCAGATGTCAAGTTCGGTCTCCTTTACCCGGCAGTACTGAAAGTCACCATGCCAGACGGTTCTTCACACAGGTTTGAGGATCCCACTGCTGCCACTGATTTTGTTAATAAAAATTGTAAGTAGATTGTTTCATCCAGTTATGGTCTTAACCGTATATGGGAATGACCAAACTCTGATTTACTATACTTCAGCCGGACTGTTCATAATAATGTGAGCTGCTTCCTCAAGTACCTTACCCCTTCCACTTAATTGTTGATTTAATTAGTTCCTTATTTATTTACTTTTTTATTTTTGTCTTTGGTTTCTTGACTTGAGCCACCTTAAGGGTATTGTACTCTATATATCTTTTCTGTATTTACTTACTTATTTATTTTTTAAAATTATTTCTTATTTTTTAATTGATTTACACTATTGAACCTCTTTCTACCAATTATTGTTTTAATTACGGGTATCCAGTAGATTGTACAATGTTCATTTGTCTCAGGTAGCATTGTTGAGTTGAGTTTTTGTTGGAGCTACCTTAGAGCATTTTAGAGTATTTAGGTGTTTCAGAGGTTGTACGCATGCATCTCAATTGGGGAGATGCCGGTGCCAGGGCGGGATAGGGGGGGAGTTTTGTGTGTCTTATG
Source organism: Lagodon rhomboides (assembly GCA_039737535.1). NCBI lineage: Eukaryota > Metazoa > Chordata > Actinopteri > Spariformes > Sparidae > Lagodon > Lagodon rhomboides. The sequence goes on along the minus strand of CM077784.1, from coordinate 9,565,725 downwards.
TTCTTATTCTTTATTTTTCCTGTTTTTCTTGCTGATTGTCTCACTAGTCAATATAATCTTCAGACTTGTTGTAGAGTCGGTCCGCCTGTCAATGTCACTGATAGTTCTATTTTTCCCTATAAATTTCACATGACCCAGCCCGGATTGGTTCATCGCCCTGATGAGAATGCGCTCAAGTTCATTAGTTGGAATTGCAAGGGATTAAACTCCCCTGCAAAACGCAATAGGGTCCTACATCACCTCCGACGTTTGAAAGCCCAAGTAATATATCTCCAAGAAACGCACTTCAAACCATCTGTCTATTCCAGAATTAAAAGTGGGTGGATTGGCCACGCGTACTACTCATCATTCCATAGTAAGTCCAGAGGGGTTGCAATACTATTAGACAAATCAGTCCCCTTTGTGTGCTCTAATGTGGTCTCTGATTCAGGTGGCAGGTATCTTATTGTAACTGGGAAGATCTTTGACACCCCAGTTTCGCTAGTGAATGTATATGCCCCTAACTGGGATAACCCAGATTTTTTCAGGCAGCTCTTTTCCAACCTTCCTGATTTGTCTTCTAACTTCCTTATTTTAGGAGGCGACTTCAACTGTTGGCTCAACCCGGAACTAGACCGCTCTTCTGCAACGACTGCTACTCCTTCGAGATCGGCCAAAATAATTAAGTCCTTCATGGATGAATTTGCAATTTCAGATCCCTGGCGTTTTTTTAACCCCTCCGGTAAAACATTCTCATTTTTCTCTCATGTCCACCATACAGTCACTCGAATAGATTACTTTATGGTAGACAATAGACTCCTCCCTGCCATGAATTTGTGCTCTTATGAGGCTATAGTCATCTCGGATCACTCTCCTGTCACTATGAGTATTCAATTTAAAGAGACTGCTCGTGCACAAACCCCATGGCGGCTTAATGTACGTTTACTCTCTTTCTTTTCAAATTCTTTTTATTGATTTTTATGCAGGTAATGACAAGTGTACAGGATAGTCCTTAGAGGTAGTCACAGTATTGCATGTTCAAACCTACCCCACCCCTTCACTCAAAGAGAAAACAAACAAGCAAACAAACAAAAATAAATAAATAATAAGAAAAAATATATATATAAAAACAACAACAACAACAAAAAACAAAACAAAACAAAACAAAACAAAACAAAAAACAAAAAAAAAAAAAAAAAAACCTAGCCACAAGTATATGTGTGAAGGAATAATAATAATAGGAAATCACAATAGGACAACTGCTATATGGTACAATGGTTCCATTTTGGTAGCCTGGTCTGTGGGTCTTAGTGCTGGAATATCAAGGTTCAACCACAACATCAGGTCTTTGAAAATAAGCAAGAAACGGTGCCCATATCCTGTAAAACTTCTGTTCTGATTTACGAATAGAGCAGCGTATTTTTTCCAACTTGAGACAAGACATGAGGTCCTGTAGCCATTGGGAGTGTGTAGGAAGAGAAGCTCCTTTCCACCTGAGCAAAATTGACCTGCGCGCCAGAAGAAGAGCAAATGATAGGGCAGCGCATTTGGTTTTTGGCAGCCCCCCGTCTTTCATGACCCCAAAAAGGGCCAGGAGTGGATCAGGTTCTATGACAGTGTCTAGGGTCAGTGAGAGGGTCTGAAATATACTTCTCCAGAACTTTTCAAGGCTGGGACATGTCCAGAACATATGGGTTAGTGAAGAATTTGGACTTTGACATTTGTCGCAGTTGGGACTGATATCTGGAAATATCTTGGATAATCTCAATTTGGAAAAATGAGCTCTATGTACAACTTTGAACTGGAGCAGGGAGTGGCGCGCACACATAGATGTAGAATGTACTTGTTTAAGGACCACATCCCACATATCATCTGACAGCGACAGGTTTAGGTCCTGCTCCCAGGCAGTTTTAATGTTGTTAAGGGAGGTGTCTTTTAGCTCAGATATCAGATTGTATATAACAGATATTGATCCCCTGGCAAGGGGCTGGAGCGAAAGGAGTTTGTCAATGGGGTTCTGGGCAGGGAGTTTTGGGAAGCAGGGTATTAGAGATCGAACATAATGCCTCACCTGCAGGTATCTGAAAAAGTTGTTAGATGGCAGATTAAATTTTTTGGACAGGTCGCTGAATGAGGCAAAACAGTCATCTATAAACAAATCTTTGAAAGTTCTTATACCTTTTTTATGCCATTCAAGAAATGCTGCATCCTGTATTGATGGAGGGAAAAAATGATTGGATGCTATTGGGCACAGAAGGGATGGCAGCTGCAGGCCCAAGCTTCTCCTAAACTGAGTCCACACTCTCAGGGAGCTGCGTACAACCATATTGCCAGTGGATCCGGGGAGCAGAGGGAGTGCTGCCCCCAATAATGCAGGAAGGGATATGCCTTGGGAGGAATTAGCCTCTAAGCATGTCCATGTTGGGGAGTTAGGTTGGAGGTGGGAGTGTAGCCAAAGTGTGGCGGGAATAGAAGAAAGCGGGTCAGATATGTATAGCAGCAGATCGTCTGCATACAGTGATACCTTGTGCTCTACCCCCCCCCTCCTGATACCTGGGATTTGGCTGCGGAGGGCGATGGCCAGAGGTTCTATTGCGAGATCAAAGAGCAAGGGGCTCAAAGGGCAGCCCTGGCGCGTACCTCTTTCCAGTCTGAAGGACTGCGAATATATAGAATTTGTTAGGACAGAGGCTGAGGGAGAGGTGTATAGCAGTTTTACCAAAGAAATAAATGTTGGACCGAATCCGAATTTTCCTAAAACAGAGAATAAATAGTCCCACTCCACTCTGTCGAAAGCCTTTTCGGCATCAAGGCTGACCACACATTCAGGAACACTGTCTGAGGGGGAATATATTATGTTAAAAAGGCGCCGTAGGTTAAAGAAGGAGTGGCGATTTTTTATGAAACCGGTTTGATCAGTTTCTATAATAGTGGGAAGAGCATCTTCCAGCCTTCCAGCCAACACTTTGGCAATGTACGTTTACTCTCAGATGAAAATTTCGTAGAATGTATTTCCAACCAAATTGATATGTTTCTGAGCATAAACAGGACCCCTGATATTTCTGCATCTGTTCTATGGGAAACCTTAAAGGCTTATTAGAGGACAAATAATATCTTTTGATAGTTATGAGAGGAAACAAAAAAGGAAAAGATTTGATGCATTGACAAAAAATATTGCTCAATTGGACAGCTTATATGCCACTTCGCCAACCCCAGATTTGTATAAAGAACGCCTCTCACTCCAATCAGAATTTAATATATTGACTACAGACCAAGCTGTTGAACTACTCCTTAAATCCAGAAGTAATTATTATAAACAGGGCGACAAGGCTGGCAGGTTACTGGCCCACCAATTGCGACAGTCTACCTCTTCTCACCAAATCTCCCGAATTAAAACATCGGTAGATATTACAACAGATCCCAAAAAGATTAATGATGAATTCCAAAGCTACTATACCTTATTATATGCTTCTGAAACTAATTCGGATAAGCAGGACTTTGACAATTTCTTCGCCACGCTCGAAATTCCCCAAGTTCACCCAGATGCAAGCTGGAAATGCCATTAACCATTAATTAACTTTCTGTTGCTATTGCATCTATGCAAGGTGGCAAATGCCCAGGGCCGGACGGCTACCCAATAGAGTTCTATAGGAAATTTCAACACAAATTAGCCCCAATTCTGATGGATATGTTCAACGAATCATTTGCTTCTCTTAGTTTACCATCAACACTTAGTCAAGCTTCCATTTCTCTTATTCTTAAAAAGAACAAAGACCCCCTGGCCTGCTCTTCCTATCGGCCAAACAGTCTATTGAATGTAGATTTTAAGTTGCTGTCAAAAATACTTGCTCTACGTTTGGAAACTGTGCTCCCTACCATTATTTCTCCTAACCAAACTGGATTCATTAAGGACAGGCACTCTTTTTTTAACTTGAGACTACTTCTTAATACGATCTATCACCACCCCACGACCACTGTGCCAGAAGCTGTTATATCATTAGACGCTGAAAAGGCCTTTGACCGTGTGGAGTGGAAGTATCTATTTTATACCTTAGAGAAGTTTGGCTTTGGTAAGAATTTTGTCATATGGGTGAAACTGCTGTATTCATCCCCTGTCGCCTCGGTGAGAACAAACAATACCCAGTCGGCTTTCTTTCCTCTCCACCGCTCGACTCGTCAGGGTTGTCCCATGAGTCCCCTCTTGTTCGCCTTAGCCATCGAGCCTCTCTCCATTGCACTTCGCGGCGATCCCCGTATCACAGGTGTTTTCAGGAATGGAGTGGAACAAAAAGTTTCTCTTTACGCCGACGACTTGCTCCTCTACATTTCTAATTTCTCTGTCTCTATCCCTGCGGCTCTCGCCATATTTGATTCATTTGGTGTCATATCAGGCTACAAACTGAATTTAAATAAAAGCGAGTTATTCTCTTTAAATAAGGCAGCACATGAGTACCCACTCCATAGCTTGCCATTTAAGGTTGCAAAACACAGTTTCACCTATTTAGGAGTTCAAGTAACTGACAAATTTAAAGACCTTTATAAAGCTAATTTTGCCCCCCTTCTGACTCGTATACAAGAGGATTTTGACCATTGGTCAGTATTGAACTTGTCTCTAGCTCCCCGTATTAACTCTGTCAAGATGAACACCCTGCCCAAATTTTTATATCTGTTTCAGTGTGTCCCCATTTTCCTCACACAAAAGTTTTTTTCCAAAATTGATACAATTATTTTAGAATTCATTTGGAACAAGAAGACTCCAAGGATCCGCAAACAGTTTTTACAGAGACCAAAGGTGCTAGGAGGAATGGCTCTACCGGATCTGAGATTGTATTACTGGGCAGCCAACCTTAGGATAATTCAATTTTGGCTACAATCCGACTCATATCCTTCCCTGCCTATTTGGCTTAAAATGGAGGCTACTTCGTGTAGCCCAGTATCACTTTCGGCACTAGTTCATTCCCCCATTCAGAGTCTCCCCTCTGCATATACGGAAAATGTCGTCAAATCATCTCTGAGAATCTGGAATCAGTTCAGACGTTGTTTTGGTCTCCAAACATATTCTGTTCTCGCTCCGATAACTGCAAATCATATTTTCCCTCCATCTTTGGTGGATGGTGCATTTACCATCTGGTCTAATCTTGGCATTAAATCATTTAAAGATTTATATATTGACAATACTTTTGCATCATTCGAACAATTATCTAGAAAATTTGGCTTACCCAAACAAAAACCTTTTCAGGTTCTTTCAGGTCCGCAGTTTCGTTATTCATAGATTCCCCCAGTACCCCAATCTACCCACAGATTCTCCTTTGGACACATTCCTTAAGCCGGCACCTGCCCTTAAGGGAATGATGTCATACTTTTACACTCATATTCATTCGCTTCGCCTTGTATCTTTAAATTCAATTAAGGAGCTTTGGGAGTTGGACTTAGGAGAGGAGATCTCCAACGAACTTTGGGAGGAAGCTCTTGATAGAGTTCATAAATCTTCAATCTGCGTGAAACATGGCCTGATCCAGTGCAAAATCATTCACCGCGCCCACTTTACAAAAGTCAGACTCTCTAAGATCTACCAGGGCGTGGACCCAACTTGTGACAGATGTCATCAAGCACCGGCGAGCCATGTGCATATGTTTTGGTCTTGTCCTACTTTACATTCTTACTGGAGAGAGATTTTTGGATCTTTGTCGAAGGTGACTCGCAAATTGTTAGAACCAAATGCAATGATTGCATTGTTTGGTGCATCTCCTCCTACGATATCACTCTCCTCCTCAGAAGCTTCTTTTGTAGCCTTTGTGACTTTATTAGCGAGACGTCTGATTTTGCTTAAGTGGAAATCTCCAACTCCTCCTTCACATACATTATGGATAAGAGAAGTTCTTAATTTTGTCAGGCTAGAAAGGATCAGGTGCGTTTTGAAGGGCTCCCTTAGAAAATTTCAAAAGATATGGGACCCCTTTTTTGTGTATATTCGCGATTTGAACCTCCCATCCATTCCCGAGTAATCTATTAAATACTAAGTTTTAGTGGCGTTGAGATGTGACTTGACAGGTTCTGGACTGACCAGTGACTATTATTTTATACTTTATACCTTAGTATTATTGTGTTATTATGGTAGTGGTGATGATAATGATAATAATAATAATTGTTGTTGTTGTTATTGCCATTATTATTATTATTGTTGTTGTTGTTATTGTTATTATTATTTACTTATTCTATTTCTCGTCGATTTTTTATCATTTTCTTATCCCTTTTTTTTTTCTTTCTCTTCTTTTTCTTTTTGACCTACTGTTTCTTGTCTTGCTTAGTACTTGCAGCTTTGCTTTGTTACTACTCTATTCACCAGTAGTACTGTGTATTGTGTGTTTGTCTGTTCGTATCTGTTGTATTACTTTTGAAATACTAATAAACAGATTGTGGAAAAAAAAAGCTGAATACATGCGGAATAGTTCAAAGTCTTTTAAAGGTTGTAATGATGTCTGTAACTCAAAGTATGAGGGAGGAGAAGAGGTTGAAAGTCGAGTGGTTTTGAAGATGAAAAAAAAAAGCTGAATAGTCAGAAAGCTGAAAAGTACAAGGCTGAAAGAGCTTAAAAAGCTGAACATTTCCATAGTTGAATGTTTTCTGCAATGTATGCTGAAAAAGTAGCATAATTGAATTTGAAAAATTCCCCATAAGGAAGAATAGGAAAATGTTTACCGAAAAAACTGAATATTTCCAAAAGTATAATAGATATACTTGTCTACAGCATAAACATATACTTGCCTACAGCATTCACACTAATAATAAGTGTACATTACAAACAGTTATTTGAGCTGTCAGTACAAATTGAATGCAGTTTCTATGCATGCAGTGGAGTGACAAGGGGGAGGCAGAACCATGAACCTGCATATCTTTCTCTACATATTCAGTTTTCTTTCTTCTATATTTTACTTGAGTGTCCTCATATATGAGTCAGTAACATGTGACCGCTAATACAGACTCCCTTAAGTCCCCACAAGACTAAGAACTAGTTGCGTTATAATTCCATTACTGTGGAGTCATCAATAAACCATTGGAGAGGAGAGATGGCCCTTTCATAAAACTGGGCTGTTTACAGTATAGAAAGAGGCAAATATTTTTTCACATTGGTGTTACATGACCAGAGAAAACAGAGTATAGTTTCAACAGCCAGAGTGAACTGTGCTGCACCGGACTAACTAACACTTTTAATCAAAATTACGAGTTGGGTGGTGCTTGGTTTTTCTTGGCCGTTTTGAAACATGAAACATTAAAGCGGGCCAGTTGGTATGAAACAAAATGCTTTTACATCTAAAAACTACACTAAAACATGTTTCTGAAAACATTTTAGGAGATAAATAGTCAATGAACAGGACCGTGGTTCATTTTAGCTCAGCACTGCCTCGTTTTACAGTTTGATCAGAGTTTAATTTCTCTTAGTGTCTGTGGATACCAGCATACAAAATATGGAGAATTATTGCTGGCAAAACACACAGAGCCTTCCTTTTTGAGGTAAATGCTTATGTATAACATGCTCACAGTAACAATGTTATCACTCTAAAGTTTAGCAGGTATAATGATCATCATAGTTAACAATGCTACACCAATGGTGAGAAGTTTAAATTTAGACCAGAAGAATAGTAAAATCGACAAAGTCATTATGATCCATAATCTGGGAACCATAAATATCTAAATCAAATTTTGTGCTGATCCATGTAGTAGATTATTGGATAAGTGAACCATTAACTGCTGGTGGCACACCAAGATACTGCCATCCCCAGAGCCACACTGCTGGCTAGAAATCTACGCTAGGGTAGTGACTCAAACACATGTGACAAACAATACAGTATAGTAATAAGAAAGAGTAGAATACACCAATCCTTTCAAGTACTGAAAAAAAGATGGAAAACAGTACCACCAATGTGAGCGTTGTAGGCAATCCCAACGATGCAATGGGAGTTATTAGCCACTGCTGCAACTTCACCTGCACACCGAGTTCCATGTCTACATGAAAGCACAGAAATGACAACCTGACATACAGCTGTGATGTGTTTCAATGCTAAGTTCATAAATAACTGAAAACAATTCTTGGAAGTACAGCTGAAATATAATACCTGACCAGTGTAAATACTGGTGCTTATTTTATAAACCACACCAACGTTAATTTTGTAGATCATTCATGTGAGATGTCATCACATCAGTAATGTGTGGAGAGAGCTTACTTGTACCCAAATTGGCTCAGGAGGAGAATCATTATTCACAGACAGAAACAATCCCTTTCTTTACCCTTTACAGAAAGGAGTGCCTTTGGATAATGTAGTGGAATACATCAAACAACAAAAAATGATTGCCTTATCATCATCACCTTCAGCACATTTCAGCTGGCAGTCTGAACAAGGCTTAAGTAAATAATCACCAGCAACTCAATATAACTTACTTTTTTTTATAATTTTGTATCCATCACAATTTTGCTCAAATCCACTGTTTGTAGCTTTGCACGGATCCACACTATGGTGGCCCAGAAGGATTGAACTAAATGCAAAAGCTACAACACAAATGCAAAAGCTAGAACAAGACTTCAACCATCACAACAGAAATAGTCACAACACAGATGCAAAAGTCACAATATGAATGTTAAAGACACAACACAGATGTAAAAGTCACAACATGAATGTAAAAGTTTAATAAGTAAGTAACTATGATTACTATCACTGTTAGTGTCAGAAATGAGCAATGTTGTTGATATTGATGAACCTTCTGGAGGAACAAACACCCAGAGTCAAATCAGATCCTGCTCTGAACTGGAGCCTTTTCAAAACAGGGGGAGAGCTAAGAGGCGACTTTTGAACGTTTAGAGATTAAAAAGTGGATTTATCCTCACTTCTCTTCTGACATTACTCTCTAGTTTACGGCTAGTTAAGTAATCTCGCTGTTTTTAGTTAAATTTGCTTTGCTGGTGGTGAACACATCATTAAACCACCATAGTTGATAGAAAGAAAAGAATAAAAGGTCTTTATTCTGATAAAAGAAAACATGTTGTACAGTTATTTACTGTAACTTCTTGTCACATAATCTGCAATTCATTGTTTAAAGCTTTATATTCCTCTGAGCAGAACCAGATTCAATGGTGGGTGGCCATCTGCCTCAATTGGCCATCTATCCATTATCTTTCGCTTATCGGTCAGGTCACGGAACCAGCAGAATTCCAGACCTCCTTCTCCACAGCAACGCTTTCCAGCTCCTCCTGGAGGATCCTGAGGTGTTCCCAGGCCAGATTAAATATATTGTCCCTCCAGCAAGCTCTGGGTCTGCCCTGGGGTCTCCTCCCAGTTGGTCGTGCCTGGTAAACCTCCAAAGGGAGGCGCCCAGGAGGCACCCTAACAAGATGCCAGAACCACCTCAACTGGCTCCTTTTCGACGCGAAGGAGCAGCGGCTCCGCTCTGAACTCCCCATGGATGACCAAACTCCTCACCCTATCTCTAAGGCTGGGCCCAGCCGCAATCTTGCTCTTTCGGTCACTACCCACAGCTTGTGACCGAGGGTCGGAATGTAGACTAGTAAATGGAGAGCTTCGCCTACTGGCTCAGCTCCCTCTTCGCCACGACAGTCCAGAGCAGCACCCGCAGTACTGCTGATGCCACACCAAACCTCCTGTCCATCTCACCCTCCATTTTCCCATCACTCGTGAACCAGACCCTGAGACACTTGAACTCTTCGCTTGGGGCAACAGCTCTGCCTTGACCGGTAACCATTAACTAACAACTTCTGATTCTGGTCTAACTCCTTTCTTGGTTTAACTAGTGCAACATAGTTCTGCCAATAAGCCATCTGTAGCTGGGTGAATAGATGAGCTGGTACCGCAGGAATATTTCAAAACTTCATATTTTTCTTATCTCTCACGCTGAGTAGTTTGTCAATGATCTTGACTATCAGTGACACAATAGACAAAAATCGATAAACTAAGATTCTGAAATATTCAGTCTTGGCCCATCTATCCCCCTCAGCCATAAACGGCTTGCTGGTTGGACTCAAAAATACGTTATGCTGGTTATAACAAGAGGGCACTGTATCCATATTAAAATTGGCAAGAGGAGAGCTGGTCAGCTGTCAGTCAGTAAGCAGCCGCTTAGCCGCTCAGTGTCTTTGGCTGAGGGAGATTACAGCTAACGGAGTTAATAGCTTACAGAGGCGTTTAACACACAGCAGAACTGAGAATTTCTCTCCAAAGGAACATAAAGCGTTAAACAGTGAGCTACAGTGTAATGTGATAACACAAAAAGTGTACAGTAATGAAATGTACCAAAGTGTGTTTACTAAATGTCACCATCAGCCACACAACATGTGTTCTATTAACAGAAAAAAGTCCTGGTTCATGCAGCTGATGGAAAGCACTCCCCCATGATGTCTGGAACACTTCCAATACAATACAGAAACGATGCAAAGTCAAAAATACACATGCAAGCATATGCAACAGAAAAAACGTTTTTTCTGTTGCATCCCATTTGTTTAATGGGAGTATAAGGTGTTCTGTCCATGTATTTGGTCGTGTTGTATATATTTGCATAACATTTCCAAAATGTGTTGTCAAATTAATGTTTTCTTTTGCTCATGTTTTTTCTATTTGCATATGGATTCTCTTGTCAAAAAGAGCTCTGAGATGCTATAAGATGATCCAACAAGTATTTTGTTTGAATCACGCTGTTGCCCTTAGTACCTCTTCATAATTTTAAAGTTGGCCTGGAGCTCACCAGAAGCTATTCTTGCTGTGGGCACTTGCCTTAGTCGTGAAGATAGACATGATTAAAGGACAGAGGGATATATGGAGAAACTGCAGAATAGATTTAAGTTGACTGTGGCAAGAGTGATACATTGATGGTGTTCTTACATGTTCTCATTGCGGTAGTCATACCGTGGTGTAGGATCATGGTCATTTCCATTGACATCATAACTTGCTTGATGGTCCTGCACAATTGATAATGGTAATGGCAAGAAAAGTTTGAGAGAACTGTTCACAGTTACAAAGTTTATGAAAAAGACAGCGTGTATTGCCCTGTGCAGATGGAGATTGTTGGATGGATACAACATACATAGTTCTGAGCCAGATCAGGGTGGTTCCTCTCAATGCCATCATCCAATATGGTGACCACCACATTCTTCCCAGTGTAGCCCCTCTGCCAGGCAGCCAGGATGTTCATCTCTGAGTGACAGTGGCTGCTCTTATCATCATTGCAGTGCTGAAGAGAAACATAGATGGCAGACACCAAACATCACTAACATCTTGCGTTGACTTCTCAAAATGCAAGTAATGAATGATTTGGTGTACTGTACTTACAATGTACCACATGTTGGACCATTTAGGGTCATTGAAATGAATGAGGCTTGGGTCATTATGGGTTTGCCTCTTTACTCTTGGTTTTACTACCTGCTGCTGGGCCCAGTCCACCTGTGGCAAGAACACCATGAATCAGTTTCTCACACACACACACACACACACACACACACACACACACACACACACACACACACACACACACACACACACACGCGCACACACACACGCATAAATGCTCATGATATACTTTACTGTACTTTTTAGGCTAGAAATACATATTTGCTAACATTCCAAATAGAAAATACCTTAAATCAACATAGAACAAGAAAAAGAAAAAAAATTAAATCAAATATCTAAATGAATGTGACACAATCAATCACCAACAATGACTTTTGTGTTTGCTATTTCATAAATATCATAAACATACACCATACCATTATAAAGTGCCCATTTGTATCATCTAATGTAATACTAACACTGCAGTAACAATTAAAAGATTTAAAAATAGTGCTAAAAAATAAAAGTTGTGTGTAGACACCCATGTGGACATTAAATTGGTTGGGAATGGCAATTGGCTCTTGCCCTTCTGCTTTGGTTTGCAATGCTTCACATGCATCACATCCGTTGTATTATGGTGGGACATGGCCTACCCTCTTTTATTCAAAGAAAAAGTGCTTGTGAACTTTTATGAATTTGTTGACCAACTTTTATGTGAATGTTAGTTATAACCTGACAAAATTTTGGAATTTCACAGCACTGTGTAAACTAATGAAATGAAAAGAAATACAGTGATGAGAGAAACTATTTCTAAGGTTGGCAGGTCTGCTTTGAAAGCTTTAGACCAAAATGTGTTCATGTGAGTCTGTTGTGCATTATGACTTGAAAGAGTCTCACCTTGTGATCCATATGGATGAAGCTGTGGGGGCCCTTTAAAGAGAAAGCAGCTCTGCGAACTACTCTGCTGTGATGGAAATGGTAATGATCCTCCAGACTTCCTATCTGAGCAAACACATCCAACATTATGAAAACTAAAAACAGTTCCACTGAAGATAGGCAGAAATAAACTATTCTCAAAATATTCCAAGTCTCTATACAGCCTTTATCCAAATGGCTTTTACATTGATGTGGTCTGACTTTTTAAAATAAAAACCCAGCCTTGATTCCATCAGGAGCACCTGATGCTGTGTCACTGGGGGTGGTGGTGAAATATTTTAAGAGAGAAGAGAAGTATATGTGACCACTGGATGTTACACTTTAATAAAAAAAACAGATGCTTGGTGTGTGCTATACATAAAACTAATATAGACTAATAATGAAAATACAATGAGATTAATTCAACTTTATCTTCATTGCAATGCAATTCAGTCTAACCAGAGTGCAAAAAGCAGTAAAGTGCAGTGAAATTAATATATACATACACTACCAGTCAAAGGTTTGGACACACCTTCTCATTTAATGTTTTTTCTTTATTTCATGACTATTTCCATTGTAGTTTCTCACTGAAGGCATCAAAACTATGAATGAACACATATGAAATTATATAGTGAACAAGAAAGTGTGAAATAACTCTAAATATGTTTCATATTTTAGATTCCTCAAAGTAGCCACCATTTGCTTTGTTGACAGCGCTGCAAACCCTTGGCCTTCTCTCAAAGAGCTTCATGATGTAGTCACCTGAAATGGTTTTCACTTCACAGGTGTGCCTTGTCAGGGTTAATTTGTGGAATTTCTTGCCTTCTTAATGGAGTTTGGACCATCAGTTGTGTTGTGCAGAAGTCAGGTTGGTAAACAGATGACAGCCCTATTTGACAACTGTTAGAATTCATATTATAGCAAGAACCAATCAGCTAAGTAAAGAAAAATGACAGTCCATCTTTACTTTAAGAACTGAAGGTCAGCCAGTCTGGAAAATTGCAAAAACTTTGAATGTGTCCCCAAGTGTAGTTGCAAAAACCATCAAGTGCTACGATGAAACTGGCTCACATGAGGACTGTCCCAGGAAAGGTAGACCAAGAGTCACCTCTGCTGCTGAGGATAAGTTCATCTGAGTCACCAGCCTCAGAACTCGCAAGTTAACAGCACCTTAGATGAGAGCCCAGATGAATGCCACACAGAGTTCTAGTAGCAGACACATCTCTACATCAACTGTTCAGAGGAGAATGCGCAGATCAGGCCTTTATAGACAAATAGCTGCTAAAAAAACATTACTAAGGAAAAGCAAAAAGCAGAAGAGATTTGTTTGGGCCAAGAAACACAAGGAATGGACATTAGCCCAGTCGAAATCTGTGCTTTGGTCTGATGAGTCCAAATTTGAGATCTTTGGTTCCACCCGCCATGTCTTTGTGCGACGCAGAAAAGGTGAACGGATGGTCTCTACATGCATGGTTCCCACCATGAAGCATGGAGGAGGAGGTGTGATGGTGTGGGGGTGCTTTGTTAGTGACACTGTTGGGGATTTATACAAAATTGAAGGCACACTGAACCAGTATGGCTACCACAGCATCCTGCAGCGACATGCCATCCCATCCGGTTTGCGTTTAGTTGGACCATCATTTATTTTTCAACAGGACAATGACCCCAAACACACCTCCAGGCTGTGTAAGGGCTATTTGACCAAGGAGGAGAGTGATGAGTGCTGTGCCAGTTGACCTGGCCTCCACAGTCACCTGACCTAAACCCAATCGAAATAGTTTGGGATGAGATGGACCGCAGAGTGAAGGCAAAGCAGCCAACAAGTGCTCAACACCTCTGGGAACTCCTTCAAGACTATTGGATAACCATTTCAGGTGAGTACCTCATGAAGCTCGTCGAGAGAATGCCAAGAGTGTGCAGAGCAGTAATCAAAGCAAAGGGAGGCTATTTTGAAGAATATAAAATATAGACTTAGACTTAGACTTAGACTTGTACTTTATTTATCCCTTGGGATGCCTCCCTCAGGAAATTCCATTTCAGTTACAACCCATCCAAGAAACACAAAAAAACAGACAGTACGTGGGGAGGACAGGAGTGGGAAGAACTGTGGGTCAGCCGCGAGCAGCGCCCCGTATAAATATGAAACATGTTTTGAGTTATTTCACACTTTTTTGTTTACTACATAATTCCTTATGTGTTCATGCATAGTTTCGATGCCTTCAGTGAGAATCTACAATGTAAACAGTCATGAAAATAAAGAAAAAAACATTAAATGAGAAGGTGTGTCCAAACTGAATATTTTTGTGTGTACACTGAACAAAAATATAAATGCAACACTTTTGCTTTTGCTCCCATTTTTCATGAGCTGAACTCAAAGATCTAAAACATTTTCTATGTACACAAATGACTATTTCCCTCAAATATTGTTCACAAATCTGTCTAAATCTGTGTTAGTGAGCACTTCTCCTTTGCCGAGATAATCCATACCACCTAACAGGTGTGGCATATCAAGATGCTGATTAGACAGCATGAATATTGCACAGGTATGCCTTAGAATGGGGCCGTCCATTATCATTTTACAACATGAGGTGATGGTCGTGGATGAATGGCACAACAATGGGCCTCAGGATCTCATCAAGGTATCAATAAAATGCACCTGTGTTCGGTGTCCATAACATACGCCTGCCAATACCATAACCCCACCGCCACCATGGGCCACTCAATCCACAAGTTTGACACCAGCAAACCGTTCACCCACACAACGCCACACACGCTGTCTGCCATCTGCCCTGAACAGTGAAGCATTTGCCCACTCAAGTTGGTTTCGATGATGAACTGTAGTCAGGTTGAGACCCTGATGAGGATGAGAGGATGCAGAAATTCTTTGGTTATGCAAACCGATTGTTGCAAGCAGCTATCCGGGTGGCTGGTCTCAGACGATCTTTGAGGTGAACATGCTGGATGTTGGAGTCCTGGGATGGTGTGGTTAGAATTATTGTGCCGTGTGATAAAAATGTCAAAAAAAAAACATTTTAGAGTGGCCTTTTATTGTGGCCATTCTAAGGCACACCTGTGCACTAATCATGCCGACTAATCAGCATCTTGATATGCCACACCTGTGAGGTGGGATGGATTATCTCGGCAAAGGAGAAGTGCTCACTAACACAGATTTAGACAGATTTGTGAACAATATTTGAGGGAAATGGTCTTTTGTGCACATAGAAAATGTTTTAGATCTTTGAGTTCAGCTCATTAAAAATGGGAGCAAAAACAGAAAGTAAGCTAGCAAGTTATAACTCTGCTCCAACAACAGTAATGCATTAAACTATTAATTTAATTCACTTTATCACATTGACGTTACTGTACCTCTATCGTCTTCACTTTTTTTTCCTCTCTTCTTTCCTTCTTTTTTCTTCCCTGGGCGCGTGATGGTTTCAGTGTTTTGGACATTGTGATTCTGCTACAGTGTCACTAAATCTGTCAGGGTTCAGGCAGCCCCCATCCCCCCCCACCCCTGCCACCACCACCACCACCCAACACTGCAACATTTTGAGCCACAAGGTCTTATCAAGGTAAATATCCACGTGAACAAATAGCAGGCTATACAAACATAAATATCTGTTCCATCTGTTCACTAAATAGAAATGCATCACTCTAAGTTCTGCTTGAGAGCAAGAACACACAGATTTTAATGAATTTGAGCTCAAAATCTGAAAGAAATAATACTTTGGTGCACATTAATCTTTCACTTCAACTTGTAAAAAGAGCAAAAGTAAGTGTTGCATTTGTAATTTTGTGGAGTGTTTATTTAGAGATCACAGAACATAACCACAATTACCCCGAAATGATATACCATTCATACAACGACGGACGATGAAAGGATTGTAGCCTATACAGAACACATTTTTGACTTATCTAATATTCCTTCCTTCTTGAAACAATGTTATTTCGTAGCATATGATATTCTAATTCTGGGTGGAGAGGCTTTCATTTCTTGTGAGTAGTAGGGGTGTGATGAGATCGCGAGATTAAACTTGACGATATTTCTCGTCGTGTAAAAAATCGGTCTCGCGATATTTCTGAGCTATCCAAACTTCTATTTGTGACCATAAGCCATTTTTATACTGGGCAGTAAGTCACCAATTTGCTGTGCACCTACAGCCGGGGAGTTTTAAAACCAGTAAACAGCTGATAACAGCAGTCAGTTCGTCACTTCATCCACAAAGATGAGCAACTGGAAAGCCGCTGAGATCCGGGAGATGCTAGTGCTGGTTGTCCGCTTCTTTTTGTTTTAGTGGCAAGCTAATAGCGATCGCTACCTTCAAATTAAAAGCCCCCCGCTAAGAACCCAGTTCTAAACTCCGATGAGGTGCAATGTAAAGCTCTTATTTTGAAGACGAATTCGACCTGCTTCTCTTCACGCCCAAATTCGTGCTTCACGTCACGTCACATGTTTACGCCTACCCCAGAGGCGGAAAAGTGGAGGCTTTTTTGAAAAGGAGGAATATTACACCTCCCTTTTAGATAGAAAAGGCGGCACATTACAGCCTTTACCTTGCTGCAAATGGGCCACCTTTTCTAAAAGGAGTTATATACAGCACCACCACAGCTCAGTACTCAAATCAACTGCACCTGTGTAGAAACATTTCAAAACACAACATTTCAAAATGCATGTGGAACTCGGTTAAATTAAAGTCTGCTGGTCCAGTCATATATTTTGTCATTGTAGTTTTCTTAAAATTTCGTCTCGTTCTCGTGAACTCAATATCGTGTCTCGTCTCGTGAGCTGAGTGTATCGTCACACCCCTAGTGAGTAGCCATAAGTTCTGGGCTTTTCAAGTATGAAAACACACTACAGGTATTTACTTGGTAGTTACAGGTATTGAGATATATTAATAAATGTTTAGGTGTTTCACAGTTTAGAACGTCTTCCTGATGTATAAAATTGTGCAATCTAAGATAAATTAATTTTCGTATTGGAGGCCACTAAAGGCCACAAAAGTTATTCTTATGAATTTCTTCCTGTTCTTCCTATCTATAAAGTAAACTATGAATAAAGCCATTAGTTATAAAACCTCCATTGGGTAATAGGCTACACATTAGAAAGTGGTTAATCCTCTTTGTGTAGCTGGTCTGTGTGAGTATCACAGAGGGTTAGGTCAACTGAATTCTCAAATCGTTACTAACATCCAGTTTTGATAGCATTCAAATAGGGGTTTGCAGCTGTAAAACAGAAGTAAACAGGAGACATTTATACAGAACAGTAATAATACATCTGCAGAATTAAAGTGTCCTGCTCTTACCTGTCCCAGATTTCTATATCCATATTTTGCTGCGATTTTGTCAGCTTGGTCCTGACCACCTTTAATCCGCACTGCCCAGTGGTTTGTAAAAACGTCCCCGTGTCCTGACACCATGGTTTCAACAGTTAGTAGAATGAGAATTATAAATGATGTCATCCTTAATTCTAAATTGGTAAATCAAAGTTGGTTTCAGAGTCTTTGGTTCTGTAAGCGGCGCAGTGTCGTGTAAAATGTGTCATAAATCCGTCATGTTGTCCCGGTAGAAGTCACTGTCCGGTAGGAGAGCTGCCTGCACTCCGCGGGGCTATGCTTGTGAACTCAAAGCAGACAGCAGAAGGCTGACCGCGGTCAAAGTGCCACCGTTTGCGAAAACCCGGTCATGCCAGCTGCCCTTTATTTTGATGTGCATTTATTCCAGCTGTTACGGTAGTTTTGAGCGTCCGCTAGTGCTAAACTGTTGTCTGCTGATTGAAAGTGTTCCGATGATGATACGGTACTGTGCACTGTGCAGAGTCATCACAAAAGACATTGCAACACATACACCGACCAGGCATAACATTATGACCACCCGCCTTTCATTGTGAATGTTCCCCTTGTGCAGCCAAAACAGCTCTGACCTGTCAAAGACATGGACTTAAAACCAGGGGCGATTCTAGGATCTAACCTTTGGGGGGAAGCAGCTGACATCCGCCCTTGACAAGGAATTATGAGGCTACTGAATCAGGCATTTCAGAATGTTTGTAAACAATAGGCTCAAGATACTTCCAGGTGGCAGGAAGAGAGCGGCTTCCACTGACCTGAAGTGATCCAGCCGGTTACTGTAAACAGTGTTACATATTTGAAAACATTGCTGTTGATCTGAAGTTGAAGTCACTTCACTTCACTTCACTGACTTCACTTCAGGTCAGTGGAAGCCACTTTCTTCCTGCCACCCGGAAGTATCTTGATGCCTATTGTTTACAAACATTCTGAAATGCCTGATTGTGTTTATTTTTATGTTGGATTCATTTTTCACACAGATGAAATGTCATGGTCTCCATCTTCTAAGGCTTCAGTGTGATCAGAATTAGGGTGGTAAAATGAATTAAGTAAATAAATAATCAATCAATTCATTCATCAATCAATTAACAGACTGAGTGACTGATTGAATTCGTGTGAAATTGCAAATTGCCTTCATAGTTCTCTTCTTTTATTTTGAATTCTGTTCTGGCACTGCATTACCGTATTATCTACTATACAGGCACCACAAAATAACTGGGGGCTAGTTTGACCTGGGTTTCGGAGTGGAGGCGGGCTTGACTGCAGTAGGCTATCGGTGGTTACATCTGCGTGCCATTCAAAGAGGTTTTGTTGTTTCTCAGGAAACAATGGGGATGATCATCAAGATTTTGGATCCAGAGGGAGTGGAGTTGAACTCCGGCGAGCCCGGCGTCTCCGACGTCGGCAGTAGCATACAACAGCAGGGGACCCAACGCACTGTGGCATTTGGATTCCTACAATAAACTGAAGCCGTATGGCATTGCAATTAATGGCTGTATTGATTCATAAACTTCAGTTCATAAACACAGTGACACGCATTGGAGGCTGTCCACTGCAGGTGCGAGTCGACCCAGGTAGGCTACAGAAAATGGGCATGTCAGGGAAATGCAGCTGTTCCTGCGGAGGAATCACCAGGACCATTATGCGGGAGAAGGAAGCTTCATTTACGGATGCAGCACGGCCAATCAACGGATAGAGTCATGGTGGGGGGTCTTGCGCAAACAGAGTGTTCAATTTTGGATGGACATTTTTTAAAACCCTCAGAGATGATGGATATTTCACAGGCGACGTCATGGACAAAAACCTGATGCAGTTCTGCTTCCTCAACCTTATCCAGGTAATTGCTAAATAAAAGGCATGATTATTTACGGTATACTGTTCATGAATCAAAATTACAAACATTCATACAGTACATAGATAATCCGCAGGCTAAACTGATCTTTGATCTTTTGATCCATGGCAACCCGGATGCGAGAGGACGCTGGCGTCAATATCGCCTCTTCTCAATCCGTAGCAAAGCTGCTTTTTTCTGTTGGAAAAAAGAAAGCCAAGTTGTCCGTACAAGCTCTGGGGCTGTGCTACTAACATTGAAGGCTGCACACCTGAACAACTGGCTCCGTGGACTCACCTTTCTCCACTGATCAGCTGTTAGCCTCGCCGATCAGCTGTTAGCCTAGCAACGCTAACTTTCAAACCGACTACTCAATACTCTGTGGGCTGTCCATCATTGCTCCGTTGATCCTCCCTCCACCACAACCTCCGTGTTATTCACCGCCTGTCTCCTTCATCGCTCTCCTCTGCTGCTGTGGTCTCCACTGGCTCGCGGTGATGTTGGATGGTCGCTGCTCCGCTGTTGCTGGCGGGGTCTTCAGTTGTTCAGCGCAGGAGCTCCTGGACCTCTGCTGTCACTTCGCCCCAGACTCCATCGCTGGGATTGGATCTCTTGGTCTCCTGCGTCGCCCCCGCTGTGTGCACGGGGCCTCCAGACGCAAGTTTGTCTATACTGACGGTATATTCCCTGCGGTGCTGACTGGGGTGCTGCTGTTCCCTCCGTGCTGACTAACAGGCGCTCCATTTATTCTTTGTTTTGTTTGTTCCACTTTGTTAACTGTCCTTGGGTACCCTGAAAGTGTATATAAATGAAATGTATTATCATTATTATTATTATTATTATTATTATTAAGCTAGCTGAAAATCGAAATTGTCTTGTGTTGTCATGGCAACATCTTATCAGTGACAGCTATAGTGCATGTCACATCATCTCTGCCTGCACAGTTAGAGGCCCATCACACCATTTAGGTGTGCACGCAGAGTTTACTTTCAACAGGTGTAAATAATCCCATATCAATTCCCAGTAACAGTGTCTTCAAGCATTTTGCTGATGTAAAAGTCCAAAAACCCCACTGTGACATAAGGCTGGCTTTTCCATTTCATATCAGTCGAGAGATTGTTAAAATACACTATCCTTTTTAGTGTTTATAGTGGTCCTGTTGATGGCAACCATTTTAATTGAATATTTATTGTCATGCAGGATGAACTGGATGAGGCTGTAAGAACATGGAATACACACCAAATAAGACAGAGGCCTGCCCATGAGACCCGTGGAGGACGCCCTGTTCTCATGTTCAGCATGCCACAGCTGTAGGAGGAAATAGCTGTTTGCAAGGAGTGTACCCCAAAAGGGCAGTACCCCTGTGGTGAAACTGTTTTTGAGCTTTGCATTCTCCTTATGGATGAAAATGGCTGGGATGCTCCTTTGAATGCGTATGCTGCAGCAGAACTTTATTCACTAGTAAGAAATGAGATACTTGAAAATCTTTAAATTGCTGTAACATTAGCAATTGCCTCAGTGGCAATCAGTGCCTAAGTCAGAGGTGGAAGAAGTATTCACAACCTTTACTTTTGTAAAAGTTGTATAACCTGACTGTGAAAGCTCTTCAAGTGAAAGTAAGTTTTTGAAAATATCACTTAAGTAAAAGTATGTATCATCAGGAAAAAGTACTTAAAGTATGAAATGTAAATTTGTTCATAATGCATAAAAATACCCCTGTGAGTTGTGAACCAATACTTTCCTATCGATTTGAAGAAAAAAAGTAGCATGTAATGGAAATTCTCATTTAAAGTACAAGTACCTCAAATTTGTATTTGAGTGAGTACTATGTCTCAGTTAAAGTACTGTATGTAGTTAAAGCCCACTGCTACAGAATAAACAATTCAGATCTTTCTCAGATTACTTTAATCATTAAGAAATTAGTCAACTATAAAACAATCTCAAAAATATTTATTACAAACTTTTTAAGTGTACATAAAATGGCCATTAATGATAAAACTTCCTTACACAAAGAATTTGCAAATGACCCAAAGAAAACTCATCGTCTTTGAAAACTTTTTCTAATCCTTGACCATGAATGAAATGTATCTGCTTCAACCATTAGCATTGTAACAAGTTCATCATAACTGAAAGCTATAGTGTGTAACTTTTACAGATAAATGGATGGATGACATCTTCATTTCTCTACAAAATGTATGCACTATAGCTTGAATATTCACTCAATTTCTTTATAATCAAAACAGTGAACAGTGAGATAGAACAGCCTTTTCTATTAAACAAGCATGTGTGTGGCTTAATGTGTGTGTTTATACGAAGAAGACGGTAATCCCTTTAATGAATGCATGTGTTTGTGAGATAATTGTTTCACTCTATTTAAAAGTGAAAGCATTCAGACTGCAACCCTTGATATCATAACTCCTGACTACACAATGTCCATAACCCAGACACTGCTCTCTTGAATGGAATTGAACTCAATGCAGAAGTCAGGGAAATGATCATAGATGTCAGACAGTTCTAAGAGCAACCCACATGTATGTCCAATTGGCCTTCTTGTGAAACTGGTCTGAACTGTAAACTCAACCTTAATAACACCAGATAGCAACAAATCAGAGCCAGTGCAGAGCCTCAAAAATCTCCCAAGCTTCTCCTCATTAAGTTCCCTGACATATCTTTTCAGGTGCTGTGCCACCTCTGCCTGCTTGGATGTCATCCCTGTAAGAAAGTTTAATATTCCTGCTACTTTCTTTGGGGTGGGTTTGAGATCACTGTACATTTTGGTTAGTTCCCCAGAGTTGAGATGAATCTCTGTGATCCCCCTCCAGCAGTCGATGACAAACATTGGTTTCTTCACAAGTTCCTTGTGGGATATTTCATCCAAGATCTCTGGAAGAGTAGCGGCAGTGACCCTCTTCCTACATTCATATCTGTCAAGCACTTCAAAGAAGGTCATCATCATCAACAGAGCTAAAATTATCCAATGCATGCCTGAGGACATCTTGTTCTTGTGAGCTCACAGACTGAAGAAAGCTTGTCTTCAGGTCACTGTGCACTCCATGAAGCATTTCCTCAAAAAAGAAGGGGCAAGTACTGGCAATCTTGAAATCCTTTCAGAAGAATTCTCACGATTGCTTTCTATGTAGCAGCACAAAAATCATGCCTGAGAAAGGGCACTTTCAAAGTTGTTCCAAGCGTATAATGTTCATAAAACTCTGCCCCGAAGCTAATGCAGACTTCTCTGATTACACCAGACCTGCTACCCTTCTCTACTGAGTTATAAGGAAGTAGATGTCTAACTTTCAGTGTTTTGTTCAAGATCTCAGGGTCAGAAAATGCCTCTATCATTTCACTGAAGCTGTTTGAGTGGTGCAAGACCAAAACTGTTTCAGGCAAAATATTAAGAGGATATTAAGAGGGTGTGTCACTGAGCGAGTCATCATTCACTGTTTGCTGTGCACCAAAAATGATCTCAGGGTCATCCTCAAAAATAGCATAGTTCTTGCCCACAGAAAGGGCCATGGGATCACTGATGACAAGTGTTCTTGTTTCTTGACTTGAGCTTGCAGGGTTTTCTCTGGTTACTGAAAAATCTGTGAGGACTTCTTCAGAAACAATAAACACCTCTGGAAGGGAGTCATGGGGCTCATCTGTTGAATACTGCAGATAATTTCTGTCCACTGATTGTTCATCATCTGGCTCATTATCTGGTTCATCATCAGGCTCAGAGACACAATCAGCACAGCCATGGTCGTCATCATCAGACTCTTCACTTAGCACTGATTTTGGTTGAGTTGATGTGTAGAAGCGCAGAAGAGGGAGTTTAACAGATGGAGACATCCTTAGGAAAAGGATTTTGCTTTAAATCCCAAACATCAAATTCAAAATCAGATCATGATCTTTGCTGGATTCTCCATCTAGAAAGAATAGTGACTTTCCTTGTTTTAGTATCTCTTCAAATCCTCCCTGAATGTTAACTGAGAGCTTTCTTGTTCCCCACCTTGCTTTGCTCTGACCTGTTTTGTTATTTTGCCATCAGTGCGAACCCATCCTATTTCAATATTTCTTGTGGATGTTTTTGCTCTAACTTTTTTGGTGTTGTTGGAGGTTTCTGGCTCCTCCTTCCCTGTGCGGTTTTCCTTTCTAAGTTTGTACTTCTCCCTTAGCTTTTCAAAAAGTCCTTGCTTTTGCTTCAATGAGTGTGTTTGACGCTTGCAAAAGTTGAACAAAGCAATCCTGTCTCCTCATGATGGAAGATAATTTGCCAGTTGAGCATCTTCCATTAGCAGGATGACCTCTCTGTCAATCTGTAAATAGGGAAGACACGTGTCCATTAACTTAAGATGTAAGAGGACAATAAAGAGGAGAAGAGGAGAGGAGAGGAGATGAATAAGGGGCAGGAGGAGGAACAATAGCCAAAACGTATTAAAAATGTCTCCTAAACATTCTGTTAAATCCAAATCATTTCCAGGCCTGGAAAATTATTTTTCTAATTTCAATACTTTTCCAGGAATTTCATGACCATGGAAACCCTGCTTATCAATGTGAAAGTAAAAACAAAATGACTGAAGAAAAAGTTGAAAAAGAAACACCATTGTATAAGCTAAGTAGGCCAGTTATTACCACTATCACTTCTGTGCTATATATGAGGTAGATGGTTTTGCCTAAAGTAACAAATAATACATAATAATACAATAGATAAACAAGCATTGATGATATCTTCTATAAAAGATATCAGCAGCAAAGCTGTTCATTTAAAAATGGTATTGCACAATTGCACTGAAAAGTGTCTGCTTCTGGAGATTGACTTAAAAATATAAACAAGTGCTGAAACCTGGCTGAAAGTTTCGGACAACTGTATTGACCACTCACACTCATTTACGGACCTCTAAACCCAGCTGTCTAGCGCCACCAACGGGTCAAAATTTGGCCAAAAATTGAACCGCTTGGTCGAAAGTTATGAAATTCAGCACACAGATTTTGGACCGTCCCATGATCACTCTCACCAATTTACAGAACTTTATGCCCAACACTCTAGCACCAAAAATGGGTGAAAGTTGGACATGCATTTTCTGACGTGGACCTTGACTCGTGCATCTGATTTTCACAAGTGAGGTAGCGTTGTTATCCTTGGATCAACCCGAGTTCAATGATCCATGGTCCGTCACTTCCGGCCATGTTGGACCTCCGCAATATTGGATTATGTCAGAAAGCTTTAAAAATATTCATGGGTCACACCTATTTTTTCACATGTGTGTGTATACAGTCCCTGACAAAAGTCTTCTCGCTTATCCAAGTTGTAGGAACAACAAATAATAACTTCATTTGTAGTTGATCAATTGGAATCAGAAATGGCTTATATGAAAGGCAAAGGCCTCTAGATTATGCTTATTATACCAAAATAAAGTTGTGTATCATTCATTCAGTTTTATCATTTAATTAGGACAGAAAGGTCAGATTTTGCTTGGACAAAAGTCTTGTCGCATAAAAAAATAATGTATGGTAGAAATTATATTTTATTTTGAATACACAAACATGCAACAATAACATCTGAACATAAAGTCATGGTGCCTTGGGAAAAATAATTAATATCGTGTATGACTCCCATGAGCTTGGAGGACTGCATCCATACGCCTTGGCAATGACTCAGATAAGTTATGGATGAAGTCATCTGGAATGGCAAAGAAAGTAGTCTTGCAGGACTCCCAGAGTTCATCAAGATTCTTTGGTTTCAACTTCCAAGCCTCCTCCTTCATCTTACCCCAGACATGCTCAATAATGTTCATGTCTGGTGACTGGGCTGGCCAATCCTGGAGCACCTTGACCTTCTTCGCTTTCAGGAACTTTGATGTGGAGGCTGAAGTATGAGAAGGAGCGCCATCCTGTTGAAGAATTTGCCCTCTCTTGTGGTTTGGAATGTAATTGGTAGCAAGAATCTCTTGATGCTTAAGGCTGTTGATGTTGCCATCCACTCTGCAGATCTCTCGCATACCTCCATACTGGATGTAACCCCAAACCATAATTTTTCCTCCACCAAACTTGACTGTTTTCTGGGTGAATCTTGGGTCCATGCGAGTTCCAACAGGTCTTCTGCAGTATTTGCGGCGATTGGGATGCAGTTCAATGGATGATTCATCAGAAATATCAACCTTCTGCCACTTTTCCACTGTCCATCCTTTCCACAAACTGTGGGCCTTGGCAAATGCAACACAATTCTTTTGTTGTCTTCTGTTTAATGCTGGTTTGTGAGCAGTAATTTGGCCATGGAGACCACTACGTGAGAAAATTTGACAAACTGTTCTTGTAGATACAGGGGTTTCTGGTGACCAGTTCCCATGTAGCTCTGCTGCAGTTGAAAAAGGGATGGCCCTGGACTGCTGAAGCAACAAACGGTCTTCTCGAACAGTTGTCTTGCGGGGTCTGCCTGACCTTGGCTTGTCATGAATGTCACCAGTTTCTTCAAATCTTTTTTTTTTATCCTCTCCACTTGACGTTTGGATACATTAAAGATGTCTGCCACCTCAGCAGCAGACTTGGTCTTCAGGCTCTTGATGATCAGCACTTTGACAACATGCCAAAGATTCAACCACAGATCAGAGGTCAGGTTGCACTTCACATGAAGGTCTGGTGTGCTGGGGTTCTTTTTATACACACCTGGGAATATGTTAATTACAGTATTTGTCACAGGTGGAGCTTTGTGAATTTGTGATTGGTTGACTCGTTTAAAGACACGACAAGACTTTTGTCCAAGCAAAATCTGACCTTTCTGTCCTAATTAAATGATAAAACTCAATGAATGATACAAAACTTTATTTTGGTATAATAAGCATAATCTAGAGGCCTTTGCCTTTCATATAAGCCATTTCTGATTCCAGTTGATCAACTACAAGCTATTTGTTGTTCCTACAACTTGGATAAGCGACAAGACTTTTGTCAGGGACTGTATAACATTCCTCTTTATTATTTACCTGTCTTTGTTCAGCTTTGTTGTCATTGTTGTTAGCTGTTCTAACTCCGATTAATTCCTCATCTGGGCATGCTGCTGCTTTGCTTAGTTGATTTTTTCCCCCTTCTTTCCAGCTCTGTAAATCAACAACAAACAGGTGTATGCTTTTATTTACAAAAATGGACGAAGTTGATATGGGTAAAACATTAAATAATCTTGTCTTTTTACAATTCAATATACAGAATCAAAAAGGATCGGCAGATTAATTCATCCTGTTTTATTTCTGTTTTAACTTTCTGGAAGTCTGATGCTGCACCTGTGTTTTTCCTGCTGTAGAATGTATGTAGCAAAATAAATGTCTGCTGTGAAAAAATCCTTTATCTTGGTCAGTGCATTAGTTTGCCTGGGACAGAGTGATATATAAGTACAGTAGAGTAGTAAATGTCCTCAATTTCCTACTTTCATACCAGTGACATTCCATCACTGGTATGATACTAGGAAATCGACCACAAATATTCATTCACATGAATCCTGCACATTTATATACAACGTTGAACCCCATGCTGTCTGATAGCAGACATTTTATCCACCTGGTTGCTAACATCTGATATTTTTTGTTAATCAATTGTAATCAATCAGTGAAATGACTCCCATTGACGAGGGCTACATAAAATAATTCAGTAAAATCTTCTGTTAATATTTCATCACTCCTCTATGAGCAAACCTCTGAAAAAGACATACCATTGAGAACAGTTAGTGATCCTCAGGGATGGGTACTGACTGAAACGTAGAAGCTGATATGATAACTAAGGTTTTATGATGCTATCAAAAAAAATACACTTTGTGATTTTCCCTGAGGAATAAAGTATTAGATAAGTAAGGGTTAATGCCCGACGAGGTGTCCATTAACATAAATTAATGGACGACGCGGAGGCGTGAACCGTCCGACGTGAAGCGGAGGACGGTTGCTTCCGCGAAGTCCATTCATTTATGTTAATGGACACCTCGAAGGGCATTAACCCGCTTATACCATGGTCACTTGCCAAAGAAAATAAATTACGACCATTAATTTATATTTTCATGCGTTTTACAATCAAAATATAAAGTTTTTGACAGGCAATAACTTAGTTTCCCTGGTAACGCCTGAGGGTTTGACTAATACCTGGAACAACCATTACCCTCCCGTAAGGTTCTGATGCAACGGAAACGTTGTTCACCTCTCCAGTAAATAGGACGGACCTTAGATACGACTTGGCAACGGGAGATATTCTAGTCCGCTCAGCTGTGAGCCAGAAAGCTAACGCTATGCTAGCAAGATTCAAAGTCGATAACATTGCGTACGGTTGACGAACAGTAAATATAATTTGACAGTATGTTTAACAACAAGACTAGCTAGCTTACCAATCATGTCATTGTCCCCAAATCAACATCAAGATTTTCACGAACAAATGATTGGCCGTGTGTAACGTTACTGTGGCCGCAGCCTGAAGTAGAGAGCTGAACAGTGAACGGCATGTGAGATTATTTGCTTATGTGATAAAAAAACAAAAAAACAAAAAACAAGTATCAGTAAGTTTAGAGGGGAAGTGTACTTTCTGCAGCTTGTGTGTTACAGTCGCCATCCTGTGGTGGTCAGAGGATAAGGCTCTGAAGGACTGACGGATGTACTCAGTGTTGGAAATAAATTGTAAACAGCGGCTTTGACTGCATTCCCGTCGCTATGGTTACGCCAGCTAGCGCATTAATTTAGACGGTGAACAGACAATTTAACTGGAACTACTTAGTAGGTGTCCATTAACACTTTTTAACGTACACCCTCCAGCCAATCAGAATCGAGTATTCACCCTGACCATGGTATAATAAGAAATGGAACATAATGGAACATAAGAAATGTTTCTTTAATTTAATAAAATAAACTAATTAATAATTAAAAATCCATTCAAAAGCCTGAACAGAAAACATTTTAAAATCATCAAAAAGGTTGGCAAATTCAGCATTCTCAAAGAGAGCATATATTGACTGAGAACAGGATTAGGCCTGCACGATTAATCGTATTTTCATCGCGATCGCGATGTGAATGTGCGCGATAAACCCATTGCAAAAGCTGGTCTGAAGAGCGATAAGTTTTGTTTACATCCGCCATGCTTTCACACTCAGCGTGCTGACATTTGGCCAATCAGATGCGGCCCTGGACACATGGGCCATGCATGCACACCATTTAGCCAATCAGATGAAGCCCAGCTCTGCTCACATTCCTGCATGAGAATTAGTAGCCAGAGTAAACAGGATAGTGGAGTGGAGATAGTGGAGAGCAGAGCAGTGAAAATGCCGACGAAACGCTTGTGGCAAAAAGAAATAGCAGCTCCGCGATTTGGAGATACTCTGGATTCAAGCCAGAAGACAATTTACAGACTCAGGTACTGTGCAGGACCTGCAGAACAGTTGTAGCAACATTCAGAGGTAACACCACCAACCTCCATCACCACCTGCTGCACCACCATAAAGAGCTGCACGAGCAATTTAAGGCCAGTCAGTCTAGGGCGCAAACGTCGAGCAGCAGTCAAGTAACGTGACCATCACTGCAGCAACAGTAACATGTGTAAATTAATGTTATAAGGGTTTTGTTCAATAAAAGAATGCTCAAAAATATTAGTTTTTTCTATTTTTTTTATTTAATTGTCATCAGCTATTAAGTGTTTAAGAGTACCTCAAAGCATGGAATCTGTTAATGCAAAAAAATCTGAAAGACATGGGAACTGTATGCAAACTTAAATATTTTCTTATTTATATCGCAAGTAATATTGTCATCGCACATCGCACATTTTGCTCATATCGTGCAGGCCTAAACAGGGTGTAAGCAGAGACAACATTATCATAACCGTCTTCATGTACAGTATACGATAGTGTTGGTGGTGAACCTCTGGACACACAGATTAAAACTCTACACATTAACACTCTACACATTAACATGCTACAGATTGAAAGGGGCACTCCAGCAATTTAGTATTACAACTTCAAGACTTGAAAGACATTTCTGATTCTAAAAAGAATGACCAAGAAAAAGCAACAGAGGCAAAGATAACCCTAACAGAGTTATTTATTATCTTTAAACAAAGACACAAAAGAGATTATACAACCATTTACATTGGCTGTTTAGTACTCCCTGTGACATTCTGATTCAGGGCAAGAAGAGTTGGTGGAGTCCAATTTCAAAACAAAGTGAGACCTGTGAAAGTCGTCCACATGCAACGAGGTAAAAAACTGAAGCTGAATTAAAAAAAAATTAATTAGGTTATTTGGTCTCTACAGTAATAAGCCACAGATCATCTCCTACACACTGCTGCAACATTGTTGTTGCATTTCCTGCTGACTGCCCATAGAGGGCAGTGAAAGTCTGAGCATGTGATAGCTCATTGAGGCACACTGGATCCTCAAATGACAGTCAGCACAGTTACAAGTCGATGGTTCCTCTCACTTTAAACTTCTTAGCAGAGCGTTCACTGGCTCGCTGCTCAAACTTGCTTCCATAAATGTGGGAAACAAAGCCGTTGATCTCCACTGCAAACACGCTGTTCCGCTTTGGGATCACTGTCACACAACAAGTGGAGGGCGAGAAAAAATACAAAGGAACAAATGTGTTAATCTGTGAGAAGTAAAACATTTAATTAAACTGCTATCAAACTGGTGATTAGAGAGACATTGTCCAAGACTGGAGGGTTTCACCATAACTTGGTTGAAATAGCCCAGTATTATTCTGGGAACCAGACGAATCTCTGAGCTCATGTTTTATTTGCTCTGGCAGATGTGACTGGTACCCCTCCCAATAATAATAATAATAAAAAAATCTCCTTCCATCTTGTTTTGCATTAGGCCAATCACATCTGTTTATCTGATAATGGGCAAATTTGTTACAAAACAACCAAGATGGCTGAAAAAGGGAGGTTGGGCAGCAGACAAAAAGATAACATTTTCGCATATAACTTTATTTCAACCAAACAGAGAAGGTGATTGCTGGAACAGTACGAAATCTAACCAACAGGGTTTGTGATTTTTTTTTTGTTTCTGATGAGTTTGAATAAAGTGTGTTTTAAATTTATCTGTGATGTAAAATTACTGTGTTTCTCAAAGTAGTCTGGTGTCTTTGAGGAGGGCAAGACAATGTCCATTTCTGGTAAACAAAAAGCATCTTACTCTTCATAAATAAACTAATCTCTGTCCTTTATAAAATGTTACCAGCCACTGTTTTTGAACATACTTTGGCATTCTGGTCTTCACTCGATAATGAGACCCTTTGGAAATCAAAAAAGAAATGGAAGAAAAAAGAAATATTTTCACATTTAATTTGGTGAATTAAAGGGACATGAGGCAGGATCAAGAAATAAGACTGAATAGTGACACGATGGCCGTTAGGGTAACTGCAGCCATCATCGAAGCCGGCGCTGGAGCGCGCACAAACTTTTCACAGCAGAGCAGCTGATGCTGTGACGCTGTTATTTCTTTACTTGCTGTTCACGTGACTGTTTACCACAAGACCTCCGTGCATGCCTCCGCGGAATGACGTTGGTAGCCTTCAACTGCGAACTGTGCTGTGTGTAAGGGATAGCCTTATCCCCTACACACATGACGCAGCCAGGAAGCCGGCTTGCTGTGTGTAGTGACACACAAGCACGGCGAGTCTGAAAGGCACAGGAGAGAGCAAAGACGGCATATTGGGGGACAAAAATATCGTCTCTGATATGGGATTGCCGTGTGTTAGCAGCTAATGTTCCCAGAGAGCAATCCACACTGTGCTGGATCCGCCCCCAAGTCGCCAGAACCGAAATCCTCTATTAACTTTCTTTCAGCTGACCTGCAAGACATAAAAGGTACTTTACAGCACACGGTTGATAGAGTGAGCAAAACCGAAGAAAAGATTCAGTCTTTGGAAAACAAAGTGTTGGAGTTGGCGCGCTACAAAAGACGGTGGAATCTGCGTTTACGCGGGCTGCCCGAAGAAGAGGAGGAGGATGTGAGAATGAAGGTGATCGATATCTGTCAAAACGTAGCTCCGGGCTATAACGAGAAGTGTATGGAAGTTATTGATTCGTTCACAGGCTTGGCAGAAAACACCCAGCCAAAGCGCAAGCCTGTGACGTGATCCTTCAGTGGATGAGACATTTTCGTGAGATGATGTGGAAGATGTCCAAACACTGTGGATACATGAAGCAAAGAAATCTCTGCTTCAAAGAGGACCTGACTCCAGAGGATCGGGAAAAACGGAATCGACTGTGGCCGTTAATTCAGCAAGCCTGCAAGATCGCCTTCTTCGTCGGAGGGAGAGCCTTTGTGGATAACAAGGAGATACACTAACCCCTTTCACACAGGAGAAGACGCATTATCTCCGCAGCGGCAGTTCGCCAATTCTCCGATTAAATTACATAATTACATCATCACCATCAGTAAACTGGAGGCTGTCTGACTCGCGGGGACGGAGGCTGTCTTCCGGGGGAAAGTTCACCGAAGTCTTGGTCAGGAGGGCTGACCGTCGCGGTGATTTATTTTCATCACAAACACTCGGTGAGTTTAAGTTTTTTGCCGGTGACAGACGCTGTTTTTCTGGCATGAATGTGTCGGTCAGAAAGACGGGAGGACAGACGCTTCTCCACGTATATCTGCGGAATTGTTTTCCTCATATAAGTTGCCAAAGACAGTTACAGTTACTATGTTACTGTTGTTTGTAATGTTGCTTTGTGGGACATTTCTCTGTATTTAGTTGAGTGAAGGACCTGTGTAGTTAACCGACCGTCCGATCGACACGCCCTCGATACGCGAAGCCGGCTTATCCGTTCAAACTGGTTCGGTTCGCCAATAATGCAGCCCTGATGCTACCTCCAGAGACGTATCAGCGCCGGAGTGAAATTTCACCCCTCGCTGCATCGGAGAGATTCACACTGGGACGGATGCGGAGAATTGGCGCACTGAAGCCGCACCCAAACGCCAGTGTGAATGGGGCTACTGATGATCTGATGCCAGTATCCGGACCACGTTAAGAGGATAAGTTCTGCACCCTGCTTGTAACCAACTTCCAGGTTATAGTAGTAATGGTTCGGTTGTACAATTTCTTCTTTAAAGTTCTTTTCTGTTAATGCTCGAGGCTTGAGAGACATCACTAAACGGAAGGCATTATTTCTTTATGCAAAAAACTTTGATTTAGACTTTTGTTCCATCCAGGAAAATCATTCTATAGATAAAGACTAAAACTTTTGGAAATCACAGTGGGGAGAGGACCTGTGGATGTCGCATGGGAGTCAGTGTTCAGCAGGAACACTAACTCTTAAACACAAATTTAACGGGAAGATCCTCTTCACTCAAGCTGACCTGCTTGGACATTATACTCTTATAGTTTTTTCTCACAATAATCAGATTTTTCTGCTTGGTAATGTTTACGGTTACAACAATGCAAAGGAAAATGCAGACTTTTTTGAAACGTTAACTACTAACATAGATGCCTTGTCTGTGAGATTTTCTGGTATGAAAATTATTTTGGGTGGAGATTTCAATGCTACCATAAACGACAATATTGATAGATGGCCAAATAGATATAGAGAAAATTCTATTATGACTGACTTTATGCACGAGACAGGATTAGTTGATGTATGGCGAATCAACAACCCAAACTGAAGAATTCACATGGAAAAACAATTCTGGCTCTTTACAGTCAAGAATAGATTTTTGGTTAATTTCTGAATCTTTGCCTTACTCATGCTGCAAAGCTGAAATTATTCCAACGCCTCTAACAGACCATAAAGCCATCCTTCTGAAGTTTAATACATCATCAAATAGTGTAAGTAAAAGGACTCCTGCTTATTGGAAGCTTAATAATTCACTCTTACTTAACAAGTTTTTTAATACAGTTATTAGAAACATGATAACTGACTACTTGAGAATGGCAGAACATGAAGGGGTTCATGGAAAATACTGGGAACTCTTAAAATTTGAGTTAAGGAAACTTCTAATGCAATGCAAATATTATGAAAGATAAGAAAAAAATGAGGATGACTTGATAACTGAATTAATCTGTCCTCAATGTCACCTGATAACATGTCTGAGAACCAAAGAGCACAACTACAAACACTGCAGCTGAAACTGGATCAACTTTACATCCGTAAAGCCAAAGGAGCTTTCGTACGCTCAAGGGCGAAATGGATGGAAGAGGGAGAATGAAACTCCAGTTATTTCTTCAAGATAGAGAAACAAAGACAAAACAGGAATTGCATTACAAGGCTTTCTTTAAATAATACTATTGTTGATAATCCAAAAGACATTGCTGAAATTTGTGGAAATTATTACAAAGCTCTTTATGAATCTAACTTGTCACCAACTGGACTGCAAGATTTTTTTGATTCTTTAGGTGAAACCACGACAATTGGAGAGGTTAATAAAGCAATATGTGATTCTCCAATTACTGTTTCAGAAATTAAGGATGCTATTAAAAAACTCAAATTAAACAAATCCACTTGAGTAGATGGACTAACTTCTGAATTTTATAAACTGTTCTCAGCAGAACTTGCCCCTTTTCTGCTTAATGTTTCTATTGAAAGTTTTAACAATGAAGTTCTCCCGCCCTCACTATGCCAAAGTTTAACTACTTAATCCCTAAGCCACAAAAGGATATTTTGCTGTTAGATAATTGGCGCCCTATCTCCTTATTAAACAATGATTATAAAATTATTGTTCTGTGTTTAGCTAACAAATTAAAAAATGTTTTAAATGATATCATTGATGAATCTCAAAATGTCTTTATGTCTGGTAGAAACATTATTGATAATATCAGACTTGTTCTTGATATCTTGGACTATTCAGATCTGGTACAAGATTTTTCTAGATTTTCGTAAGGCTTTTGATTCTGTAGAACATCAGTTTATCTTTAAAGCTCTTGATTTATTTGGTTTTGGTGAACAATTTAAAAAATCAATATGCACCTTATATGCTCTTGGGAATAGTCTGATCAAGTTACCCCATGGCACTACTAAAAGGTTTAGAATGGAACGGGGGATCCGTCAGGGATGTCCCAGTTATATTAAAAACAGTCCCTTAAAAGGAATCTCAATAGCAGGAAGGGTAATCTCTTTGAGTCAACTTGCAGATGATACAACTCTTTTTTTACAAGATAGATCCCAAATCGATATAGCAATTAATCTTTTAGACAAATTCTCAGCTGCATCAGGGTTAAAACTTAATTTATCCAAATGTGAGTTGCTTCCCATCAAGGCCTGTAATGACTTACAAATCTCAAGAATCCCAGTGAAATTTAAAGTTAAATACCTTGGTGTGATTATTGTTAAAGATCAAGTTTCAAGAATTAATGAAAATTTCGTTCCGCTAATTTCCTCAGTACAACAAAGATTCAAAGAGACCTAACCATAACTGGCAGAGTCCTACTCTCCAAAGCTGAAGGCTTATCTAGACTTGTATATGCTAGCTCAGCTCTTGAGGCCCCGAAGGATATTTGTACCAAAATTGACAAGACCTTGTTTGACTTCATATGGAAAAGAAAATCTCATCTTATTCGGAAAAATGTAATGATAAACAAGTTCAGTAGTGGCGGGTTCAATGTCTTAGATTTTCATACTCTAAACTCCACTTTCAAGATCAAATCGATCAAAAGGGACTTAACGCACCCAAACTTGTTATGGAACTTTATTTCAACATATGTATTTGAGGCTTTAGGAGGATTTAGGTTTGTATTAAGATGTAACTACAACATAGAAAAACTTCCTGTAAAACTATCCAATTTTCATAAACAGTTACTTTTATGTTGGTCCTTGGAATATAAACATAATCTTTCCCCCCATAAATATTATATATGGAATAACCAGGATATATGTTTCAAACGCAAGTCTTTGTTTCTAAAGAAATTGGTTGATAATGGGATACTACTTGTTTGTCAGTTGTTTAACAAGGAGGGTCAGCTGTATACTTACAATGAATTTTTATCAGTTTACCTTCACCAACCCTTGCCCCTCCAGGGCTCCAGACTGCGACCAAATGGTCGCATTTTGCGACCAAAATTTGAGACAGTGCGATAAAATTTTACATATTTGCATGTGCGACCAGTGAATTTGCAGGTGTTTTTTTTTAAAAAATGTTTACTGAGGCCAATGTGTGTCAGGGGCAGGGAATAGGGAATGGCACTCTAAGTGGCTAATGTGTGGAGGGGGCGGGTCCTAAAGTTGTTCGAGCGCGGATATATATATATATATATATATATATATATATATATATATATATATATATATATATATATATATATATATATATATATATATACACATACATATATATACATACATATATATATATATATATATATATATATATATATATATATATATATATATACATATATACAAAAGCAAACCATGTGAAAATCTGGTAAAAATTTGGGGAGTTATGATGATTATTGTATGATTCCTCAGTATAAATGAATACAGGGGGGCGCATTAGAGACCCATCCAAGATGGCGGCCGCGCTGATACGTCAGCTCCAGTAGGCAGCATCAGTCTATGAGGCCTCTACGTATATTATGTCTATGGTGGAGGCAGCCTGAGAGTGGAGCCTGCACCGGAAGCAGCCTGACGCTGGAGGTCTGCAGCCAGACGCTCGTTGAAGTTGTACACGACTGTCGGAAGTTCTGAGCTCCAAGTCAGGATTCAACCCCCCCACTGTACCCCGCATCAACCGCTGATGTTGTGGGCCAGTATCAAATCAAATTCCCAGGCTGAATTACGGTGCATTTTGTGCAAAAAATGTTTCAAACTACTTACACTGGACCAAAAGGTCATGATTTATGTTGAAATAAACATTTGGG
Source organism: Lagodon rhomboides (assembly GCA_039737535.1). NCBI lineage: Eukaryota > Metazoa > Chordata > Actinopteri > Spariformes > Sparidae > Lagodon > Lagodon rhomboides. The sequence continues at coordinate 9,529,538 of CM077784.1, read as the reverse complement.
TGAAATTGTCACTAACCCTATGTAATTGATGTGGTGTTTTTTTTTTCCATTTGTTTATTGTGAAGTAGGTCTTAAATTTCATTTCAAGTGGCATTAAAAAAGTCTTAAAGAATTTTGGACATAAGGCCTATTTTCCAAGTCAACCGGTGTGTTTGAGATGTCTGGAGACGTTTTCAAGACATTTCATTCAGGTCCTCCTAGTCGCCGAGTTCGCTGTGCTATGGCTAGCGCAAGTCAACGGATCTTATTAGCATGGCATTAAAAACACTCATACCGACTCCTCAGTGCACCCGAGGCAATTCAATTGTAACGGCAGACTATCGATGTACAAAATCTGTTCCGGGTCAGTAATCCAAATCTGTGCCAGTATTGGGCCATTGTGAATAAAGACACCGGTGCTGACACGTTTCGTAGATCTGCACCAAATCGTGTCCCTGATCCGGTGTCGTGCCAAAAAGTGATTGTCTGCCAGAATCTGATTACAGACAAAACACATCCAAACATGGGAAGCAAATGCTATGTATAGTGCCCAGATCAGATAAAAACAATGCAGAGTCATGAGGATCATTGCACAAGTTATCATATCTTTATTGAAAACCCACCAATAAATCATATTCATTATAGTCTAATTTCCAAAGACAGGGCTAAACAAAGTCATCAGACATACCAAACACAGACATGTCTATCACGTAATTTCCATGTCTGATTTCGCTACAAACTACACTTCTTTTGGTCACAGTTGTAATAATTACGTAACACCAAACGTTAAACTTTCGAAGACACATGCCGTTTTTCATTATAATTACATTGTAATACAATTGAGTGTATCTGCATATTATGACTGTTTAATCTAGAGAAAAGCAGACATTTTTGCGCTACCGCTCAAAGGGCTGCTGTGCGCGCTCCTGCGGCCTGTAATCAGATTCTGGCAGACAATCACTTTTTGGCATGACACCGGCACAGTTACATTTTGCTTTATAGGTTACTACACAGACACAAAGAAACCCTCAGCCTGTGGCTCCAGCCAGCTGCTAATGTCACCTCCCGGATAACAGGTTGGGCTTTCGGTCCCATATATAAAAAGGGACATATTTCTAACTATTCGGTTTCAGACTAAAGGACCGTGGGAAATGCGCAGTCTCTAACTATTCAGTGCTACACAGCGGTGGACTAAGTTAAATGTTAGCAGCTAACGCTACTTTGCACGTTAGGTCACTCCACGGGTCCCCGTGATCTCATATGATTTCAAATCAAGCTCTAACCATGACCTGTAGTGTTTTCTTACCTGGTCACTAGGAAATGAGCCATGTCAGCATCTGTTTTCAGTCCCAATTCAAGCTGAAGATGCCTCCATGAGTCAAACGCATAACGTTATCCGATGTTTATTCGGGTGCCGGCCCGGTTTTGGTCGTAATTTCGTTGCAACTCACGACTTGCCGCTGATAAAACCTTTGTTTTCTTTTTAGTGGACTTTGTGTGGTGGTGGGTTGTTTTCTGGCGGTAGCAGAATCCATTACTACCCAAACACTAGTTTGGGTCCACCGCGCTTGTCTTCTTCCTGTATCCAAGCCGTCAAGGACGCGCATTCGGCGTCATCTGACGTCACGTCCTCAGGACTGCGCGGGAAATTTGGGCCCGAATTGCAGTACATTATGCAGCACCACAGCCTGTTCAAGGCAATGGAGAGATACGTGGGTGGGCTTATGCTTTTTGTTTATGAACGCTTCATCACCCATTAGCATTTAAAAACTTAAAATGCATGTTTATTTTTTCACAAATCCTGCCTCAAGTCCCTTTATGGGTTTATTTCAACCAAATCACAAGTTGAAGTCAATCATATTTTTTCAGATATCATTATATCTTGGTAAAAGTATGTAAAATAATCAAACTGATCAATCAATGCAAAGAATGGACCTTTTTCCACTGCAGATATTTGTTCAGGAGAGTTGCAGTACCATGGGACAATCTTATCTGAGAGGAATGCAGTTGTTTGATTGTTATCAGTTACACCTGAACTTTTCCTGCCAAAGCCAAAATATCTGAAAGCAGACTATTGTGTTCTACTGTTATGAATCTCTTAACAAATGAATAACAAAATTCAGGTTGAATAATATTAAACCAATACTGTTGGTTTCTAATAACACCTCGGTCAGAATCCTTTGTTTGGAGACTTTTGTAAAGCGGTGAGCCACTTATGTTAAACCATGCTGCTAAAGGTTAAATGCAGGTGGAAGGCGAGTTTCAGTGAGTGAGACACATCCATCGGTCTCACCTTTCAGTTGGTCTTCTTTGGTGATGATCTTGAAGACATGTTTGAACTCTTGGACTAGAATCCCAGTAATCCCTACATATGATGGGCATTTCGACCGGACCACTATGAAAGAGAAAAGAAAAGAAAGTATTAATACAACACTACAGTAGCCTGCATGTGTGCCAACAGAAATTCATCCAGTTGATGGTCTTTGAGCTGTCAGGAGTTGTGTTATTCTACTAATATCAAAAGCATATGGTCATAAAAAAATAAGTTATTGTTGTAAGCTTAAAATTATAGCTCAAAATTATTAGTATTTATATGACATTAATACAAATTATTATACAGACTACTGTTGATCACTTGACCAGCGATACGACCTCATAGTCCACACAGTAATAGCTGATGAGGCAAGAGTTGGTCTATTAACACACATATTAATTTAGAGTAGGGCTGCTCGATTATGGAAAAAATCATAATCACGATTATTTTGGTCAATATTGAAATAACGATTATTTTTGAGTTTGGAAACATGATGCATTTATTAGCATTTCTTTAAAAAAAAAAAAAACACTTTGTTTGTGTTTTATTTTGAAAAGTGACCGGATGTCATGTTGTTGTTTTGGCGCATGACTTCCTGTCTGCAATGTGCTCAATTCGGGTTATTGCTACGCCGTGGCTCGGAGCAGATACGCAGCGCAGCGGACCTGGTGGAAGTTAACACATAGACGAAAGTAAACCTATCAGCTCCGCTGCCGTGGCTGAGCCATATCCAGTCAGCATGGCCACGTTGAATGCTTTGGGGGAGGGATTGAATTGCACATGTGCGTCTCTTTCAGAAAATCTCTAGGCCTACTGTACAACAAAAAATGCCAAATAATTAGTTTCAACTCGATTATTATAGTTTGGAGATCCCAAAAATCGAAATCACGATTAAAATTTGATTAATTGCACAGCCCTAATTTAGGGGATATATTTCATTATAATTTTAGTAAAACATTAGCAAAATCAGAGTGTATTGAGTGCCTTTATTTCTGTTCATTTCACAATTCAAACGACTTTATAGTCAAACGTTTATCCACTTATCTACAGACAAAAATGTGACGACAACAATACACAAAAGTACAATGATGACCCTCAAAGAACAAAGAGATTTGGGGACTTGGATCAGGTAGATGTAAATGGAACTGCACTCAGCAACGCAATGGAGCCTGAGAGGAGAGAGCTGAGCGTAACTGTGCCTGCATCATTCAGATCAGTGACACTATTTCTTATAGATTCCTAGTGTGTTTTCTTGCCAGATGAGCTTCTGGCAAAATAAATAGAACATAAGCTGAAACGATTGCTGTAGATTGTGAGCCGGCTGCTGAGCTCCACACCGGGGTAGGTAGAAGGTGGACAGTGCTTCGGTGCGCTTGCCACTTCCTGTCAAGACCCAGTTAAAGCACAACCGTAAACCGTACTGTAAGTTACTCTTTGACTCCTACCCCTGCTGACAAGTTTGTTCAAAACAATGACATAAGTCTGCCTACATTAAAAAGGAGAGATTGCGTCACAATCAATCACAATAAACAAGTGTTTATAGGAGGGAAGTAATACCAGAGACGTCTCTCTCGACATGTTTTCCTGCACAGCATGTGTGAATGTCCGTAGACAGGAGGAGTACAGCAAGGGCATTTTGTCCACTTTTTAATCAAACACAGATGGTGTAATTCTCTAAAAACTAAAATAAAAAAAATCTAAAACTGATCACTGTATGGACTTTGGCGACCATTAATATACCTGTGAGGCTCGCCCAACTAAAGACTATGTGTAGGAAAGACTGCTGTGTATAACTTGTTCACACCCTCTGCTAGTTTTGCTTCTCACTGTAACCATTATTGTTGTTTAATAAGAATACAACATTACATTAGTCAATGCATTTAATGAAAGCTTAACTCAACTGGTGACTTTTCATTTTTACTAGAAGGATTTACAATTATGTCTGCTCATGACATGGTAAATACAGCCTGATACAATTACCTCATTTCACTTTATTACTGTTATTTCTTATTACTGTTAATTCCCATAAAATCAGATACATTTCCATTATTTTTAAATTTCAACCTTAAATTTGTGACCCTAATAGAAACAATTTGCAATTAAGATGCTAAGATACACCATCTAGTAGGTAAGATATCACATCAGCATTGTACATGTTTTATAGTCTTTGCACATCTGTGCTGTGTGATAGAAAATTTACCGTTTTCTCCCCAACACAGTATAAACATAATCTTTTCTACACCTGATTGGAAAAACACATAACTCATATGTACATGTAAATACATAACTGACCCCATGCTGGAGCTATAATAGCATGTATTTGTCAATAACTTAACTAAAACAACTTTATTGTTAGACCAATGCATTTTATCTTGAGGCCTTTGTAAGTATTTTTTAAAATCAGATTTGTATTATAGCAAAAATAATGACACATGTAGCAATGCAAGTCAGAACCAATGTGTCAGAGTCTACAAATCTGATAAAAATCCTGATGAAGGCCTCAAGATTTAATGCACTGGTCAAACAATAAAGTTGTTTTATAAACCAGAAGTTTTTCTTGACTTTTGACCATTATAGACTGTTTTCCTTCTCCAGTACGTTAAGTTGTGATAGCTAGTGTTACAGATTAAAGTCATTATCATGTTAATTTTAGAGAAAACTAAAAATCTACCTGTGATGATGGCACCATGGAAGTCTGCTTTCAGAAGCTTTTGCTGGATGAACTGTGGACTGCTGTAAAGACACAACATGATATATGAGACTTAATATACAGTAAAAGTAAAGGGGGCAAGAGGGCTTCAGTGAGCAACTAATGAGGAATATCAGGGTTTAAATCTGTAGAGCTATAAACTGATTTACCTTGTTGATTTCAATCCACTGCAGAGGTCAGTAATGTATTGTCTCCAGAGTTCACGCAGAGGTAAGAACAGCTCGTATCTACAATGATAATGATAGAAACAGTGGTGCTGGGGAAAGGGCAGGGACAACAATACATCTAGGAAAATTGGAATTCATTCCAATCATTTTGACAAGAATATTTTGCTGCAGTCATGTACATTCAAGTTTTGTCAACATGGGGGTGCAGATTCCTGACCAACCTCTGGTGCTCAGGCTTAATCTGGAAGATCTTCATTGCTCTCTTCTGCCGAGCGTTCAGTCCTTTGGCTTTCTTGCTGTTCCTCTTCGACTTGTCCTTCTTAGGCCTGGAGTAGCCAAGGATCACAGCCTTGTGACTCAACATGCTCTGCACTTTATGTTGTGATTGCTGCTGGGTGCTGTTCTTCAGGAACGCCTTGGTAAAAGCCTGTGCTTTAGAGTTGGTCTGAGACTGGAAATGAGGAAATGACACCAAGGACATTTACATTGATTATGTGAAACATCTTGTTTTTTGTTTTGTTCGTCAAGTCTGTACATTTTTTAGGTCAAAATAATAATTATGAGTGAAAAAAATTATAGCAGTACACTATCTGATAATCTTATCGGCAAAAATCCCTACAACTATTAGAAAATTGTGAAAAATGTGTATTATGAGTAAAATGTCTTGGAGTTGACCAACAGTCCAAAACCCAAAGCCAAAAGATATTTATTTCTGCTAGAAAGATGAATAAAATTCACCAATTATAAAACTATTGCAAATTAATATGCTGTTGACAAACTGATTCATCAACTAATAGTCTTAGCTCTTGAATGTGACTTTCCGCAGGAAATCTTGGGATGAAGTGTACCATAACACTGGAAACTGCATTGAGAGATAACTTGAGGGCTTTTCACACTGCATATACTTTAGGCCAAGAATAGCACTGAGTTAACCCTTTTCAAACACAGATTGTTAACCCTGAAGGCTAAAGGCTTCACCTCTAACAGTCTTGAATTGAGCACACAAGTGACTTTTAGTTAAGCCCAGCATTTTAGAATGTTGTGTTACTACTCTGTTTACACTAGCCCCCTTTCACACTGGTACCTCTTAGGCCACATCCACACGTACCAAAACAATCTTTTTTTAATCCGTCTTTCTTGGCATCGTTTCAAGAATATTTGCGTCCGCATGGATCCATTGGAAATGACTCAATACACTGTAGTTCATATGCCAAGCCTATAGGTGGCGCTGGAAATTCACCAAAAACGGAGAAGGAGAGAGGGAGCATGCGCATAAAGCTTTAGCGCTGTATACAAACAGACAGCCTAAGGAGAAACTGAACATAACAAGAAGAAGATGAAAATAGCTAGTTGGTGGTCCATAGTGGCAGAGGAGCAGAATATTTTGCCCTAGTAACCCTGATAGGCTCAATATCTTCTGCAGCACGAACACAAGCATGTAGTCCGCCATTGTTGTTGTTGTTGTAATGAGACGCTGCGGGGTTTAGAGGTCGAAGGCGAGAGGTCAAGGGGTGGGGTGATGACGTCATCGTATCGAAAAGTATGCGGATTCACCGTCCACACGGAAACACAGGGGCTACGTTTTCGAATTTCTCCACCCTGAGACCCGTTTTTCAAAAAAGTGCATTTACAGGCGCTGCGTTTACAGGATCCGTGTGGAAGATCGGCCAAAACGGTGCAAAACATGTGCGTTTACATAAAACAGCATTTTCGTATGGACGGGGCCTTAGCGTCGGGCTAAGTTGATTTTCTGAGAATAACCCCATAAAAAACAGTAAGGGGTAACCCTGCTCTGGAGCAGGGCCAGCAAGCCCTAGGCTAAAGTCGGCTTAGCCCACTTTGGTATGTGCCAGTCTGAATGCTTTCTTAGCCCGTGGCTAACAGCTCCTCTAGCCTGGGGTTAAGCAGTGTGAAAAGCACTTCGGATTAACATTTTATAGTGACAGTATACAGATCAACAAATGTATCTGTTTACCTTAACACCAAGAAAATCCACCAGATCACGAGGAATTGCAGCCCGAACAAGTGCTTCTGTTAAAGAGAAAAACAAAACTGGAATTACTCAAAACCTGATAAATCTATGCAGGAATGGTCAGAGGACCAGTGTCGTCCCAGCGTCGAACCACAGACCCACATAACAAACAAGAACAAAATTACACTGAAGTCTAAGTTTTGTCAATTACATTTATCTTAGAAATACTTGACCATTGACTCTAATAAAGACGTTTTCCCCTGCTGGTTTTCTGGTTGGTTTGTAAGCAAGATTACACAAAACCAACAGAACGGATTTCCAAGAAACTTCCACAAAATAGAATACAATCCATCAAAGGGATGGTACAAGAATTTTACCTCACTTTCTTTTACATTGTTTTATGACATTTATGGGAATTTCTCTGGGAATAATGCATGAATCTTGATGAAAGAATCAGGTCCAATTAGGTGGCTGGTATCTAATTCATGACTGGGTATAGTTTGATCCATCCAAATAAAAATCTGGATAAAGCAGATTTAAAGATGTTTTTATTTGATAAGGCTTGATTTAATTAAAGGGTACTGTTGGGCCTTGGCAGAGTTATGCAAGAGATATCTGCACACTGGAGATGCAGGAGGCTGACAATTTCTGGCACATTTTCTTGCTAAATTATTTATATATGCTTTTTATATATCTGCTGATTAATTCAACTGCTGAACTAAAATTCGGCTACCGTCTGTCTGAAAAAATAATAGTTTATGTTAGCATTTAATGCTACAAATTAGAAAACTCTTAAGGAAGAGGTTTCTGAGACCTCTCATCCGTTTTCTTATTTTTTTCAGAACTAAATGCTACATTACACGCTCCAGAGTGTCTTGAGAACCCAGTTAATGCTAAAGAAGCTGCTTAAGCAGGACTATCATTGTTACATACTCCACCCCTGCTGGATGGGATGGGACCATGTGCTTTCTCTCAGGTGGCCCTAATCTGATCGAGGGGAGGCCACAAAGAGGAAGGAGCGTGGCTTGGTCTGCCCTTCTTTTCCTCTTTTTCCCAGTCTGAGCAGCAGCAGTTTTGTGTGCTTGTTCCTCCATGTTTAGCTTTGCCTTTGTTATTTCTTAGTGTGGTTGGTGAGTCCGGTAGTCCTCTTTCCGTGGCTTTATTTCTGTTAGGTTAGTTTTTATGTGGATTTAGGTTAGAGGGGAGAGCTCAGACCCTACGGCCCTTTGTGGGTTGGTCTGGGCATCTCCTCTTCTTTTTGTTCTTTTTGGCCGTCTCAACAGCTTTTGTTTAAGTATTGTGATTTTTTGTTAATAAATTGGTTAATTATTGTACAAATCCTGACTGATTTATTACGTTGGGCCTTCTGTTAGAGGGTCGTAACAATCATCAAACTTGTTGTTGGGACTCACAGATGAAGTCGTTCATTGTGGATTTCAAAATGGACTCTGAGCTGAACTCAGTTTCCCAGAATTCCCCAGTCTCCACACCTAGGTGCAAATTCAGCTTTGAGCTACTACTGGTCAGGGTGACAGACCCCCCTCTGACCAGATACTCAAAACTCCAGCTCCTTCCTTTATTCCCTATCTTCTCCAACGCTCTTCTCCATCTCTCCCCCAAGGGGCTGCCTGCCCTCAAGATCTCTTCTTCTGTGCCTAACAGCTGCTGAGAGCTGCAAGCTGCATTTGCAGCAGGCCCAAAGAACTTCTCCTCAGCGTAGCGACACAAGGTCCTGCTAGTATTTCAGATCAGTTAGCACTGATGCAATGCTGCGATGCAAATCTTGCCAGCTAACTCCACAATCTGAGGAACACCAAGCAAGTTAGTACCAAGCTGCTATCCTTGCAAATGAAAGAAGCAAACTGTTTACTCCTCTGCTGACTTTCATCAGACCTTGCACAGCAAGAACAGCATTGTTTACAGGGTTTCCTCTACATGTAATTGATTGTGGCGCACCGCCACGGCAAAATAAAAGCCGCCACACCTTCAGAATAATGTTTTGTTTGTTTGTTTGTTTTTTAACCTTGTTTTTATGTTGTTTTATGTTTATATTAATGTAAATTATTGTATGAAATGAAACAAAACATGGTGTTTTTCATGAAAAAACAACACCGGAGTCACCACCTGCCTGTCTGGCTGCGGCGCCCGAAAGATGAAGAGAGTAGAGACAACAGTCCGACGTGGAGGGAGAGAAAAGGGTGAAAGACACATTCTATGCAGGAAGAGATGTTTATTTGACTGTATTCAGTATAGACTAGTTTAGTTATTCAACCCTCTGGGGTCGACGGACGCGCCGGTTCGTCCAAATCACGTGACCGCGTTAAGACGACGGAGCAGCGAGATTTATTCTCCGTTTCAACTTGTGGCTAAAGTGTGGACGTCAAACTATATACCAGTTTTTAAATTGTGTTGATAGGCCGAGTAAAACCGGACTTGTGATAAATAATGGACGCTTTTTCGCGAATATCGCCATCACGTTTGGTGCGTGTTTGGTGCAGAAAGAAACGGTAAAAACGGGCTTTCCTCAGTAACGTGTCCGCAAACAGAAGGCGCTTGCAAGCAAAAAACACGTGATACCCCCTTTCCTATTGGTGGAAAAAGCCACCACATCAACCAATCACAAAATTATATGGCAAATCACGTGATTTGGTTGCTGGGGAACAGGGGGAAGTTGTGGGGAGGGACGGTGGCGAAGAGTGACAGCGATACTGACAGAGACAGCGTTAGTGACAGCGAGTTTTGAGAGTTGAGACTTTTGTGACATTTGGCTTGTTTTGAGTGTATAGATAGTGTGTAGTGTAGTGTGTTTAGTGTGTAGTGCAGTCGTTTTTTTGTTTTGTGTGTCAAAACAATGAGGAGACTGTTGAACGAGGAGCAGGCAATGCAGCTCCTCATTGAGCTGTGAGGACCTGAGGGAGGCCTGAGCCTGAGACATTGCCTGCATTAAAATGTAAATAGTTACATATAACTTTGTAAATTTCAAAAACTTATGTACAAATTTAGCAAACAACAAATTAAATTTGCATTCTAAGTAATAAAAATGGTTCGTTAAACATATCTGTGGTTTTCACACTAAAAAATCTACTCGGATTTTATGATTTTTGTGTGATTTTAGGTCCACTGTACTAATACAGTATGTCAAAATTAAAAAATAACTGTACAGTCACATACGTGAGGTTGTGCTGAAGAAAATGACACCAAACAAGGCAAGGTAAACAGTTTTTAAGGTGAAATATAAAGGTAAAATCAAAAGTAGTCAAAAACGGCCAATTATACCCTGGACCCCATATCTTTAATTTGTTGTTGTTGTGTTTGTTGTTTTGGCTGAGTGATACTCCAAGATCCTATTTTCAATTATTATTTTCAATTCATGTACTGGAAACCCTATGGTAAACATTCAGTTTGAAATAGTCATAATTTCACATTTCAAAATTCATGTTGTCGTCGTCGTCACCCCCCCTCTTCCACTCGGGCAGACCTCCCCCACGGTTTAAAAAAATCCTGGAGGAAACCCTGGTTTAGCATTGGAATCCCAACCCTCTCCTGCAACCACCAGCACCTTTTCTTCAAGGACTGGTAACGTTGAACTGGGCCTAGAAAGCATAGCATAAGCACAGGAATTTTAACTCTGGTTGATGTAATGCACAATTCAATTTAGGCCTGTTCGATTAATTGGTTTTAAATCGTAATCACAATTATTTAGTTAGGACGATGTTAAAAATGTGAAAATCGTAAAAACGATTTTTCACTTTAGCTACTAGAGTAATTACGTTCATGTATCTGGGCTGCGCTGTATTGCTGTAGTGACTTCTGCCTCCGTCCTCGTGCTCTCCCATGCTCCCCACACATTGTAAACAAACATGTCGGCGTTTGATTTTGTTGCCAAAAAGAAGAGCAAGTCCGTTATGTGGAAGTGGTTCGGCTTTGACACTTCGGATGAAGAGCAAAATACTCAGCGTTGTAAAGTCTGTCTTAAGTCCATGGCAGTTAAAAACCACAGCACGACTAACTTATTTCAACACCTCCAGAAAAAACACGTACCGGAATGGCAGCAGTGTGTTGCAGAGCAGACCGCACAGGAGAACGCGGATGTGGCTACACCACCACCAGAAAAATTGCATATTTGAAATAATTTCTTTGCATTTTGTCATTTCACAAAAAAATCGTAATCGTAAATCGGGTTTTGAGAGAAGAAAATTGGGATTTTATTTTTGGGCAAAATCGAACAGCCCTAGTTCAATTTATGTGTTTGTCCACTGTTTGGGTGTTATTGTGATCTCAGGTCAGGTTATTGGTAGTTTGCTTTCCTAAACGGCTAATTTAGCTGAATGTTAGTTGAACGATGCCTCACACAGACTTGGGGTAACCATCTTCTCTAACCTGGCATCACAGCTCTCTCTCTCTCTCTCTCACACACACACACACACACACACACACACACACACACACACACACACACACACACACACACACACACACACACACACACACACACACACACTGTATATAGTACATGTTAGTGTGTTTTCATCTTTGTGTTAAATAAAAGACTTTTGAACCTACATGCTCTCTATTTAATATTGTACATGAGTGAATATTGAAAACCTCTACTCTGTCAAGAACTCCAAAATCTTTAAACCAGTATTAGCTGATATGGTAATCTTGGTTGGAGTTATCAAGTTAATTATTGATCAGAACCAACAACTTCTTATGAGACTGATTTGGTGAATTTGCTATCTTTTCCCTTCTTCAAGGGTGGTCCCGAGGTGATCTAACGTAAATTGGATCTTATTATTTATCATAATTAATAACTATCCCTGATAATCATTAATTATTACTGATAGCCAAATTTAATCCAAAATCGCCTATTAATGTTGCATGAGCACTACAGTCCCTGACAAAAGTCTTGTCGCTTATCCAAGTTGTAGAAACAACAAATAATAACTTGACTTGTAGTTGATCAATTGGAATCAGAAATGGCTTATATGAAAGGCAAAGGCCTCTAGATTATGCTTATTATACCAAAATAAAGTTGTGTATCATTCATTGAGTTTTATCATTTAATTAGGACAGAAAGGTCAGATTTTGCTTGGACAAAAGTCTTGTCGTGTCTTTAAATGAGTCCCAGGTGTGCATAAAAAGAACCCCAGCACACCAGACCTTAATGTGAAGTGCAACCTGACCTCTGACATCATGCCAAAGGTTCAACCACAGACCAAAGTGCTGATCATCAAGAACCTGAAGACCAAGTCTGCTGCTGAGGTGGCAGACATCTTTAATGTATCCAAACGTTAAGTGGAGAGGATAAAAAAAGATTTGAAGAAACTGGTGACATTCATGACAAGCCAAGGTCAGGCAGACCCCGCAAGACAAGTGTTCGAGAAGACCGTTTGTTGCTTCGGCAGTCCAGGGCCAGCCCTTTTTCAACTGCAGCAGAGCTACATGGGAACTGGTCACCAGAAACCCCTGTATCTACAAGAACAGTTTGTCGAATTCTCTCACGCAGTGGTCTCCATGGCCGAATTACTGCTCACAAACCAGCATTAAACAGAAGACAACAAAAGAATTGTGTTGCATTTGCCAAGGCCCACAGTTTGTGGAAAGGATGGACAGTGGAAAAGTGGCAGAAGGTTGATTTTTCTGATGAATCATCCATTGAACTGCATCCCAATCGCCGCAAATACTGCAGAAGACCTGTTGGAACTCGCATGGACCCAAGATTCACCCAGAAAAGTCTGGTGGAGGAAAAATCATGGTTTGGGGTTACATCCAGTATGGGGGTGTGCAAGAGATCTGCAGAGTGGATGGCAACATCAACAGCCTGAAGTATCAAGAGATTCTTGCTACCAATTACATTCTAAACCACAAGAGAGGGCAAATTCTTCAACAGGATGGCGCTCCTTCTCATACTTGTCATCCATTTATCGTTATCGAGGTGAACTGCTCAATATGTGGTGTTATTGATTTGAGGCTAGGGATGGGCGATATGGACTAAAACATTTATCCCGATAATTTTTGGTATTTATCACAGTAATGATAAAAATGGCGATAAATAAACACTAATTCAGCCTAATCTTTTTGACTATAAATCTATCACCAAAATAATAATAAAGGCTACTAAACTACATCAATTAAGTTCAAGCAGTACACCTGTACTGCAAAAATGTAGTGAGTGACACAAAACAAACAAGTCTGAAATGTGAGAACAGAATCTATTATTTATTAAAAATGTATTAAAACTTTTTGGCACACAGGCAGTAAAAAAAAAAGAGTGCAAACAGCAAAAATAACTAAGCTTATACAAATCACAAAGTACCGGAGGCTTTGGATGAAGTTGACGCTGCTTCTGCATCCTTGCATCCTTCTTCTGGTTTGTGCTTGTGTTTGAGGTGGTGGAACAAATTAGTGGTGTTAACTGTCCTTTGTAGGCACTATTTGTTAGGGCTGTCACTTTTTATTCGAAATTTCGTTCGAAAGTGGGGGGAAAGTTCTTATTCGAATGTAATGACCTGTTCGAAATCAAAATGTACTATCTATAAGTGCAACAGACCATTTGAAGTAGTTCGCCTTGTGATCCAGCAGAGGGTGCTCTAAAACTTCACTATCAGCTTGACCTATCAATTCAGCTAGCGTTAGCTTATGTTGTTTGCTACGAAAATGCGACACAAGCGAGCAAAGCCGTCCTGAGTGGCGAACGACAACAAATCTTATCTCACCTGCTAGCTTGCCACCCACGTGAGGCAGCGGGGACTGAGGCAACACAGATGAGCGGAGCTGCCGGAGCAATGTCAAGTGTGCTGCATGAATGTGATGTTAAACGGCATGTGAAGTTAATAAAATAATGAAAATAATGTTATGCGGTGTCAAACCAAACCAGTTCCAGATAATGGAGGTGGAGCCTCGTTTAGGAACGCGCTCCTTGCTGCCCGGCGTATCTGCTCTGCCTTCCGCCATTGTTGTCAATATTCCACACGCGCTTACATACGGGAATTTATCGTTTTTTATCGTAGGATGACATATTCTTACCGTGGGGAATGTTTTTGACGATATATCGTAAACGATAACATATCGCACATTCCTATTTGAGGTCATATTGCCCAGCCCTAGTTTAAAGCATGATAATTGAAGTATTGTGTAAGATTATGATAGAAATGTGTTCAAAAGCTGGCTTTTCTTAACAAGAGTGAACAGATTAGGCACTATCATCAACATAATAGTGTTCACAACACAGCCTAGGGCTTGGGTGTCTATTTTTAATAGGGAGGGAGGGAGACCTGCACCATCTTGGACTATTTACAAATCATTTAAGATGAGGGTGATGTTCTCTGATATGATACAAAACAAATAAACCTATTCAAAAGGCATGATGTTGTTGTTTTTGCTCCTTAAGACTCCAAAAATGGCCAGATTTAAATAATGGAATGAAAATTTCTGGGGGAGCATGCCCCCCCAACCCCCCTAGAAGTTCTGATTCAGTATTTTTTGGGCCCTGCGTACAGCCCTGCTTTTACTACGATAACATTTCCATATTTTTAAACTTACATAACAGAGCTTTAGGGGCTCCCTGGGTATTATTAAATGGTTTTGAAGTATAGCCTTGAGGGAATTTAATTAAAAACATGAAAGGTAGTTACTATTTAAAGCTACAATAAGGAACTTGGATTTTCTTTTTTGGATTCTGGTAGCCCTAAGTATACTTTGATGTTGTGCTGTACCACCAGACTACAGAGCAGCTTCTTTCCTCAGACTGTGACATTCCTCAATTCATCCATCATTCCAGCACTCCACCATTCAAATAGTTTTGAATTACTTCTCTGACCTGGATGAATCAGAATTTGACCTGGTGACAGGCATCAAGGGTAACTATAACTTTATAGAAAAAGCTCATCTTATTGTTGCTGGTATTGTTTGCTTATGTAGGTCATCAGAGGCATCTGTATTAAACTGGGACTGTTTCATAACAGGGTTCTTCGACTATTACAGCTGTCATGGAGTAGACAAACCCGTTCGATGAGCTAATACAGCGCTGCTCTACACACAACTCAACCCACATCTCACACACTGTCTGGGTGATAGCTGTGAGGACCAACTTAGAGAACACTAAATAACACCTAGTGTCTTAATCTGAGGGAAGGTTTCTCAATGCCTTTGTGCACTAACTGAAATACTGTGAGCTGCCATCGACTGTCCGCTCAGATTAACAGTACAATTTACTCATTCATACATCAGACGGTTTTAGATTTTGACTGGAGTTTGGCAATTTTGAAAAATTTCACGGCACGTTCTTGTGCAGCAGCAACCATTTTGTGGAGGCTAATGTGGCTACATTTAGGCACAAATATGCACGTTTTAGAAACGGTTAGCAGACTATAGGAACAGACAGGGACACACGTCGTTGAATTTTAAACGAGCTTTAACAGAAGTTACAGTAAACTGATGTCGGGGTTTAGTGTCAGTGAAACAACCATTACGTCCTTTTCACCGTAACTTCAAAAATTATACTCACCGTCCATTTTCACGTTCTACGGACTTCCAGAACAAAACGTGACTGAATTCATTAAAGTAGTTCAATACATTCGTTTTGAATGTTAACATGAGCAGGATACAGTCACTTCCTCTCCCTCGTCGTTTTCTTCTTCTGTCTTTTGGCAGTTGGCAAACAGCGTTTACATGAATTAGCGCCACCTTCGGAGCTGGAGTGTGTATACTTAACATGAGCAATTATTTTATTATTTATTATTATTATTTTTAAGACACTCTTAAAAATCTAAATATACTGTGGCCCAGTCATTCAGTTGCAGTAATCCTTGTTCAAGTCTGGTGCCATATTTTCCTAACTTGTTTTTGAGAATCTGTCAGAAGAAAGAAGTAAAATGGTGTAACAAAACTGAAGGGTAAGTAGTGCCCCCAAGTTATTCTCTTGATAAAAATTGGTACAATCACAAATCTTTGAAACTATGCAAAATATTTATTTGAAATCTGGATTTGGATCACCTTTTTACAAACATTCATAAAATGCAGACTGAAATACACACTGTATAAAGTTAATGCAAATGTTGCGACATTTGCATTCCTTCCTTCCTACACATCCAAACTGCTATCCATAAAAATATTTTCCCTATTTCTTCTACAAATAAAATGCATTTTGACTGTTGATATAAATACCAAGGCACACTTTGTCCATTCAAGAAGAAAATCCCAATTCAGACAACATAAAGTGTCAGTCACAAAAAAAAGTTAATTACCAAAAATTACCAAATTAATTTAAAAATCAGTACACTGGCTTTATGGCAGATTTCCCCCTGCAGACACAATATATTTACTGAGCCTTTGATACTCTACATCTTGTTGATGGGTCGTGATTCAGCATGCAGCCTATAGCCTCACAATTTACCAGATACACCAACCTGTTCACCTGCTCTAATAATATCATGTTGCTTGATAAAAAAAAACCTAAAAACTATTTGCAGCAATATGATACAACACGTTTAGGAAGCTGAATATGAATGCTTTCTGGCAAAGAATGGATTCATTCATGGTGCTCTTGCTGTTGGCTTTTTTTAATTGATATGTTTGTCACTGCTGGTGAAGGAATGTACAGCATAATTCTGGTTGTTCATAGTGATAAAACTGTTATGTTTGACACATTTCAGGATTCATTCTGTGTAAAACTGTTGCCTTGCTGCTGTTCCTTGCCTTGTAAAACTTTAATTTATGAAACTTAAAACGCAAGATTCTTTTTTTAAATAATGTGAGCACAGCTTTGTACTTTCGAACACCATGGTGTCTAATGTCACTATAACAGCAGCTCTGCCCCGAGGGAAGGCGGCAGCAGCAGAAAGGGAAGAGAGGACTGCTTCTTTCCTTGTTTCTTATGTACAGTTATTTGCTGCTGTTATTCTTGTCTGACCTGCTGCTAGTCTCCCACGGTACAGAGGAGAAAAGACACTAATACATCAACGATGGTCCATCATGTGCAAAAAGGAAAACTTAAACATCCCCCTTAGAGGCAAACACATTGAAGAAATGTTGTACGTTCTCCAAGGAAAAGGGGCTTATGTCCCTAGTAGGTCACCTGGTACAGCATGCAGCCCATATACTTAGACTGAGTCTTTAGCAGCAGCATAGCTTCAACCCTGAGCCCCTGTATGTGTCACACAGCCTCACCTGTCCATCTTCAGTTATTCTATCCAGAAGAGGCAAAAAAAAAAGAATATTCTCTCCGGTGCAGAAGTCCGCAAACTGTGGATCTAGAACTTCATAAGGCTCTTGAATAATGAATAATGTTTTTTTCCATCAGTGTTGTAGGCCTACGGTGATTCATGCATTGTCTAAATGACACAGAATAGTATCTGTTATGGCGAGTTGTGATTTTGTCAGTGAACTGAATGACCCTGAGTTGATATCGTCATGTCTCACACCGAAAAAAATGTCTTTTACTGTTTTTAAAGCTACGCTGCCTTAATATTTTTTTATTCATTATCAAAGTAGGCTACTTTTTATTTTATTAATTTTGTCAAACCTGGGAAGAACTCAGGAAGGCCTGCATGTAGTTCTATATTGCTATTCTAATGCAAGTTTTGTGTTTTGTTGGTTATAGCATCCCCAATAAAAACAACCAAAATGGAAACTGACAACAGTGAATGCTCATTTAGGCTTACTATTAATCTTGAAAGGCTAATTTAAGGCTTAAATATGTTTTGCGGGTCGAGACACATTTTCTTTAGGGAGGGGAGCAAAAATGGCTCTTTTGATAGTAAAGGTTGCTGACTACTGCTCTGGTGAAATTCACGGCCTTGTGGACAGTGGTGCCACAGTATGGCAAACAAAAAACGTCTCACAGTTAACATTCAGAAATGTGGATTTGCTTTCTCCACATGCAGTTTCCAAAATCTGAAATTGTCAGGAGTGTTTTGTGGATAATGTTTGATTAACTTCTTGTTAATTTCTTTCAAAAAAACAATTGATAGTGAATATTATTTCAGTATGTAATGGCAAAAAACACACCTGTTTACAAATAGAAAGTTTGGTTTAACTCATGAACAACATGACAAATAATAAGAACATGTCCCTCCTATTGGTTCAATAGAAGTTATTACCATAATACAAATTCTAATAAACTAGTGGCAGAATGCTGTAACTTTGACCTCCTACAACACAGTCATGTAAAAACAGTCTTGACTCGTTGATGCCGTTCAGTGTTTGTGTGTGTGTGTGTGTGTGTGTGTGTGTGTGTGTGTGTGTGTGTGTGTGTGTGTGTGTCACCAATGTAAGTGTAAGTGAGGGTGTTGATGTAGTTGACAAAGTAATTCCTCTTCTGTTGGTTCCTGGATCTGTTCTCTGCAGAAAAAGGGGGAAATCATGGAGACAAGAGGAGCAGCAATTAGTTATGGCTTCAGATCTATATTTTAAGTTCTATGACTTAAAACAAATCAGCAGTGCACCTACTTGAATATGAGTTGAACAGAAGTTTCATATCTGATCTTCTCCACATCTGTTACAGAGCAGCTGTGACTGCGGTCCCACTTATAGATGAAGTTCTGTTAGAATAGAAGTTCAAAGAGCGGTTTTGTTCGCATGTGTAGTTTATACTTAAAGATAAGACGAGCATTATTTTAGATTTTTCTTCAACATGTCACACAAATTCACATCCCTTTCAGATTCCCAACTATAGTCACTTAAAATTACAGCTTGAGATCAACTTATTTTGAAAAATTCTGATTTTTTTTCTATTCCCCATTTAGACATTTGTCATTTCCCTTATCTTATTTCCATTAACATCTACAATTCCATCTTTCCAATTTAAACTCTCCAAGCCTTTCCATTTATACCATTACATTTTTTATTTATACTTTTTACTCATTTTACATTTTCAAATCATCATTTTACATTTTAAAGCAGTTTTTTGTGTGATTTGGTGCCCCTACCATTTCTGAGTGCCGCACAAGTGTCATGAATACACAAGGATTTTAAGCTGTTATTTTATGGTACCATTCCGTATCTTTTCAAGTTTAAATATGGCCGAATTATTTAGAGTAGTGGAGTAACATAATAGTCATTTTCATTTGATTTGACTGTAAATATAAAAACTAAGTAAATACAAAAAAAAAAAAAAAATCCCCCACTCAGTCTTACGTTCTTCGTCCCTCATCAGGGTTCTCTACCAGAGGCCTGGGAGATGGGGGGTTCTACACACTATCTTAACTGTTCCCTGGACTGCGCTCTGGGATCCTGGATGTTGTTCCTGGAGTCTGCTGGAGCCAGAGTTTTGGGGTCACAGCGCTCCTATTACTACAGGGACCACTGTTGCCTTGACTCTCCACATCTTCTCCAGCTCTTCTTTCAGCCCACGGTATTTTTTGCTTTCGCTTGGGATTGTTACATCTTTCACCACTGCCTTCTTCTGATGTTTGTCCACCACAACTATGTCCGGTTGGTTAGCCATCACCAGTTTTGTGTCCTGGTAGTGTGGTAGACCCCGGCCTCAATCAATCTTGTGCTGAGCGCCTTTTCCTGTGCTGCAATGATCAGTGCCTTTGTGCTGTCTTCCAACTTTTCCTAGCCACTGGTAGGATTTCTCGATATCAGCCACTTTCTCATTCTGTCAATGGTACATCTGATGCAGGGGTTTGTCCTTCCATGATGTTTCCTGCTGCTCTTCCTTCTCCTCCTCACAGAGTTACTGCTGCTTGAAGTATTCACTTAGCAGTTCATCACTTGGAGCCATCTTCCTGTTGTACTCCTGGATGTTTGTTTTTTCATCCTGGATAGTGGCTTTGACACTCACCAGTCCTTGGCCTCCTTCCTTCCGCTTAGTGTACAACCTCTGGATGCTGGACTTTGGGTATAAACCCCCCATGCATTGTGAGGAGCTTTCTTGTCTTAATATTAGTGGCCTCTATCTCCTCCTTTGGCCGGCTTATTATGTCAGCAGGTATCTGATGACTGGCAGGGCACAGGTGTTGATCATTTGAACCTTGATCTTACCATTCAGCTAACTTTTCAGGACTTGCCTTACTCTTTGTAGGTATTTGACTGTGGCTGCTTTCCAAGCGACCTCCTTGTCGTTTCCATTTGTTTGCAGGACCCCAAGGTACTTGTAGCTGTCTACATCTGCTATGTTGGCTTTTGGTAGTTCAACCCCTTCAGTTCTGAATCATCCCTCTCTCCAAACCATCTGACCACACTTATCTAGTCCGAATGACATTCTGATGTCGTTGCTGTAGATCCTGGTGATGTGATCAGTGAATCAATGTCTCACTCACTCCTGGCATACACTTTGTCATCCATGTGGAGGCTGTG
This sequence comes from Lagodon rhomboides, assembly GCA_039737535.1. Lineage (NCBI taxonomy): Eukaryota > Metazoa > Chordata > Actinopteri > Spariformes > Sparidae > Lagodon > Lagodon rhomboides. Next base: position 9,509,094 of record CM077784.1, on the reverse strand, counting down.
GCGGCTGATTATTGATCCACTGTCTGGTCTTGCAATCTTGGGTGACTGCTTTGTCAACCAGATGCTGATATTTTGCTCCTCTGGTGTTTCTACAAATTCCTTTCTGAGCCCGCTCATGTATTGAGCAATGTGCCTACATATCCTAGCCGCTATGATGCCTGACAGGAGCTTTCATGTTGTGCAGAGGCAGGTTATAGGCTGGAAGTTGGATGGATTGCCCCCTTCTGGGGATCCTTTACGATCAGGACTGTCTGGCCTCGCTTCTTTAGCCAGTAGGTTTGGATCATGTCAGGACCTACTGCTGGCTTCATACTTGATGCTCTTTCTTGGATATCTTCCATTGTGATGGTTGCTGGATCTTATTTTAGGTGGTAGTACAACACCCTTCTTCCTGCCAGCACTATGTGCTGCTTCTCCACACAGAGGGAGAGAGCTGACAGTCATCTACTGCAGGTTATACACTGACATGGGACATAACCCCACATCAAAAGACCTGAGGTGTGAAACGAGGAGTGAAGTATGAGCTGGCAGTCTGTGTGTTTCTCAGCATGAATGTATGTGATGCACTATAACTCGATGGCACAACAAAGACCTGTTGCACTTGTGGAAACAAGCATTGCCGTCACTGACTCGAAGTCAGAGTTTGGACTGCATTGTCATCATGTAAATAAGTAAAGAACATCATGATGTTAAGCAGGCGTCTCTAAATTTCTTTACATGGCGACACCACAGAGTTGTAAGAATCTGCAGAGCTTTGTCCATTTCCCCTTGTTTCCTGTGTTTTCCCCCCTCCCTTCTTGTTGCATATTTGTCTCCCTCTACCTGTCAGTAGCCCTTTTTACACAGCGACGTGGCATTATCGTCGCAGCGGCGGTTCGCCAGTTGTCCGCCTTAAAGATGAGCCGTGTAATTCACACAGAAAGCCGGCGCTGCAGCTCCTAAAGAGGCGTGACGGATTACGTCATGATGATGACGTCGGTGTGTTTTCAAGGTGTTTCCCCGGTGTCCCCCCGTCACTCCCTCACTTGCGGGGACTGAGGCTGTTTTCTGGGGGTAAGTTCACTGAAGTCTCGGTCGGGAGGACTGACCGTCGCAGTGATTTATTTTCAACACAAACACTTGGTGAGTTAAAGTTTTTTGCCAGTGACAGATGCTGTTTTTCAGGCAGAAATGTGACATAGAGTCGGATTGACAGGGGTGGACACCAGGGAAACACCTTGAAAACACACCGACGTCATCATCATAACGTAATCCGTCACGCCTCTTTAGGAGCCGCTGCACCAGCTTTCTGTGTGGGTTACACGGCGATTCGTCTTTAAGACAGAGATGCTTCGCTCTGTGTGAATCACCATCAACGGAGAACTGGCAAACCGCCGCTGCAGGGATAATGCTGCACCGCTGTGTAAAAAGGGCTACTGGTTTGGTTTGCCAATAATACAGCCCCGATACTAGAGGCATATCAGAGGCGTAGCGAAATTTCACCCCTCACCACATCTGAAACTTTCAGACAGAGGAGGAGGCAGAGAATTGGCGCATGATCCCCACATGCAAACGGCGTGTGAATGAGGCTAATGTTTGTCTCAGGCTGGGCGTGGCTGACCTACATTCTGCTCATCAGCCAGACTCCTCTCACTTGCTGTCGCACACACCTGCAGTCCATCCACGCTGATCACCAGTTACCCGTCTTAAGCCAGTCTTTCCCCTCCAGTCTCCGCCAGTTCAGTTGTGAAACCTTCTATGGTAACCACAAGGCCTCGCTTTGAGTAGATTTTTTGCAATTCAGCTCTGTTTTTTCACCTGCCTTAACCTGCCTTCTTTTCGTCTGTGCTGCAGACCTGCCACACTCACCAAACCGTCCAGTCACACACAGCTTCGCCTGTTGTCTCTCCAGAACCCCTGCTCTGGACTTTCTGGGAACTGCGGCTGTGTCATTTTAAACTCTTTGATTTTTTAATTAAAACAGTTTTTCTTCTAACTCCTTTCTCTGGTGTCTGCATTGTGGGTCCAGTTTTGAATATGTTAGGATTTATTTTTTACCTCTCTGCACCTCATGCACCTCATGCTTTAAAATTAATCTAATTGATTTGCATTGTTTGATTTACATTAATACACTTGATTCTAATTGACAAATAATTACTGTAATTACCTGTTTTTACTAATGATCAATACTAAATAGTTAGATAATGGGTGGCAGACATGCCCTGTTGATAAATGAGAGGGTTGGAAGCGTTAACCCTTTTTATGAGGGGTTAATACATAGGAGAGAAGAGCCAGGGAACGAAATATATCCATCAATCCAAATCTCTTAGTGAGAACAGGCCACAGTCATAAACCAATGAATGTGTCCTTGAGGTGTGGAGGAGGGTGGCAGAGAAAAGACAGAGGCTAGGATAGATAGCAGGAAGGGAGTTTTTTCTTTCAACAGGCCGCTGACCACCTGGAGACTATCGTGTTGCTAAGGGGCTGGGACCAGCTCGTGCACAACGAAGGGGGGCTAAGTCTAAACCACAGCACCACCCCACCTGTACAACCAATGAATATTGTTAACCTTATCTGTTCTTAACCAATGAGAAATTCTACATGTTCTGATACCAAAATTATATGGTACAATGTAAAGAGAGATTTTGCATCTTTCTCTGGGCGATTGGTTACAGAGTAACAGCACTCCGCTGACTGTGATTTGTCAAACAGAGAAAGTCCTTGATCAAGCCTTTTACTTAATGATACAATTCTATATAAATGGTAAACAGTAAGTCATGGTTCTGTCTTCACTCAAATAAACGAACACGCTCAACAAATACTGCTAGAGTATAACAAGAGCACCTTATACATAACATAGGGAAAAAGAGAGGCTGTATTAAAACTGTTATTGTTTAAATGCACATTATCTAATTTCTCCATCTAGGGGTCTCTCAATCAAAACAAAACATAAGATGTTTGCCAAGCCTTGTGTGCGGAGGGCATTGTAGAGTGGGTCACTTCGGATTTTTCCTCTGAATTTTAATCTTCACTAACGTTTATCAATCTGACTGCAGCAGTGATCCTCAGATGTTTATTTTCTGTACTGTCGACAGCAGACTTGAGTTATAGTGGAAATATATTTACTGCAAGAATGTAATGCTACAGAGGGAGTGCTGAGTTCACAGAGTGGCCAACCTGAATTCAAACACACAGACACAATCATCCTCAATGCATGCTGTTGCTCACCAGTTTATCGCTAATGCACAGTGAAGTAATCTGGCTGATTGGGGCAAATAAACACTTGCACAAGCAAAACAAAAAAACATAAATTATCCTGCAGTCAAACTCCCTTTGCTGGTGGTGAAAACACTATTTAACAACAACCACAGCTAAGGAAAATCTATCTGACATGAATCAGGCACAAATGTTCACAGATGAAGTAATGTCTTAATGTTTTTCGCAAGTTACACTCGGTCTTGTTCATTGACCTCCGTCCACACTCTCTGACTCTCTCCTGGAAGTTATAGCAACAGGCGACCAAATGAAACGCACCGTTACCTTAAGAAAATTGTGGATTTTTCTGTTTTGAACATTGTTGGAAACATTCGGGATAATGTAAGTATACAACTCACAAAATATTAAAAGGTCTAGTTGTTTTTTGGAGAGTATAATGCAGTAATCCTACATATCGTATCTTAATTGTGTTTGTAGTCTAATCCACACGTAGGTTACTTAAAGCCATTAAGAAGTTTTGTTTTTTATGGTTACTTGTAGTTTTAATATAACCTTTGCACTGATGTAGAACAGCGTTTAAACTGTTGACTGGAACTCAGTTTTAAGTTTTTTGTTATAGCCAAGTTATGAATGCCTACATCTGTCTGTGTTGTCTAAATGGACTGACCTCTAAGATGAGTGCCACAAACAGGTTGACCCACATGACAGAGGAGGTGAGCCACCAACTCACAAAGTAGATCTTGGCCCACCTAGAAAAAAACAAACATTGTCATCAACATTATTGTCAGCATTAGCTGCTCTGAATGTAAAATGCATTTAGTCTTACTGTGTGGTGTATCTGCTGTATGCATCCATGAAGGCCTGCCAGTTGTTGACTACCATGACATCATACAGCAAAATGATGGCTGCCTGAGAGGGAGGAAGTGGAAGACATTCTGTTATTGACTCTTCTGTAATTTTATCTCGAGTGTGTCTCAGCAGTCTTCAGCAATACAAAAATATTTCATGTCAATGTTGCTGGGACTTAATTTGTTATAATCACTGTTCCTAAGTCATCAAAGTAACGGGGAAACCATTATTGACAATGATAACCCATCATCATCATCATCATTACAATCAAATGTCAAACAAGTAAATTACTTTAAAAAGAGGGGCTGTAAGGAATAAAATAAAACAAACAGGGGGAAAGACCCCACAACAATGAAGCTGACAATTCTTGATACTCACAGCAAAGTCATCAAAGTTATTTGGCCAGTAGCCCAGCTGTTCATATGTGCCACACTCCATGCTGAAGTTAGAGGTGATGTTCTCCATAGTGGTATTGGAAAGTACACTGGGACATGCACATATACAAATATTAATACGCACACAATCAGCAGCTTAACTTCATTGGCTATTTAAATCTTCTGACAGGATCAGTCAGGATCTTGGTAAATAATGTTCTGTGTACTTCTACACATCCAAAGCTCAAACCCACAATTCAGATTCATGAAGTAAAATTTTTTGGTGTAAAGCAGCCATCCTCCTAATAAATCCTGAGTGCCATCAGAGCTGTCTAAAAAATATTTATTTGAGAAGGCTTCATTCTGTTTCCTCTACAGAGTTTCCTCTGTCCTGTCAAGTTCATAAATACAGCTTTTAGTTTTGCTACTTAAATGTTTCACAACATCTTACTATCTGTACAATGCACACTTTACATAGCAGGAAAAATACTGCGCCATTTACCGCAGTAGGAGTAGGTTTTTTATTGGTCTAAGGTGCAGTCGCATTCTGCTGCCTCGACATAACACCCCCCATACACCAACACACCCATGGGCACACAGATGGTCTGAAGTACATTTACTGCTAACACAACATGTTGAATAAGACTGTTGGTGGGCTATTGTGACATGTGTCCTGCATGGTTGGAGAGCAAAGGAGCACAAAAGGTGTCTTTACTGCTGAACCTGGATTGTTGTTTGAAAAGACAAAAGATCAGTGATAAATGAGATGTGAAAAATTGTGTGATGTTTGTAGTCATATTGCACTGGACCATTTGAGCCATTGAAAATCACAGCTACTATAAATAAACACTACAATACATCTTTCAATTTGCGCATATATACTGAACAATCACAAAGTTATTTTTATTGTCTGAACTATGTCTAATCATTTCTCTCTCACATATTGTTTCAACCTGGCTTGTCTGTCTGAAGTGTAACATCTGAGAAAAGCAGCTATGAAATCTATAACTCTGCTTTATCAGATTCAGACACACAATTTCTTCTGCTGTAGCGGTCAGTCTGCTATGATAAGCCAGATGCAGCAGATATCTGTTTTAATTTGCATTCCAACCTCCCACATTTCGTGTTGCTTGACAGGAACGCCTCATAGTGCATGGGATCAAACACAGAGTTGCAGTGGTGTCGCTTTTCTTCCATTTTACCTCTATACAACCTCAGTGTGTTCCATTAATTAAAAAAGGGCAAACGCAATATGATGGGTCAGCACGAAAAAAAAACCCTCCAGTATTGGGATCACGGAGCTCTCAAAAATGTTTGCATTATTGGTGGGAAACTGTTCTCATTTAATGTGAGAGATACACATTTTGGCAGTTGTGAACATTATTCAGGCTGCCTCTCAACACTGAGGTGTTTTTGCTTTATTTACCAAGAAAAAAGAGGTAATGTGTAATGAGCCTTGCTCTGTTCTGACTGTGCCTGTCATGCATTATTACTTAAGATCAATTCATACCTTATCTCTGGAGGAGGTTTAATGGCTCCCTCAAACAGCCAGATCCCAAAAACAGCATACACATAGTACACCACCTGCAGAGAGCATGAAGACGACATTAACCACTCTCCATGAAAAACTTGCTCCCTTTACATGTAAACTGCTCTGCACATCACTGTCAAGATGAAAACCTTGTATCTCCACCACTGAGGTTTTGGGACTTTTTAAGCAGGAAAACCAAACAATAACACTATCCAATGTTTGGAAAAGGTATTCAGTGCCATAGACAGTGATTCAATTAATAAAGGTGCATGTCATCAGTTGAGAGCATGATCATGACCAAAATAAAGGATACAAGGTTTTCACCCCTACATTTGTAGGTAGAGGCCATTTAAAAATGCATGAACAAATTATGAATACTTTTTATTTGGGATTTTTTCTACTTGAGCTTCATTGCTCAAATTAATATTAAAAATGTGTCTGTGATGGGCCCCCACTGACAGAAGATTTACCATTTTTCAGATATTTATAGAAAAAAGAAAGTGCAGATCAGCTGGTCGACTGAAGTATGCTGAAATCACTCACCACCAGTATCCCTGCAAAGGCTCTGAGGTTTTTCAACAGGTCCAACAGAGTACTTGCAACCAAAGCCATGAGCTGGACAATGAGATAGAATGTATGAAAGGTAAAAAGGGACATAGAGACAGAGGACACACAGGAATGTATTTGTGATAAGGCTGAAGTGATTTGTGACAGAGGACAAAATGCTGAAATATTGGCTATATACAAAAATGTTGGGCACAATGTTTACTAGATATCCCTGTTTCAGTCCTACTTTTATTGCACTTACTGTAGTGATAAAGCAACATTATGAAACTTCTTTACCTAAAGAAAATAATAACAGCATCATAATCATTGTGATGACACACGGACTTGTAATAGGGTGAATGTGACCTTTGTCATTCCCTCTGTGTGCCCAAACGCCCTTCTGTGTAATTTGGGTGGGCAGTTCGATCACACACAAGAAGTGTGTAACACTTCACGGCACCAACTAATTTGTGAAACTGGATCATATTGGATGGAGATGATGTTTTTTGGTTTTCCCTCTGATGTCCTCCATCTGCTTTGCTTTTATATTCTGCAATTAACAGAATGTTCTGATTGACAGATAGCTTTACATGTTGCTAAAGTAACTGCTGACTGCCACTAACTGTAGCTGCTGTTAGCTGGTCAGCTCAGTAAGCTGTGCAACTATCTTACTTCACCCAGACTGGACTAGAAGTTCTGTGATGGGGGAAGCCAGGGTGTGAAAGAAACGAAGTGACGGAGACTAGAGTAAATCTTAGATTGTCTTTTTGTCGTTGGCAACATGTTTCACAAAATGAATAGGGCTGCAAGACAGATGGAGGGCTTGTTGCTGTTGGAGAGTCAGTAACATTGGCTGGCTTGCTAAGTTACATTTTTGTGTTGTTTCTCTTGCATGATCTTTGGCTGGTTTAGCAAATTAGTCGACTCACTAGTTTTTGATCATGAGCAATGTAATCATAATGCACAAACCGTATACAGCAGCTTTACGACAGCAAATGGAATGGTTAATAGACTGTATTTACGTAGCGATCTTTAGTCTAAAGGCCGGCACACATCAGCTAAAACGTCGGCCGTCTGAAGCGTTTGGAGAGAGTCGGACGAGTTCGGGAGCTGCTCTGGTCGGTGTGGTCAGCTGTGTCGGAGCCGTGCGGAAGCACGCGGACAGCATCTGATCCGACTGAGTCGATTACCGAGTGCAGTAGATTTCCGCAGCTCAAGGAGCTCATTGAAGTCCCAGGAGCTAGAGCAACAACAATGCTAACAATGCTTCTTCTGCATTACTTAACTAGAGGCTGCTGCTATAATAAAAGCTGATATTGATAGACATTACAGTCAAGGAGGAAGTTGTGGTGATTTCAACAGTATGTGTGTGCTGTCTGTGTGTTCTCATTGTAAATCTATTTCTGACATAAGTTATCTGTGGCTTGGTAGGAGGGTTGAAAGCAAATCAGCTGAGTAGCATCCTCCAGTCATCTGTATGTACCTTAATATCTGGGATAATGCGCAGAAAGCGGAAGACAATCAGCATGTTGACCAAGCGAACCATCTCCCACAGAGACATTACACCATGAGAGGATGGGTCCCTGTTGTGATGTGCACACACACACACACACACACACACACACACACACACACACACACACACACACACACACACACACACACACACACAAGTTAATCTTGCAGACACATTTTAACAATTCTGAAAGACTCTTGTCCCCTGCTTCAGCATCAGGTGTGAAGTTGAAAAGGATTTTGAGCATTTTTTTCATAAACAGCATTAACATTCCTGAATCCAAATAAAAAATGTGAACTGCACAGTAAAAGGTGAGGTTTAGAGAATGTCTTTATCAGCATCAGTAGGTTTGGTTAAATGGCTAACAGAAGTTAAAATGATGTCTTTCTATCTTACCTAAATGCATTTTATAAATCTGGAATATAGTTGATCCAAACTTGTGTAATCATTTCTGTTTCTAATGTTCATCTAGAGTTGGTAAGGAAGGTTTTCCTCTGCAGTGTCTGGAATCTCTGGCTGAATTTTATATATTTAGCTTCAGTGACTCTACAGCTATCTTCCATGCTAATACATTTTTTTTTTATTTCTCTCACATTTGGATTCACCTTTGCATATGAGCTCTGGATTTTCTATTCAAGATTCTCTATTTCTACTGGGAACATGATTACTTGATCAGACCTTGTTAAATAGTATAATTGCAATGTAGAACTGGAGTTCATTTTGACATATTTTTTGGACTCAAATGTCAACCACTGCTGCAGAATTTCAAATATTAAAACAAGATTACATGAAAGGCACTAATTAATTATATTCAATTTGAAATTAATGGAAGAAAACACAAACCCACCAGTGAGAGTAAGGGAGCCTGTAGGTGACATAAATAGTGATCTGTAGAACCTGATGGAGAAAGATTACATTTCACACATGAGACACGTGATTAATATCAAAAGTAGTAAATAAATAAACAGATCCAAATGTTCATGAGAGATTTTACTTCTTTTTAACACTGTAACTGATTGTTTTGGCTATGTGGGTGCAGTAGAAACGGTTGTTATTGTGGAAGAACATAATTTATGATCACCTCTAAAATTGATGTGGTGAATATGTTAGTAAACACTTGTATTTCAAACATCCACATACAGAGCAGCATTATCATTATACTGGTGTTGTGTGTGTGGTTACCTGGTGAAAGGTGAATATTTACTGTATTTATTAGTCTTTTTGCCTCTTTTCTTGATTCTACCACCTTCTGAGGCAAACATTGTATTACAGCTACTACAAGCTCCACACTGTTCAGCAGCTAGGCTCTAACTGTGTCTGTCTGTTTATTCACTAAAAACATCTACCTACCGCAACCAAATCTGATAATATGAGAGCGCTGAAACTGAACCAAAACAGTAAAACTGTGGGCTGTTAAAGAAGGTTAAAAGTTAATTATGGACAGTTTAACAAACCGCAGATCCAGCAATTCATCAGGTCCCCACTGAAATTCAAAAACCTATTCAAAAACCTTTTATCCATGCGTTCCCTGAGTTGTGCTGAATCCCGTGAAATAGGCTACGCCCATTTCGCCTACCTGTTTTTTTATGCATATTTGCGAAATGTCGCAAACCTACTTTTTCAAACTCCTCCCAGGCGATTTCACCGATTTACACCAAACTTTGCACACAGTACCTGTGGACCCTCCTGACAAAATTATTTAAAGAATTTTGATATTCCAAAGAATACTCAAGTTATTAAATAACAACATTTTGGTCAAAACAGGGAGTGTTGCATATCTCTACATTGGTGTGTCGAATGACATGAAACTCCAGTTACTACTTCCCCATGAGCCCATAAGGCTCTGTGCTAAATTCTAGTCAATGACCACGAGGTGGCGCTTTTTAAATTGAGTATTTTACATCTCCACATCGGTTGGTTGGATCAAAACAAAACTTGGTACAATTATTCCCAATGCCCTCCTGAGAGTAGCTGATGAAGGTGTTATCGATCTACCACTAGGTGGCACTCTGGTGGCAGTCTAACTTTATATTTGGCACTGTGCCCACACCATAACAATCATGTCAATGAAATTCATAGGGGTGGTATAGACTGGCCCCTGTAACTCACACACCAAAAATGACCAGCAGGTGGCGCTATTATCAACACAATAATTATCAACACAAAAGCGTTTTTGCCAAATAACTCCCACATAATATGTTGCACATTGTTAAACGAGATATCTACGTGTTCATTAAATAGAGCCGAATTGTGTGATGTAGACCACACCCCCTTCCACGGTAAATTTCCATTCACAAAATAACTAAATATGATAAAACCTACTTTTTCGAACTCCTCCTAGGTGATCTGACCGATTTGCACTAAACTTTGCATGCAGCATCTGTGGACCCTCCTGACCAAAATGTATCAAAACAATTGTGATAGTCCCAAAAATGCCAAAAATATAAAACAATAATTTCCTGCACATTGTGGTCATACAGACATTCTTGCATATCTTGACAAAATACAATCCAATTACCACGGAACTGTTGCTAATTGTGTTCCATGGCCCATTGAGGGTTTGTGCAAAATTGGATGCAAATTGGCCAATAGGTGGCACTTTTATTGCTAAATGACGAAAAATGCTGCCTTGCTAATGGATACAAACTTCTGTTTAAGAGTTTGTAGGGTGACACAGTGTAGTCATGTCATTATTTGGTTTTCATGTACATTGCAGGAACTTCTTCTAACTTCTCGGTATCTACTTTCATCTCGCCTGTAGTAACCCATGCTTGCAACAGCCCATGCATTCAGCACGCCGCACGCAGTAGGCAGCAGGCAACAGATCACAATTGCTGCACACCACGATTGCAGTACTCGCTGGCATGCGTGGACTGCGAAGGCCCGTTCATCGTTGCCTGCAGCTTTAACTAGGGCCCAAGCAGGGAGACCTGCAAGGTCCCTATTGTTTTTCTAGTGATTATTAGGTCCCGGGCACTGACCAGTGCGGGAACCTATTATATCTGTAAGAATTATTCTTCCCTGTTATTATTATACTTCTCAAACGAAAGCACAGTTTTGGAGGCCTGAACATACCCCAAAACTCACCAAACTTGGAATATATATCACATCTGGTGAAAAATATGATAATTCAATGTCGTTGGGTGTGGCCTGGGGACTCTATAGTGTCTACTGTAACGCCCCGCCTCCTACATGCACATACATGAACGATATTCAGTATGCATATTTATCATGAGCAGACGCACAAAAAACCCTCTTGGACCCAATTCACTCAGTCCAACAAGAAGTCGGCCATTTTGATGTTGTGATGGCCCTCTGTGCTCCTCCCTTCCCAGGTTTTCCCTGCCTGTCTCCCTCCCACCTTGTTGGGGAGATTAACCCCACCTGTGGCCTCATCTATAAAGGCATGGCCTTTCCAAGATAGCTCTCTCTCTTCCTCCTGGATGGCTGGTGCCTCTAGGTACCCCAGCGGGGTTTTATATGGTTTGGTTGGGTTCTGTTGGCTCTTTTGTTTTGTCATAATTACACACACACACCTTGCACATCCAACACCTTTCACGAGCTGGGCATAACAGATGTTCATCGCCATTTTTGACCATTTCAGTGCCTCTTCCTTCACGAACTCCTCCTACAGATTTATCACCACAGACGTCACATTCACTCAGTATCGATCACATACCTTGAAGATGAAAAGTTATCAAAAGCTTTGTCTACGTCATACCTGGTGGGCGGGGCAGTGCCGTCCATTTTCATGCTTCACCATGACACACGAAGTCCTTATAACTTCAACATACAATTTCCCATTGATATTAAATTGCTCATCCATGTAGAGGGTGTCGGCCTGAATACGTCTCCACATCAATACTAAGTCAGACATTTTGATTTTGGCCGCCATTTTGAACTATTTCCAATCCTCGTACTTTAACAAACTCCTACAGATTTAACACCACAGACTTCACAGTCAGTCAGTATCATCGTCAGACCTTGAAGATGAAAAGTTATCAGAAGCTTTTGCCTACGTCATACCTGCTGGGCATAGTGGTGCGGTCCATTTCCATCCTTTGCCATGAAGCATCAAGTCCTTATAACTTCAACATTCAATTCCCCATCTCCACCAAATTACTCAAACATCTAGAGGGTGTCGCCCTGAATACGTGTATGGATTAATACTGTGGCATATCTATAGCGCCACCCAATGGACACATGAAGTAAGTTGCATATCAATCAATCACACTTCCTACATGCACATACATGAATGAAATTCGGTATGTATGTCTATCATGGCGAGACGGACAAAAAATCAATTTAGACCCTTACCTCAGTCCAACAGGAAATCGTCCATTTTGATTTTCCATGCCATTTTCTGCACTTTTCCATGCCTCATGCCTAACGAACTCCTCCAACAGATGTAACACCATAGACTTCACATTCAGTAGGTCTCATCCTCAGACCTTGACGATGAAAAGTTATCAAAACCTGTTGTCTACGTCATACCTGGCGGGCGTGATGGTGCGAACCATTTCGATGCTTCACCATGAAGCAGGAACTCCTAATAACTTCAACATACAATTTCCCATCTACACCAAATTTCTCAGGCATGTAGAGGTGGTCACCCTGAATACGTGGGAGTATACTATGGGTCTCACTATAGAAAATCAAATAGTAAAAGAAACTATTAGCACTGCTTTTGCTGCTCCTTCTATGTGCCTGACTGAAGTAGGTTTTGCAGTATGTGTTTTCAGGTTTCATTAACATGAAGCTAATGGGAGTCTCGTCAGGGCTGTGTTACCAATAGCAGGATGGTGAGAAAGCCGTCGAAGATGTTGTTTCTGTAGGACAGGTACCCTCTCCAGCCAAAGGCAAAGATCTTCACACACATTTCAAACAGGTAATAGAGAATGAAGCACAGGTTGATGATCTGAGGGTTGGACAGTGAAAGACTGAAATCAGTTCATTTGTGAAGCACATGATGTTCATAATTTCAACAAGGTTGCAATTCTTATTTCAACCCACATGACCTGTCTGTTGGACACAAATGACCTAGTTTTGTTAGCTAGAGGGTGCTAGCTACCAGCTAGGGAAAGCCAGACAGGAGGCCATGACACGGCAAGTCCTTTTGTCGTCAGATCAAACCATGCAATTGATGTAAATGGTTGCGGAAGCCGTTTTGGCTGAATGGGTTAATTATGGGACTCTCACCCAAGAAAGGTGGGTTTGTATTCCTCGTGGAACGTGTTTAAGCAGTTAATTTGTTATTTTTACTCTAACTTCACTTTGTTATTTCCCTTTTTTTACTGTTGACACGGTTTGATGAGGTTTAGGAAACAAAAATACTTGGTTAGGTTGAGGAACAGATGATTTAGTTAAGATACACCCTTTCATAATGTGCCAAAATTTGAGACCAAATTTTACATTTAGTCACGCATGTGCGACCAGTGAATTTGCCAGTGTTTTTTTTTTTTTTTACACTGGTACGTGGAAGGGGCGAATCAAAGAATCTGGAATCTGGAATGACAAGTAGCAAGCCAATGTGTGTGAGAGGGGCAGGGAATAGGGAATGTCACTGTAAGTGGCTAATGTGTGGAGGGGGCGGGTCCTGAAGTTGTTCCGAGCGCAAAAGGAGAAGATTTCACTTTCAGCGAACAATGTCAAAACGAACTCTTGGCGCTTACGTGTCCGCTGCGTGGCGGAGCTGATAGGTTTCACTGTAGTCTATGTGTTAACTTCCACCAGGTCTGCTGCACTGCGTATCTGCTCCATCCCAGCTCCGGCAGTCAGAAGCCCTCCGGAGCAGATACGCAGGACTTCTATTTCAGCAGATGCCGAAGCATGACGCAGCAATTCAGCTGAATTTAGCACAGAACAGATAGGAAGTCACACACCAAAACAACAATATAACATCCGGCTACTTTTCAAAATAGAACACTCCATGTTGATGCTAGCACACAAATCTATAAAAAGAGACAAATACAAGCTCTTCTACTAATCCTTTGGTGGGAAACACTTCGTGTTGTTGTGTGTTTATAATACATACCTATAACTGCGGTACTGCAAAACCGGATCGGAGCCGTAACGCACCGGACACGTGTCTGGTGGAATCTCTCGGTTATTTTCTCCCCGATAAGCCCAGTAGTGTGCCAGAGTCAAATCCTAACTCAGAGGATGAGTCTGAGTCTGAAGACACAAGTGTGGCGGAAAAAGGGCAGGAAATACTGTTTTCGTGGAGAATGGCTGCGCGAATTTGACTGGTTAAGGTCTCAGAGAGACGAATTCCATGAACTGCACATTTTGCAGTCGATACCCGCAACATGTGGGGAACATGAAATCTGCAGGTCATGCTGGCACTAAATAGTTAAAACATAACACACTGGTCAAACACAGTGCTAGTCTAAGGCATAAAATATGCCGTGACCTGTACTCCAATGAAAATGCAACTCCACTGTCAGCTGCATTTAGAAGGCAAGAGGCTGTTAATCAGTGGGAGGCCAAATTAATATTGATGTTTAACACAGCATTGCCAGGAAGAACGACCCTTTACCAAATATAAAGGCCAACTTGACCTATATATATATATATATATATATATATATATATATATATATATATATATATATATATATATATATATATATATATATATATATATATATATATATATATATATATATATATATAATTGATTTATGGTGTGCGCCCCAGTTAGGGGCCACTGTGCTCTAGTCTGGAGCCCTGTTTTTATCCATTTGCATCTGGTCACCCTAGCTAGAGGAGAGGTCAGGCGCTTTACCAAAAGGATTAACAATCATCCCCTGTGAGCCATGGACATTCAAACATTTTATGACTGTGTTCACCTCCATGATGTAGTTGTCTCTCTCTGCTATGGACTTTTCAGAGTTCAACACCAGGATGGTCTAAAACACATTAAAAGGTAAGATTGCCATTAGGTTATCAACTTTGTAGTGTGTAATGGTGTAAAGTAAGTATATAGTATAAGTATAAAGTAAGTATATATACAGTCCCTGACAAAAGTCTTGTCGCCTATCCAAGTTGTAGGAACAACAAATAATAACTTGATTTGTAGTTGATCAATTGGAATCAGAAATGGCTTATATGAAAGACAAAGGCCTCTAGATTATGCTTATTATACCAAAATAAAGTTGTGTATCATTCATTGAGTTTTATCATTAAATTAGGACAGAAAGGTCAGATTTTGCTTGGACAAAAGTCTCGTCGCATACAAAAATAATGTATGGTAGAAATTATATTTTATTTTGAATACATAAACATGCAACAAAAACATCTGAACATAAAGTCATGGTGCCTTGGGAAAAATAATTAATATCGTGTATGACTCCCATGAGCTTGAAGGACTGCATCCATACGTCTCGGCAATGACTCAAATAAGTTATTGATGAAGTCATGTGGAATGGCAAAGAAAGCAGTCTTGCAGGACTCCCAGAGTTCATCAAGATTCTTTGGTTTCAACTTCCAAGCCTCCTCCTTCATCTTACCCCAGACATGCTCAATAATGTTCATGTCTGGTGACTGGGCTGGCCAATCCTGGAGCACCTTGACCTTCTTCGCTTTCAGGAACTTTGATGTGGAGGCTGAAGTATGAGAAGGAGCGCCATCCTGTTGAAGAATTTGCCCTCTCTTGTGGTTTGGAATGTAATGGGCAGCAAGAATCTCTTGATCCTTCAGGCTGTTGATGTTGCCATCCATTCTGCAGATCTCTCACACACCCCCATACTGGATGTAACCCCAAACCATGATTTTTCCTCCACCAAACTTGACTGTTTTCTGGGTGAATCTTGGGTCCATGCGAGTTCCAACAGGTCTTCTGCAGTATTTGCGGCGATTGGGATGCAGTTCAATGGATGATTCATCAGAAAAATCAACCTTCTGCCACTTTTCCACTGTCCATCGTTTCCACAAACTGTGGGCCTTGGCAAATGCAACACAATTCTTTTGTTGTCTTCTGTTTAATGCTGGTTTGTGAGCAGTAATTCGGCCATGGAGACCACTGCCTGAGAGAATTCGACAAACTGTTCTTGTAGATAGATGCGTTTCTAGGGACCAGTTCTGATGTAGCTCTGCTGCAGTTGAAAAAGGGCTGGCCCTGGACTGCCGAAGCAACAAACGGTCTTCTCGAACAGTTGTCTTGCGGGGTCTGCCTGACCTTGGCTTGTCATGAATGTCACCAGTTTCTTCAAATCTTTTTTTATCCTCTCCACTTGACGTTTGGATACATTAAAGATGTCTGCCACCTCAGCAGCAGACTTGGTCTTCAGGTTCTTGATGATCAGCACTTTGGTCTGTGGTTGAATCTTTGGCATGTTGTCAGAGGTCAGGTTGCACTTCACATGAAGGTCTGGTGTGCTGGGGTTCTTTTTATACACACCTGGGAATGTGTTAATTACAGTATTTGTCACAGGTGGAGCTCTAATCTGTGATTGGTTGACTCATTTAAAGACACGACAAGACTTTTGTCCAAGCAAAATCTGACCTTTCTGTCCTAATTAAATGATAAAACTCAATGAATGATACACAACTTTATTTTGGTATAATAAGCATAATCTAGAGGCCTTTGCCTTTCATATAAGCCATTTCTGATTTCAATTGATCAACTACAAGTCAAGTTATTATTTGCTGTTTCTACAACTTGGATAAGCGACAAGACTTTTGTCAGGGACTGTATATATATATATATATATATATATATATATATATAGAGAGAGAGAGAGAGAGAGAGAGAGAGAGAGAGAGAGAGAGAGAGATGTATGCATATGCGTGTATTTGTGCAACTTACACATATGCACATGACATTGGCCAGTGCCACTGCATTACCCAGTATAGTGAGATAGTAGTGACTGAAGACCACCTGGAGTCTCTGCAGAACTTGAGAGTTGTACTGAGGGAAGGGAGGGTGCTGGGCAGAACACACACACAGTTAGAGATATGAAATAAATGTGACATGCAATGATGACGAAATCTTTGAAGCAGAAGAGCCCATCGGCTCAGCTGTACCTCCTTAATGCGATCTTTATCGAGTTCATCAAATATCTTCCTGAACTGTTCTCGATCCATGGAGCCCACATCTGCATATTGCTGTGCCTCCTGAAGACATGATGGTAACAAGGAAAAAGTCAAGGTGGAGAACCAAAAGATACATTTTTAAATATACTCCTGACCTAACCCTCTCAAAGACAGCATGTAAAATATCTGCAGAGTTACTGTCTATCAATTGACTTAATAATAAATAAATATAAATATTAAAGCTGTATTAAGTGCTTTTCCCTGCACGGGTGAATGATTCAACACTTTTATTTAATCTAATCAAGTTAATATGGTGAACATGTCAGCAGATAGTTGCCTATTTCCATAGACAGGAGACACAGAGCAATATTAGCAGGTGTGGCTCGATTGAGGAGTCTCACTACCTGAGGAATGAAGCTGCTCTGTTGTCTGGTGGTATGGCAGCAGATACTTCTGTATCTGTTGAGGGCAGCAGGGTGAACAGACTGTGGCTGGGTGGGTGTTGTCTTTTAGTATCTTTGGGCTCTGTGCAGACATCTCACTTCACCGATATCACTGGTGCTCTGTAGATAGGCACCAGTGATGTTCTGAGCAGAGCCCTTAAAGCCTGGGCCGTGAACAAACCATGCCAATTTGCGATGTTATATGAATCAGGGATAATGAGATTTGTTTAAATGAGTTTAAAAAAGTAATAAAAAAGATAAAAAATAAAAATTGATCAAAAAAAGACTTTGAAAATACAGATATTCACAATAGCTTGTGCAGTTTTGACCAAGAATCTAATTCAACAGTGTCTGACCACTGTATAGAACAAATACTCCTACGTTAATCTAGAATAAAAGTAAGCATAATTTGAGTTCTCCTCTCAGGGAACCATCACCTTATCATGGTGGAGAGGTTTGTGTGTCCCAATGAACCTGGGAGCAAGGTTGTCAGAAGCCATGTGCTCCTGGTAGGGTCTCCCAAGGCAAATTGGTCTCAGGTGAGGGGCCAGACTAAGTATGGTTCAAAAAGACCCCATGAAGAACAGAGGTGAGAGGCAAGGACCCTGCCCGGAGGAAGCCCGGGGCCCACGTCTGGAGCCAGGCATGGACAGAGGGCCCGTGAGCGAGCACCTGGTGGCTGGGTCTGCCAGCCCAAACGAGAAACATGGCACATCTTCCTCCACAATCCTGTGGACCCACCATTCGCAGGTAAAACCGCTGGGGTTGGGTGCGCTGCCACATGACTGGCAGTGGTGATGACGGGCCTCAGCGACCCAGACCTGGGCTGCAGAGGCTGACGCTGGGGACGTGGAACGTCATCTCTCTTGGGGGGAACGAGTCAGAGCTGGTGCGGGAGGTGGAGCTTTACCAGTTGGATCTGGTGGGGCTTACCTCCACGCACAGCAGTGACGCATTGGCTCTGGATCCAAACTCCTGGATAGGGGCTGGACACTATTATTCTATACCCTGGCTGAGCGCCGCCATGTTGGAGTTTACCCCGGTGGACGAGAGGGTCACCCCCCTACACCTAAAGGCTGGGGGGAAAACTCTGACTGTCGTTTGTGCACCAAATGGCAGTTCAGAGTATGCAGCCTTCTTGGAGGTCCTGGCTGGGGCCCTGCATGGGGCTCCGGGGGGGGGACTCTGTGGTCCTACTGGGAGACTTCAACACGCACGTCGGCAATGATGGAGATACCTGGAGGGGAGTGATTGGGAGGAACAGCCTCCCCAATCTGAACCCGAGTGATGTTCTATTATTAGACTTCTGACTTCGATTTTGTGATCGTGTCATCTGATCTGAGGCCGTGTATTTTGGACACTTGGGTGAAGAGAGGGGCAGAGCTGTCAACTGATGACCACCTGGTGGTGAGTTGGGTTAGGGTGGTGGGGGAAACCCCTGGACAGGCCTGGTAAGCCCAAATGAGTAGTGCGGGTAAACTGGGACTGTCTCTGGGAGGCCCCTGTCCATGAAGCTTTCAACTCTCACCTCTGAAGGAGCTTCTCTAGCATTCCTGTGGAGGCTGGGATTATCGAACCTGAATGGACGATGTTCAAAGCTTCCGTTCTTGAAGCTGCAGCTGTGTCCTGTGGCCATAGGGTCTTAGGTGCCTCAATGAGCGGCAACCCTCGGACACCATGGTGGACACGGTTGGTCAGGGCAGCCGTCCAACTGAAGAAGTAGTCCTTTAGGGACATGTTGTCCTGAGGGAGTTTTGGGGCACCGACGGGCCCGAGGGCAGCAGCCGCAGCTGTGGCAGAGGCAAGGCAGCGGGTGTGGGAGGAGTTTGGTGAGGCCATGGAGAAGGACTTTCGGGCGGCGCCGAGGTGTTTCTGGAAAAAATCTGACACCTCAGAAGGGGGAAATAGGGAACCATCCAAGCTGTGTTAAGCAAGGATGGGACCTTGCTGACTTCAACTGAGGAGGTCATAGGGCGGTGGAAGGAGTGCTTTGGTGACCTCCTGAATCCCACTCAGCCACCCTCTGTAGCGGAGACAGAGCTGGAGGATGACGGGGTATCATCGCCGATTTCCCTGGGTGAAGTCACTGTGGTAGTCAAACAACTCCACATTGACAAAGCCCCAGGGATTGATGAGATACCACCAGAAATGCTGAAGGCTCTGGGTGTTATGGGGCTGTCTTGGTTGACACGCCTCTTTAACATTGTGTGGGGGTCGGGGACGGTGCCAAAGGAGTGGCAAACAGGTGTGGTGGTCCCTATCTTTAAGAAGGGGGACCAGACGGTGTGTGGCAATTACAGAGATATCACACTACTCAGCCAGCCTGGGAAAGTCTACTCCAAGGTGCTGGAAAGGTGGGTCCGGCCAATTGTCGAACCTCAGATTGAAGAGGAACAATGCGGATTCCGTCCTGGTCGTGGAACAACGGACCAGCTCTTTACCCTTCAGGGATCCTGGAGTGGGCCTGGGAGTACAATCTCCCAGTCCACATGTGTTTTGTGGATCTGGAGAAGGCGTATGACTGGGTCCCAAGGGATGCTCTGTGGGAGGTGCTGCGGGAGTATGGGATGAGGGGGTCCCTTCTTAGGGCCATCCAATCCCTATATTCTCAAAGCGAGAGCTGTGTGCGTGTACTCGGAAGTAAGTTGGACTGGTTCCAAGTGGGTGTTAGCCTCCGTCGGGGCGGTGCCTTGTCCCCAATCCTGTTTATAATATACATGGACAGGATTTCGAGGGGCAGTCCTGGTGTGGAGGGGTTACAGGTCAGTGGCCTGGAGATCGCATCACTGCTTTCTGCAGATGATGTGGTCTTGATGGCATCATCGGCTTTAGATCTATAACGCTCACTGGATCGGTTCGCAGCTGAGTGTGAAGCGGCAGGGATGAGGATCAGCACCTCTAAATCTGAAGCCATGGTTCTCAGTAGGAAGCCGGTGGCTTGCCTACTCAGGATTGGGAATGAGTCATTGTCCCAAGTGAAGGAGTTTAAGTACCTTGGGGTTTTGTTCACGAGCGAGGGGATGATGGGACGGGATATCGACCAGAGAGCTGGAGCAGCCGGTTCGATGTATGCGCTTCACCGCACGGTTGTGACGAAAAGGGAGCTGAGCCAGAAGGCAAAGCTCTCGATCTACCAGTCAATCTTCGTCCCTACCCTCACCTATGGTCATGAGCGATGGGTCATGACTGAAAGAATGAGATCGCGGATACAATTGGCCGAAATGGGTTTTCTCCACAGGATGGCTGGGGTCTCCCTTAGAGATAGGGTGAGAAGCTCAGCCATCCGGGAGGGACTCGGAGTAGAGCCACTGCTCCTTTGCATGGAAAGGAGCCAGTTGAGGTGGTTCGGGCATCTGATGAGGATGCCACCAGGGCGCCTTCCTAGGGAGGTGTTCCTGGCACATCCAACTGGGAGGAGACCTAGGGGTAGACCCAGGACCAGGTGGAGGGATTATATCTCCTCTCTGGCCTAGGAGCGCCTGGGGATTCCCCAGTCAGAGTTAGCCAACGTGGCCGGGGAAAAGGAAGTCTAGGGCTCACTGCTGAAGCTGCTGCCCCCGCGATCCGACCCCAGATAAAGCGGATGACAATGGATGGATGGATAATTTGCATCGTATTGGGTGACTAAGGCACTTGAGCGGTTGAGTAATGTGTGTGTCTGTGTCCGTGTGCGTGTGTGTCTATGTCCGTGTGTGTGTGTGTCTGTCTGTCTGTCTGTCTCTGTGTGTGAGGTTTGCACTGACCGTAGTGATGGCATCTCTGTAGTAGCTCTTCATCTGGACCCTGGACATCACCCTCAGTACTGCATCAACACGCACATCCTCCCTGACAGAGAAATTAATACAACTCTCTCCATCTTTCTCTTTATTTAGATTAGTGAAATACTATTTGTGTGCCGAAGGACAGACATAGAAGAGGTAAATAAGAGTCGGAACTGCGCCCCCTGCTGTCAAAAATGAGCCTCTGCAGAGTGGGTCGATGCAGCAGGTGGAAACGTGCCAGAGAGAGAGAGAGACTTTTTGTTTTGATTATTAATGTTGCCATTTCTGTCGGGAGTTGGGAGCTTGACAGTGTGCGTTCAGATACCAGTGAGTGTGATGTTTATGGTTGTTTATTCCTTTATGTTATTCCTTATGGTTTATGTTGACAATCCGGCTAACCAGTTAACTTGTTAATGCTAATAGTTGCTAATAGTAAGAGGTCTTTCACATGTATATGTTTGTATTATTACTGTATATTACTGGTTGTTGTAAAGTAAGCTGAATGATTCATTTTTATTTCTATTGGTTGTTACCATTCCTGGTACTGTATAGTTAATAAAGTACATGCTGTTCTGATACCTGTTTTATTATTCTCTGTTTCAGAACCCCACACCTTCCATACATCTTTCACACACATTTCACCCACATACACTCATCTGTCACACTGAGACCCTCAACCATTCTTAATCAGCAATAAAGAAGCTAAAAGGAACATCTGGACCTGTAATCTAACCGATGCCCCCCAGCGGCCACAAGTTCAATCCAGTTTACCATACAGTCCTTACAATAAACCACCATAACAACTTGTGCTGTCCTTACCAGCACACTGAACACTCATCCTCTTTTTAAAAATGTTTGAAAATGAAATCTGTGTGAAAATTAGTTTGAAATGATCCAATCCTTTTAAAAATAACAACAAACTTATCTCAAGGAAATTGAATCGAAAACTTGGACAGAGAGGATAGATGGTTTGAAAGAGGAGTAAAAGAAGCCATCTATGCAAAAATTGAAAAACCATCTCTAAACAGAGGAGGGGGTCTGCGACACCACCTATCTCCAATTTACAATGCTGCCCTTTCATGTCTTCCCAGGAGATTCAACAATTTAGCCTCTAAGAATAACGGCTGTGCACAGAGGGCCTCATGTGACTCCAACGACTGTCGTTACAACACAATAGAACACTAACGAAGTCGAAACCAACTTTCCACCATCCCCAACGACCATACTAACGACTGTCGTTTGGCAATAATGGAGCACATACAACCCAGAGGCCTCAGTGGCCTTGTGCCCACCCCCTGAGAGGTTAAATAGCTGGACCTCCACACCGGCTAGTTGGACTAGTCTCAGCCTAGTCAAGGGAGCAGAACTGATGAAGCCTCTCGGATGAGAGGTGAAACGTCTTCAAGACAAAAACCAAATCCAGTTGCTTTCGATTCAATCTCCTTGAGATAACTATGACCTGGATGAATGAGAATATTCACAAGCTTAACAACAAACTTAATTTAATCAAAGTGGTAAAATATCAGTTGAAACCTGTCACTCCACTACGAGGTATAAGTTACTCTTTCGAGGAAAGGATTAAGGATTGTTAGAAGGATTATAAAAGCATTTTATGATGCTGTGACAAAATCGTTCAACAAGTCCCATTCATCACAACCTCTCATAACGGGCTGATAAAGCTAATCAACACTTTGACTTTTAGACCTAACCCTGACCCTTATTGTCCTTCAATTAAAGGTACACTGTGTAGTGTTTTAAGTAATTTATTACCTCAAATCAACGTCTTCATTCATAAATAAGTCCTCATTGGTGTAAAATTATCTCTGCCAAAAATCTCACTTATCCTCCTGAGGGAAGAATCACTTATCTGTATTTACATAGGACGGACGAGCTCTACGGAGGCTTCCATGTCCTTCCGGTCTATAAAAAACGATGGACTGCCAAGAGGGACAAAAAGCACTACGTGGTACAGATAAGGCTAAACGCGTTTTCACTCAGAGCCAGCGTGACTGTGGAACAGAGAAGGAGCTTAGCGAGACGCGCTTGTCAGTTGCAGTTCAAAGTAGGGATCGACCGATTATCGGCGCCGATATTCGGCATTTTGACGCATATCGGCATCAGCCTTTGTTTTTAATCCGACGGTCGATAAGCGATCAATATAAAACTGGGTTATTTTGGCTCTAATGCAGCCTCTGTCTGCTGTCACTACGCTGTAGCATTGTCCCACCCACAGCGCCATCTGATTGGTTACACGCTTTGGTTACACGCAGAGCCACAGCACAGGTAACAGCCAATCAGCAGTGAAAGCCTTGCATGCACAGTGCTCACACACACACGGCGGAGAGGAGAAAAAGTTTTGCCACTATGTAAAACTAGATTCAAAGCCCGGCGCTGTTCCTGGGGGCTTGGTTTCGAAGGTAAGATAAGGCAGCAGACTCTCCTACACTTGTATTAAACATCCCAGTCCTCTACAACTCACAGCTGCTAGGAACATTACTATGAGCCCATTAACGTTATATACACATAAGCAGCAGCTCTACTCGCTCGCAGTCCCTCCAGATGTGCCTGTTAATCACTCGAAACAAGGTTGCTTTTAATATCGATATGGAAATAGTCCGTGATAGTAGAAGTCTCTGTATGAGTGAGAGAGTAAAAACTTAATAAACTCAATTCAGTCGTTTTATTGCAGGGAAGCACGTTGAGGTGAAGGCTGATTAGCTTTTAGTGTTACGTCAACGTTAGCCCATCGGCCCGCTGTCTCCTTCTCTGGCTCGAGATGCTCAGCAGACTGTAGCGAAACTCTACAACTCACAACTAGCTGTCTGTTCCTGTGATCAACACTGATTATTAAAGTGAAGATGCTGTAGGCTATTTGGTGTTTTTTTAACGGTTTAATCACTTGAAACAAGGTTGCTGATAAAATTGATAGGGAAATAGGAATAGGAAAAACCAGCCCTAACCTACATAAAAATATAAACAATAAAACATGTACATCTAGAGGGACTACTTGGACAATAGACAAATGCCTCTTCAGGGATAACCAATCTGAAATGTGCTTCTACAAGCTCTCAAGTCCCCATTGAAATAACATGTTAAAACTGAAGGTATACAGTATAGGGGCTTGGGTTTCAAGGGGTTCAGTTAAGATGATATATATAAAAAAAAAAACCCTGCAGGCGTCCGGCTATTTGCGAGGCAAGCAACACTTGCACACATAAGGATGGCCCTGATGCAGGTAGCCTAACTGCCTGGTAACTTTGTGGTCACTCAACTTGGCTGAAGAATAAACACAGTTTCCCTCCCTAGAATGAAATGGGGCAGCCAAGAAATCACAATAGGGGCCTAAACAAACCAGAGTGTCTGGCTGGCAAGCTAATGGGATGAGGTCTGCAGCGAGTCAGGGACAGATTCGGAATGAGAGTGAGAGCTACGTGTTTGTGTGTGTGTGTGTGTGTGTGTGTGTGTGTGTGTGTGTGTGTGTGTGTGTGTGTTTATGGTATCTTACTCAGCAGCCTGTCGAGCTCCCTGGCAGGTGAGGACCTGGAAGGCAGCCCTGATCCCCAATCTTCTCCTGATGATGGATGTTTGGACCGACATCTGGACCAGAACATGAACGCAAAGATTCAGACTGTAAACTTTTTTGAACACTAAAGAAAAAAGGACACCTGGCTGACGTACAATATGATGGAGCTATGCATCTGTGCAGCCGCATTGTTTGAGAGGTCAGGATCTGCTAGTAAACCATGAATCAAATTTTTAGACCTGGATACGGCAGCACCACACAGCCTTATGTTGAATTTTGTCAATAGCTACTGGACGTCTGTAAAACTGTTGACAGGACACCTCAAACTGTCAACGAGGTCAATTATGAATGTCTCTATTATCAATTTCTTGATAGAGGTTTTATATTTATTCTAAGCTCTCCATGAGCCACGGAAATCTATTTAAAAATCTGTGACATCATCACAATGTAAAGTCTATAGGTCAATCTGATGCTTCAGAGGACGGAACGTCTCATTTGTCATTTTTCGAAAACATATTTCCTCATACCCTCTCTCCTCATGAAATGCTCAGGAGCATGTTGTCATTACTGTGAATGTGACTCACCAGTAAATATCCCCTGAACTGGTTATAGATGATGGCTGTCAGTAAGTTCATCAGACAGTAGGTTCCTGCCAGGAAGCAAAACAAATTTCCTCTCAAACACTGCAACACATTTATGTGACTTTAATAGCAACTTAATAATCTATCATCCTCTGCTGCACTGACACAGACAATAATACCGTCACTGCTTACCAATAACACTGAAGGCAACAAAGAAAATGGAATAGGCTCTGTTTAGGGAGTAGGCCGGGATCATCACTGTGACAGGACAGAAGAAATGTTGAAAAGATTAACACACTCTACCACAGACACAATTAACAGTATATCAACAAGACATATCTTTTTTTTTTAATCATGTGACAGATTGTGTACCGTCAGGGTTGTTGGCTGTTGTTAGCAGCACTAGCAGAGAGGTTAGTGAATCAGGCATAGTTCTGAAATGTAACCTCCATTCCTCATTCTTTTTTGGATCCTGAACAGAAACAAAGAGGGGGTGATTACCAGAGAAGAGGAGAGGCAGAGTTGACTTACACATCCCCCACATTGTTCTTAGTATATAAAAAAAATATTCTATGGTTATTATCATTGTTACTATTGTTATGTCCCTCTCCGTTGCCTGTTGTGGCTGCTGTGTACTGCTCCACTTTTCACTTTTGGTCAGTAAACAATTTGCATAAGCAGTGCATATTGTTCAGGCATCAAGCATATTTACAGTAAGTGGCTTCACAGACTTACTTCATGCTCCAGGCCTGAGGCCTCCATGACCTAGTTCTCCTTGTACACTAAAGAAGAACAATAAATGGCATCTTGACTGGGACCATCACAAACTGGCATGGTTCATCACAGCCCAGGAAAGGAAGGCTCTAAAAGCAGATGATTTAACCCACCAGAACAACACTGGTACCATCTACAGAGTGCTATGTGTCAGGCAGGGGCAGAGGGTTTTGTTTTCTTTCTCCCTCTCTCCTCTCTGGCTCTCCCTCCCCTAGTTTTCCTTCAGGTGCTGACAGGGTGATGAGCTGCACCTGAGAGGCCATGAAGCCACCGCCCAGTGATGCAGTGACTTCTGGAGTGGCCAATCCCCTGTCTGGAAGCCCAATAAAAGGAGAGCCTGGCTGAGGCGCTCTCTCTCATTTTTGCATTCTGTCCTCACACACTACAGACACTATGGAAAAATTAGTTGTTGTGGCTTTTGGAGGTACATGTTGGGAGAAAGGTGTAGGGCTGTAATCAACCAACGAAATTCTTGGTCGACTGAAACCCTGAAATTTCGACTAAAAATCGACCAATCGGGGGGGGGGCAACTCGACTCTGACGGCTCTGACAGCATTTTGCATCACGTGCATCTGCGCAATATAATAGCCCATGATTACCAAAAATATACTGATATCAGCACAAGAAGGCAAGTAGTTCCGACTGAGCAATCTGATTGGTCAACAACACATTTTGACCGTGCACAAATCAGCATTACAGCACACCTGACTCATTACTCAAAGTATTACTCCGCCAAGTCTGTGACAACATTGTATCTCCATGGCAACATCGTAACTGTCAGAGCTGGAGCAGGGAACGGCGGGAAAATAAGCTACAGAATGGATCAGTTTGTTGTTAATTTTGATTTATTTGGCAGTCTCTGTTTGGATGAATGGATGGAGGAAGATGAGAAGAACCAAATGACAAAAAAAGAAAGATTTGTGGTAAATAAAGTGATAAATCTGTAACTTCTCTGTTCTTTATAATTAGATAATAATAAGATAAAAATGAAACAAGTCCGAGCTGAGTATTTTATTATTAGGGCCCGAGCAGGTCACAACCTGCAAGGTCCCTATTGTTTTTTTAGTGTTTTTTTTTTCTTTTTATTTGTTTTTTTTCTTTGTCCTAAATGATCGCATTTTTCACTGCCTGAACATACCTCAAACTCACCAAACTTGGAATATAGGTCACACCTGGTGAAAAATTTTATAATCTATTGTCGTCCTGAATTTTCACCACTACGTGGCGCTATAATAAAGGCAAGTGTGTTTTGGCTTATAACTCCCAAATACTTTGTCGCACATTCAAAAACCTTATAAAAACATGTTCACTGAATGGTGCTGAATCTTGTGGTATAGGCCACGCCCATTTCCGCCTACGTTTTTTTTTTTGCAAATTCGCAGAATGTAGCAAACCTACTTTTTCAAACTCCACCCAGGCAATTTCATCGATGTTCACGAAACTTTGCAGACAGCATCTGTGTACCCTTCTGACAAAAAGTTATTAAAAGAATTCTGCACAAACAGTACTCAAATTACAAAATAACAATGTCCTGCAAATTTCGTTCCAAACAGGAAGTGTTGCAAATCTCCACATTGGTGTGTCCGAATGACATGAAACTCTGGATCCGACTTCCCCATGAGCACTTAAGGCGCTGCGCAAAATTTTGGGCGATGACCACTAGGTGGCGCTCTTTAAATTGAAGTATTTTATATCTCCACATTGGTTGGTCGGATTAACACAAAACTTGGTGCAATTACTGTCAATGCCCTCCTGAGGATATCGTTTGAAGGTCTTACCGATCCACCACTAGGTGGCACTCTGGTGGCAGTCTAATTTAATATTTGGCACTGTGCCCATACCATAACACTTATGGCTATGAAATTAATAGGGGTGGTATAGACTGGCCTCTGTAACTCACACACCAAAAATGACCAGCAGGTGGCACTGTTATCAAGACAAAAGCACTTTTGGACAATAACTCCCACATTAGATGTCGCACATTTTTAAACCTTATTAATTGTGTTAATTCAATTCACCTGAATTGTTTGATGTAGGCCACGCCCACTTTTGCTGTAAGTTTCCATTCGTAAAATCGCCAAATATGAAAAACTTATGTTTTCAAACTCCTCCTAGGCAATTTGACCGATTTGCACCAAACTTTGCATGAAGCATTTGTAGACTGTCCTGACAAAAATGTATCAAAATAATTGTGATTGTGCAAAAAATATAAATCAACAATTTCCTGCACACTGTAGTGAAAACACACAGTCTTGCATATGACCAAATACAGTCCGATTACCACGAAACCTTTGCTAATTGTGTTCCATGGCTCGATGAGGGTGTGTGCAAAATCTGGTGCAGATCGGCCAATAGGTGGTGCTTTAATTGCTAAATTACCAAAAATGCTGCCTTGCTAATGGATACAAACCTCTGTTTAAGAGTGTTTAGGGCCACACAATTTAGTCCTTTAATTATTTGGTTTTCATGTACATAGCATGAACTTCTTCACAACTTCTGGGCATCCTTTTTTATCTCACCTGTAGCAGCCCACGCTTGCAACACACATTCAGCACACTGCACGCAGCAGGCCACAATTGCTGCACACCACGGCGGGAGCACTCGCCGACACGCGTGGACTGCGAGGGCCCGTTCATCGCTGCTTGCAGCTTTAATTATTATTATTATTATTTAGAAACGTTATTTATTAATCATGAAAATAGATCACAAACCACCTGTCAGCTGCCAAAGTCACATTCATAGAATAACGTGTCCCGTTTTACCGAGCGGGCCGAGCCTATTCCTGTCGGAGTGGAGACACTATTGCTTCATAAAAAAATATAAAAGAAAAAAATCAACACCTTTGTTATAACTTGGGCGATAAAAATAAGCATTTTCTATTTATCTTTGCAGTATTGATTTAGGTAGTGGTAGTGGTAAACTACGTTCCATTACACATAAGAGTCTACTGACGGGACTGATTTTGTTTCAGTTATTAGTCAGACCCATGTGTTTAGAAAATCCTTTCCGTTGCTAGGTTGTTACTATGGGTTGGACTACTTGTTGTAGTGGTAAACTATGTTCCATTACACATATGAGTCTACTGACGGGACTGGTTTTGTTTCAGTTATTAGTCAGACCCCATGTGTTTCCATGGAAACGCGACGCACATTCGCAAAAAACTTGAGAAAATTTGAGAGCAAATTGTCCGTCAACGTGGATATATTTTGAGTATACAATTTATTTTTGTTGGTATTAGTTGTATAATCGGAATATTACCCTCGAGGGTTTGCTTTAACGTCATTTGACCACTGACCGCATCACTGTCGTGCTCAAATGACGTTAAAGCACACCCTATCGGGTAATATTGCTTAACATGTGATGAAGCTCTCTATCAGTCTGTACTCTGTACTGTTGAAATAGTCTTTAAATGAAGACAGCATATTTTTAACTGTAAATGATTTGCTAGAATCATACATATAAGAATAACATAACATTTCATCTACAGAACTACACATAACACCTTTTATTAAATTCTTTAAAGTCTTCACTACATACTGTGTAATTATCTACACATACGCACAAGTGTCAGCAGTACAGTATAGTATTTAACAGGGTGTGACCACATAGACCTGACCTTACCTCAGTTTTAGCAAACAGCAGCATGCCAATCATAGTGAAGAGACAGAGGTGAAGGGCCAGCAGCAGGATGACACTGCAGAGACAGAAGAATGCATGCTCTCAGGCTAGGAGGGTGGAAAAGTCTGGGGAGTCAGGATTATATCTTAATCTTTCTCTTGAGTCTTGAGTCTCTTGAATAAATTAAATTATTCAATTAACATGACAGGTGTCAGGACGGCACCAGCTCTTAGTACTAATTCTGTTGTCCTCTTTGCCATTTATGAACTCTACTGCCATTTCAGATACAGCCACTCCCTCCTGCTCAGCAGTCACCACTTTGCCTGACATTCCCATCACTTTGGAGTTGTGCCTTTCGGTACAAGCAAGCTGTTTATCTGAGTCATTCTAACTATGCAATGGCCATTGGTTTGAATTATTCTCGCATTGTCTGCAATTGTACTAAAATGTGTAAATATATATTCATCATTTTGATATCATGAAATTAAAACCCTGCTGCAAATTCTGCTAATTTACTGGATACAACATTGCCAGTATCACATGAGTATATTTGATATTAACCAGTATAATAATTTACTTATGATCATTTATTATTTTAGATGTGCTCCACTGTTATATAATTCTGAGCTACGGATGAGAAAAAGTTAATTTGTTTTGTTACTTGTTAAACGCTATTTTATTAGCTCATATTACAAGCTCTCAGTGTTTGTATTGGTTCCAATGATATGTCACATATATTTACAACAGAGCAAGTGTGTTTCCAATTTGCAAGCGCAAATAATTAAAACATTCTATAGAAATCAAATTACTCCCCTTTAAGTTAGGCCAGTTCTCCACACAAAATGTTTTTCCGGCGTTGGCTGTTTCTTTTTACTTTAACTAAGACCAAAACCAAGCTTTTGATGAATCCTGAACTAAGAAGAAAGAAAGAAAGATTCTTGAAAGCCACAACCAAATGTTGTAATCTTCCTTTTTATTTTAG
Source organism: Lagodon rhomboides (assembly GCA_039737535.1). Classification (NCBI taxonomy): domain Eukaryota; kingdom Metazoa; phylum Chordata; class Actinopteri; order Spariformes; family Sparidae; genus Lagodon; species Lagodon rhomboides. Next base: position 9,478,365 of record CM077784.1, on the reverse strand, counting down.
AGTGGTTAACTTTTGAAGACTTTTTAGGTCCCTGCATCCCAACTCTGCAGCCTGTCCCTGAAAAGTAGGATCTAACCATTTTACCAATACCTATATTAGTAAGTTAGTGTACTCATAGAAAATATGGAGGCTTTGGCTGACAGCTGTTGCTTTTATATTTGTTGAGGAGTGAAATGACATTGAAGATAGCAAATCCAAATGTAAGTTTCACTGTGGTTTCACTTTGTACTTTGTATAAATTCACTATGCTGATCCAGCCCCCTCAGCTCTGCATTACCATACTTTTGATGGGCAATGTAACTAATTACTTTTGTGTTGAATAGTTAGTGATGCAATGCATTTACTTTTCAAATTAGCAATAAAGAAATATCTGCGGTAATTTGCCTAACACAGTTAGTGAGCCAGTTTGCATTATGATTTCATGAGTCATCTATACCAGAGCTACTATTAGCCTACATTTTAGTATATGCCATGATCCTGTAATTGTTACTTGTGACCAGAGTGTTCAATAAATTTCCCAAATCAAAATTATCTGGTGTATGTTTCATAAATCAACAGATCTTTGATAGCCCTGCCAGTGTAAAGGGGTCAGATACCTGGCGATCTCTGGAAGAGTCCTCTTAATGCACTTCAGAGTCTTTTTCATCAGGGAAGAGTTTTGCAGGAGGAAGAACGGCCGGAGCAGTCGTCGAATTCTCAGTTTCTATTAAATAAAGCAAAGAAAGGATAAGATTACTTTTTTGAATGTAAGGGGCATTGCGACAAGTCTTGTATGAGGTCACATCTTTGGTAGACAAAACTTGGCAAGTTGAACCTGGGAGTGCAAACTCACAGGAACGGAAAATGCTGTTTCCATAATTTGCAACTGGGCTGATGGTGGTGACCATTTACCAGAACTGTGAATAATCTCAACAAAAGGTTTGCTTTCCTACCTTTGTCAGAGCAGAATAAAAAATATGTTGTTGCAAACTTTCAAGTATATGTTATATTATCAATTAACAATTAATTGACATTGCTAACAGTAATATACAGTATACTACTGAAATACTGGATGTAGAACAGGCTCTTGAACATTTCACCAACTTTTTAGTTACCCTTCAAAAAGTTCAGGGTTAAATATACATCAAGCCCCTGGTTCAGCTCAAGACTATCAATGATGCTCAAGGCAAGGGACAAAGCCTGGGCTTTAGCAAGGCGTACTGGTGAGGAAGCCCACTGGTTAACTTTTGGGCAACTCAAAAATAAATGCATATCTTTACTGAGAAAAGCAATGGCCAACTATCACATATAATTAATCTCCAGCTCTTGTACAAACCCATCCAAATTTTGGAAAGCACTAAATGTAAATAAAAGCAAATCCTCTATGTCTTTACCTTCTAGTATACAATCTAATAATTGCCAAATAAATAAATCATCAGATTTTTGTGATGCTTTAATCAAATATTTTGCTGCTGCTGTAAACCAATCCATTCGACATGGTGTACTCAGGTTCTGCTTTTAACAGTCAGCTGCTGCCTCATGAGCCCTCCTCAAGCCATACCTCTGTGTTTATACTGCACAACTTCATTTCCTCTATTGTTAAGGAGGCACTTCAAGCTGTAGATATAAGGAAAGCAACTGGGGTTGATAAACTTTTCCCATATTTTTTAAGCACTGTGCTCCATTTATTTCTGATGAAATTACTTCTCTTTCTAATCTATCCATTTTTCTGGGGTTATCCCTAAGATCAGGAAAACTGCACATGTTGTTCCACTCTATAAAGGTAGTGATAAAGCTGATCTTAACAACTATCGACAAATTTCTAAACTGCCTTGTCTTGCTAAAGTTCTGGAATCATTAGTCAATAGTCAGCTTAAATCATTTCTCTCAATATATCCTGTTTTGAGTCCTCATCAGTCTGGCTTCAGAGCTAAGCATAGTACTGTTACTGCTATCACCTTAGTTACTGATGATATTATACCTGCTGCTGATAAAGGAAAATACTGTACGGCCCTCTTTGCGGATCTAACAAAAGCCTTTGATCGTGTTGACCATGATTTGCTCATTCAGAGGTTAAGTGATCTTGGTTTTGACTGTAATTCCTTTAACTGGTTCAAGCACTACCTGTCTCATAGTCAACAATGTGTGACTGTAGGAAATGATCGTTCTGTGTTTTTACCATTATCTAAATGGGTTCAGCAAGGTTCAATGCTGGGTCCTGTCCTATTCACAATCAATATTAACAATATTATATCCTCTATAAACAATGGTAACTGCCATCTTTATGTTGATGATACAGTCCTGTTCTGCTGTGCTAAAACTGCACATAAAACCATTACAATTCTCTAGCAAGCTTTTGACAAACTGCAAGACTCTCTTTTTAACCTGAAATTAGTCCTCAATGCAAACAAAACCAAATTCATGATAGTCTCAAGAGGTAGAGATACTACAGACATTGGTATGCATCATTACCACTCTAACAAGACACAGGATGGAATGGGTTTCTGAATACAAATATTTGGGTATCTGCTTGGATCAGAAACTTGCATTTAAATTTCATATTAAAACACTTAATAACTAGCAAGCTAAGACAAAAAAATGGCTATATATACAGACACAGAACTACTTTCCCCATAGGGGTGTCACGATACCAAAAATTCAGTAGTCGGTGCCAATACCAGTAAAATTACACGATTCTCGATGCCAATTTCGATACCACGGTAAAAAAAAAAAAGGATGAAAATTTTGAATATTCCATATTTTAAAGCATCAGTCTGATGCATTTTGAGATGCATTTTTTGCCAACCTGTGGAGAGCTGGAGAAACTTAACTTCAGCCATGAGTCAAAAATATTATGGCCTCCTTACTAAGTATTTTGCAAGACATTTCATGCCAGCCTGTCACTGGGTCTAACATTTACAGCATATGAGGCACAATGTGGTAAGGGCTTAATGCAAGTGGCTTAATGCATATAGGGATGCAGACCACCATCAGAAGCTGAAAGCATTGCTGTCCTCTGCGATTTTACCTGACTGAATTTGGTGAGTGATGGTTTCATTCATTTTAATATTTTCTGGTATATCCAAGTTACCCAGGAGCTCTGTTGACATAGGCTTAGCTAACGTTAGCTACAGCTTGATGAATTGAGTCATTGAACACAACAGGAGAGAACGCAACGTTAGCCAGCTAGCACTAAAGCTCCGGTGGAAAATGATTAGCACTAGCTAACGCTACCATTAACGTTAGCCTAAAATTAGCTACATATCGTTACTAAAGTTAGATGATATCTAGCTAATGTTAGGCTAACGTTAATGGTAGCGTTAGCTAACTGTTAGTGCTAATCATTTTCCACCGGAGCTTTAGTGCTAGCTGTCAGTCAGGTAAAATCGCCGAGGCCAGGAGTGCTTTCAGCTTCTGATGGTGGTCTGCATATCTATGGGTCTGCATTAGAGATGGCTCGTTTGCGAACGAATCAGTTCGAAGGAACGACTCTTTAACGCGAACGAACTGACCTGATTCCACGTTTCACTTCTCTCTCGTTCATTCGTTCGTTCTCACAGAGTCGCTGCTGCTGACTCGCTGTGTGTCGTTCACCGTTCGGTTATCAGAGAGGTGACGAGGACTGAGAGCCAGCCAATCGTATTCTGAGTCTAGGACACTGTCTTCGAATTTTAGCCAATGAGAAACAGGAAAGCATAGCAACCGTTTCCATGAAATTTGTTTTTTAAATTTTGTTCGTAGCTCATCGTTCTCGTTCAGTCAGTCAGTCACCCTTGGCTTATTACCACTTTTACGTTTGAAGATTGCCTTTTACATTTGAATATCAGTGAAATGGTAAATGCATGCTGTCTTTGTATTTTCTGTGTCATGCCAGATTAATAAAATATTTGAATGTCTTGTCAATCTGTCTCGTTCGTTCGTTCGTTCTCACGCATGGTGTTACACGTGAGTTGTCCTCATGCTGAAAACGTGACTTGTTGCACACTTCACTCTCCGAGACGCAAGAAGAAAGCAAAAATACATATTTTTACTGAGGAAAATGACAAAATAGTAATGCACAGTGATATGAATAAGTAACTTTAATCTGATTACTGGTTTGGAAATATTGTTATATTACTTGTTACTGAAAAAAAGTGAACGAGTGACTGACTGAACGAGAACGCCAGGAGAGCTGGCGTTCTCGTTCAGTCAGTCACTCGTTCTTGGATTGCACTCAGAGTGATTATGGTGAAGATACACATTATCCACTGTCTTATGTTGTCTAAAAGTACACATAATCATGAAGTTATGTATTAGCCTTGAACTACAGCGTTATGTTGACCGTTAGCACGATGAGAACGAGGAGCTGAGAACTGTGCATTACATGATTCACTGCTAAACAACGTTGTACCGGAAACGCGACTGAACGAACGAACGAACGATTCTTCCTGCCGAACTGACCGATGGGAACTGAATCTCGACATCGAACGATGAAATCCACCTCTAGTCTGCATCCCGAAGAGGTTTTGCAGCAAGCTAGCCGGGTCAGCGCATGCAGTAATTTAAGGAGATAGGCCTGCACGTAAGTTACACAAATTGAAAAACTCATAGGCCATGTTAGATGGGGGTTCAAAAATTTACTACCTCGTCAGATGACGTTTATTACCTTTTACTACTTTTTACTGGCCTTAATTTGGGCTAATTTCATTTACTACCTTTTACTACCTTTTACAACCCCGCGGACACAACTTCCGGATAGTGATGGGATACTCGATTCCTTTTACTGACTCAAGTTTGTATGAGTCATTCACTAAAGTGAATCGGGTTTTCGAGTCACTTGAGTCACTTGAGTCAGTCACCCACAGTGTGCGCCACGGAATGTACAAACAAGTTCCAAACCACTCCAGTCCCCAAATCATTGTGAAAAAGACTAAAAATCAAGAAGTCTCCAAGGCAAAACATTTATTTTTCTTTCTTTCTCTCTTAGTAAATGCAAATAACCCATAACCCAAACAGCGAATAAATTAACATTCAGTGTGAAACAGTGCAACAGTGCCTAACCCTAATAAAATGTATGAAACTGTGCACAAATACAAAAAAATAAGTTTAAATAGCCTAAACAATAGTGCAAAAATATTAATATTCTATCATTCAACAGCGCGTCATTATAATAAAATGTATGAAACTGTGCACAAATAGAGTTTCTCGGGTAAGGGAGGGGCTCTACGAGCTGGGAGGGAGAGCGAGCTAGCTGTGAGCTGCTGAGTCCTGAACGGTGCGGAGCGAGTTTCTCGGGTAAGGGAGGGGCTCTACGAGCTGAGAGGGAGAGCGAGTGAGCTATGAGCTGCCTGTGAGCTGCGAGCCTGAGATGCTGAGTCCTGAACAGCGCGGAGCGAGTTTCTCGGGTAAGGGAGGGGCTCTACGAGCTGGGAGGGAGAGCGAGTGAGCTGTGAGCTGCCTGTGAACTGCGAGTCAGAGCTGCTGAGTCCTGAACGGTGCGGAGCGAGTTTCTCAGGTAAGGGAGGGGCTCTACGAGCTGGGAGGGAGAGCGAGTGAGCTGTGAGCTGCCTGTGAACCGCGAGTCAGAGCTGCTGAGTCCTGAACGGTGCGGAGCGAGTTTCTCGGGTAAGGGAGGGGCTCTACAAGCTGGGAGGGAGAGCGAGTGAGCTGTGAGCTGCCTGTGAACTGCGAGTCAGAGCTGCTGAGTCCTGAACGGTGCGGAGCGAGTTTCTCGGGTAAGGGAGGGGCTTCTACGAGCTGGGAGGGAGAGCGAGTGAGCTGTGAGCTGCCTGTGAACCACGAGTCAGAGCTGCTGAGTCCTGAACGGTGAGGAGCGAGTTTCTCGGGTAAGGGAGGGGCTCTACGAGCTGGGAGGGAGAGCGAGTGAGCTGTGAGCTGCCTGTGAACTGCGAGTCAGAGCTGCTGAGTCCTGAACGGTCCGGAGCGAGTGTCTCGGGTAAGGGAGGGGCTCTACGAGCTGGGAGGGAGAGCGAGTGAGCTGTGAGTTACTGGGTCAGTCAATCGTTCTTTTTCTGTATCAGCCTGTGATACAGCTCAACTCGGGGCAGAAAGGAGAGGAAACAGGGGAGTTGAGTTGAAATAATGACCAGAGCCGTTGCTTTAGCCACAGAGCTAATACAGCAATTAGCTTGATACATTTACGCAATTGCAGTTAGAATAACAGTTGTGTGGCATGTCTCCTCTTTGCAGTTAGCTGGCGGTAGCAGTGGTGAGTCAGTGAACGAGTTAATGGAGACAATGACTCGTAACTCCCGAGTCAGTAAAAAGAATCTCGAGTTTTGAACGATTCGTTCATGACTCGCACATCACTACTTCCGGAAGAGGCGCTGCACCGATGCCAGCACCGGAATCGGTGCGAGCAGTACTTCAAAAAAATGGGCATCGTCAGTGTTTTGACATTTTAGAATCGAAAGGTATCGCAAGTATCGGTTCTCGTGACATCCCTATTTCCCCATGTTCTGTAGGAAACGGATCATTGAAGCAGTCTTTTTATCTGTCTTATTGGATTATGGTGATGTTATATATAGACATGCCTCTGTCTTCACCCTTACTCCACTAGACTCGGTTTATCACTCCACAATCATCTTCATTGCTATTGACATTTACTCCACTCATCATTGTATTCTATATGAAAAAGTTGGATGGGCACTTTTAACAGGAAGATGGACACCCATTGGTTTCTGTTTCTTTTTAAAGCCTTGAAGGGCAACATGCCACCATATATCAGCTCTTTATTAAACTGGTCACAGAGTCACTATTCAACACACTCTTGTTATCACATTTCTGCACTTATTCTGTTTTTTTATTTTTGCTCTCGACATCATTGAAAATGTGGGCTTGCCCTCACTGATTTTTCAAATTTAAATAAAGGTTGAATGAATGAATTAATACATCAATAATATATTTGAAATCCAAATTCCTAATTTCCTAATTTAATCAATACATTAATTTGAACAATAACAGTACCACAGTAACAGTTGTAGGTCAAAATTTCTAAGCGTTGGGAACCCGGCTCAAATTCTTCTCTGTTGCTGCTGGTTGATGTGAAATGCATGCTGGGATGGATGCAGGAAGTAGGTTTGCTGACATAAAAAGCAATAATGATGAATGATAAAGAGTTTAAACTTACAGAAGGTTTTGCCTTTCATATTAGGATATAGGGTATATGTGTTGTGATGGTAAAGAGGACTTATTTTGTTCTTAATTAGTTATTTCTTATATGTGTTAGTCCATTATTAGATTTTCTTGTGATGTGGACTTGCAGCTGGTCAGGACTTTTTTTTTTTTTTTTAATTTACATTTTTAATTTTTATTTTGTGAGAGCATTATAATACAGTGCTTACTTTCAGACAATATACAATAGTATTTCTGCCACCCACAATCAAGGTTTTTTTTTTGTTTACAAAACAAGAAACAAGATACAAAAATATAAGTGTATTATATTTGAGAATTTTGAACGAACTGGGAAAGGTAGGCATATATAAAAGAGCAAATAAAAAAAATATCCATCAGGGAGTTTCAAAATAAAATATAAGTAATACAAACTAATCTTTAGGCCCAATAAAACATTAAATAATAAAGTACAAAAACAGCATTACAGGGTCATCCGTACAGTACTTCTGTCTGTTCCAGATTAACATATTTAACCCACTTGGCCCACAGTTTAATAAGTTTATCTTTCTGAAGGCGAAGGGAGAAGGTAATCCTCTCCATAAGATAAATATCATTTACTATACCTATCCACTCCTGTATTGTAGGTGGGTCAGGGAGCAACCAATGCCTTGTAAGTGCTGTAAGTGCTTTTTTTCCAACGGTTATCAAAATACCAAATAAATATTCATCAGCTTGCCTGACCTGTAAATCTAGATTTCCTAAAAATAATATGGAAAACTGCATGGGTAGGTTAGTGTTAAATATGCCACTTAATACTTTGTGAAGCTCTATCCAGAAGGATTTAACCATTGGGCACTCCCAAAAGATATGCCAATGATTGGCTTCCTGGTGTCCACATTGTCTCCAGCACGTAGCTTCCCCTCCAGTAAAATGTGCCTTTTGTTTTGGTGTAATGAAGAAACGGACCAAACACTTCCATCCAAACTCCCGCCATACATGGGAGCTGGTGCATTTCCACTGGGACTGACAAATGTTGAGCCAGTTCTCCTCAGATATTAAAAGATTACCCTCTCTCTCCCATTTTTCCTTGACATATCCTGTACTGTGGGACTTTTTAAACAGTAGGCCTTTGTAAATTCTGGAAATGACACCCTTGTTCAATTTGCTTTGGTAAGCGTCAATAAAAACTATCAATATTGGGTCATTAATGTCTGTTTCCTTTCTGATATGTTCAAAACGATTACGTAGTTGGAGGAATCTGAAAAAATCAGTTCTTTCAAGGTCGCAGTCTTCTTTCAACTTTTCAAAGTTATTAAATTGTCCCTTTTCTGTAAATGAGTAGTATGTTGTTATTCCTTTCAAAATCCATGACTTAAATCCCTTATCAATTTTGCTGGGCTTAAATTCCGGATCATAGGCACACCACTGAATTATCTGTAATTTATTACTTAATTTATACTCATCTCTTATCATATTCCAGATTTTTAACTGCACTTTGATCCACGGGTTCTGTACCTTGTCTACAAATCTACCCAAATGTTTGTGAGGTAGTACTGCTTGCATTGGGGGTCAACCAGAGTAGAGAGTTCGACATCCTTCCATCTGGCTTGAAAGGATGGGTTGCACAAATTAATTAGGGGTCTAATCTGGGCTGCATAAGGTCAGGACTTTATTTTATCATGTAAAGACTTTACTGAGGTTGTCAAGAGAACGTTTTATATGTTTCCCACCGAATGCTGCCCAGCATTTATTGCGACGTTATTGACTAGTTTCCAGGGACGGACTGGACCCTTTTTTCAGGTCTGGATACTCCCAAGAATCCAGGCCACCGGAAGTGTTGCAGCAATGCGCATGGCGAAAAATTGGTGTTTTTCCACCCCAAAAAAGACAGTTTTACGCAGTTTTTACAGTTATGCGATAGCAATTACAACACTATTAAACTGAAAGCCAGACAACAACACTCTATTGTACACAACCATGATGTCAGCTCCACACAGTCCTCCATAACGGTACTTTTTTCTTCTCTAAAGTCTTTTCTTCTCTAATCTCTTCTCTACCCTCACACATTTTCCTTTTGTCCTATATTATTTATATAATATGCAGAATTTGTCAGCAAATCATACAATAGCTAAGAATACCATATATGCAAAGAATACCAATATTCAATGTAAAACTGAAATATGTAGATCAACAGCAACTTCAACTTATTTCAGTAACATTAAATATTGGAAAAAAGACACTCAGTTTAGACAGATTACAGATACCTGAAGAGGTAGACAGTGCTTTCAGGCTCCCTGCAACCCACCTGGCACCTGTGGATTTTTAGGGGGTCACGCCCCCCTAATATTTTGTGCATTAAAATTGGCATTACATTTTCACCACCCTGGGCAAAGGTGGTAAATAATTACTTCATGAATTTCTCTTTGCATATTGTCGATGGTCATCAATGGTCTGGCAAGCATTGGTGTGGCGTTTATAAACTTACTGGCGTTTATAAACTTACTTGTCGCTGCTGCATCATCCACATTGCTGGCGAGGGGTGGGGGTGGGGGTCTAAACAACTCTGTAATTTTATGACATTTTGCCCCCTCCTTCTCTAGGGCCTTCCCTTTACTTTCTCTCTCCCTTTCATGGCCACCTTTCCTTTTTCCTCCTCTCTTTATGCTGCCGGGCCCGGGATCCATTTCCATCCACTTTCTTATCATCGCAGTGTGATGGCGGGCCATAAAGCAACTAACGTGTGTACTGTGCTGTTAGAAGTGTTGTCTGCCTGGCAACAGCAGGCCATTGGCTGAATTTCATTTATTGCCAGCATGGCCTGAGCCAGGCCATCTGGAAATCAACAGAGTGTCCAGATGGGCCAGTCCGTGCCTGCTAGTTTCTATCAGCACCTAACTCTTACTGACTTCTAGGATCTCTGGTTACTGGTCTACCACACATTTCCTTCACAAGGAAAGTGCAGGATAACTTTTAGTCCTTTGGACTGTCCTTGGCTAACACACACACAGACACACAGACAGACACACAGACACACACACGAACACGAACACACACACACAGACACGAACACACACACACACACACACACACACAAACACACACACACGTAAATGCAGATTGAGAGTGGCCTGCAGTCTGTTTCATGTTGTATTGTCCTATTGACTATTGACTCTGCAAGTTAAACAAGTACCAAATACTGGTATGAAGCATGGCAGGGGACAGCCTCACCTCATCACACACCATGCTGACAGACAACACCCAGTCGATGATGGAGAATGAAATGACCACTGTGTAGCCAACCAGCCATTTGCTTTTTCTGAATTCCTCCCAGCCAATCAAGTAGCTCTGAGGACAAAACAGAGTGTGGCAGTGGTTCAATCAGACAAATAAGTACGAAATACTTAAAAAAAGCATCAAGATTAACTAGAATTCACTTGGCTAATCCATGTTAATCAGACAGCTGCCAGTGTCCTGGGAACAAATATTTTCCACCCTGGCTATGTTTACCTTAACAGCAAGATCAAAAGAGAAGATGATGAGGCAGACCATTTCGATGCTCTCGGTTAAACCACAGGGTGGCTCCCAGGGTGGAGAGCGAAGCTGGGGGTCCGAGGAGATGGACAGGGAGGACGGGCGCTCAACAAATGCCAGTAGCAATACCATTGCAATGGTTAGGCCCAAGCCCCTAGAGCAGGGAAAGATAGGTGATTGGATGGATAAGTGGATGTAAGCATGGTAGAAATGTGGCTCAAACAAGATAATATACCAAAGAGTATTCTTTTAACTCAGTGTGTTGATGATACTTTCCATACTAAAGTTAAATCTTGCTATAAAAAAATAGATGACAAGTTAAATTTACTCTGTATCCTTTATCACCACTTACAATCCACAAGTCCACATTGATAAAGGAATGGTTTGACATTTTGGTAAGTACCCTTTGTTTGCTTATTAACCAGTCAGATAAAAAGACTTGATACCACTGTCATGACTTTATACAAAACATATCAAGCTAGAGAAGGCAGGAGACATTTAGCTTAGCATAAAGACTGAAGTTAGGGAAACAGCTAAGTAACTAATTAATTAATTAATAACCCCATTTTCAATTTGAGGATACTATGAACATAAGTTGAAAAGGATTCACAAATCATCAAATTAAGTTTTTATTTACATTTTACACAGACTCCAAACCTTTTTGGAATTAGGGTCATAATATTTTTGTCAATACAAGGCTCCCAGGCAACCTGCAGAGACACCAGGGACACCAGGAAGTCACTGCTCCCAGCCAAGCTTTTCCTGCTAAAATATGTAGAATTGTCTATCGTGAAAAATTTCTTCAGTCAGTGTTGGTATGTAGGGAGCTAGTTAGGGACAACTCTAACACTCTGACACTGTGAGATTCAATAAAACAGTAAATTAATAAGTCAATTAAAAAAATTGTTGTAGCAAGCAGACACCATTTTTCTTGATTTTTGAGGCAATATCATATGCTACACTTCTAGTTAACACAACTGTTGTCATTTGATCCACTTATTGATTTTTCAATCAAGTCTGTCATAGGCATTTTGTATTCCTTGAACAAATTGATTTCTTCCAATAACTTTTTCTATTTTTGACCTTCAGTGCCTTCATCCAGTACTGCAGTAGGAGGATAGAAATTAATTCACCACATGGCAGCTTGTATGCACATTTTCATGATCTTGAAATTTAGAACCTTGTTAAAAAAACAGTAAACTTTAATTACTAAGTTTCTGTCACTCATGATTTAGTGAAATCAAATCAAGGCTGGAAGAATTCAGTGAAAGCAATAATGGATTAAAAACAGTCCAGCCTCAGAGTAGGATTGAGAGTTAATTCTAAAGCTTTCTACACTGACTTTCAGCAGGAGATGCTGCTTTTAAGACACTTTCAGTCACATAGTAGAAATTACAATAATTAACTGTAGTTATCCTGATAGTGGGAAATCTGAAATGCAGTAAATATACAGCACTCAGTTTTTAAGTGTACGTTTTAATTAAACAGGTAAAGAGTAATACATTTAGATCATATTAGGCTTCATTCTCATACCGTAATATTGATACAATTAAAAATACCAAAAATAGTACCTTTATTCAGTTGAATGACATGCATTCGCAAGGTTTTAAGATGGGATGTGTGCTCACACAAAGTCAAATGGACAGTGTTTACCTGATGCCAAATGTTTAATATGAAGATGCCAATCATCACTGTTGCTGTTGTTTAAAAATGCACTACATAATTATTTCCTGGCTGTATACCTGTTTATGTATACAGTTTATACATATAAATAACTGTATATATGTTCTATGTTTGTGTAGTATGAAGGAACTACAAACTTTAATTTCATAATGCAACCCTGAGTTGGATAATGACAAATAATTAACCTTGTTGTTACCTTGTTAAAAGGTGCGAACTTACCACTGGCATATCCTGGAGTAGTACCATCGATACATGCGGAGCGAGTTGGCATCGACCCGATGGTTGATGGACCGGTACTATGAGCAACCAAACAAACTTTAGTAATATGGGACATTTTATGACAAAAAAGAAAAGAAAAACGGACAGCGCTCACATTAAATAATTAAATTTAATTTTAATGTTGCAAGATGCCCTTCTTCAGTGTGTGTTCTGTCAAATTCACAGTCAGTCTATACAGGTGTGTTATTTATAAATTACCACAAACAGCACAACAGGTATATCCCAACAGAAGAGAGCACAGGACAGCACAGTGTCTCATACATCAAACATCATCGCAACAAAAAGACATGCAAATGAAATCTCGTCCTTCATTCCCCTTAGAATTCCATTGGAGAAGGATCCTGTCCACGTTACCACCTCTGTCATGGTTTGGGTTTTTAGGTTAGTTATTGTAATTTTGTTATAATTGTTTAATAATATTTTTTGGTAAGATTCACCCTCATCTGTCATGTTGTGTTACTTCCTGCCCTCTGTCTTGTTTTCCCTTCTTATGATTGTCCTGATTAGTTTCATCTGTCCCTGATTATCCTCCTGTGTATTTGTTCCCACTGTTTTCTCTGCTCACCAGTGTTCAATCAGTTGTTACTCCCTGTGCACTTAGGTCTTTCTTTGTCAGTTTGTCTGTTCTGTTTCCTCTTGTCAGTCATGTCTCCTCCAGTGTTCCCCATGCTTCTTTGGTTTGTGTCTTGCTTTTGGGTCCTTCTGTTTTGAAATCCGTGACAGCACCAGTACAAACTGCCCAAACATGGACCCAGGCATGCACAATTTAAAAGAAACTTTTGGACTTTATTGAGAACCTTATGTGCATAACGGACATTGGGAGCAAAGGTCTCTTGCGAGTGTCATACAAAAGTTGCTCTGTCACCAACGCATTAAAAAAGACCCTCAAAGCCCTAGCTGAGGAGCTTCGTACCAGCATATCTCGAGAATTTCCTCAAGCTTCCAAAGCTGATATGAGGCTGGAATTGCTGTACAGCTAAAAACTGAGTCAACAACCTGCTGTGACTCTAAGAATGTAACTAATAGCAGGAATACTAAAGTCTTATAATGACCCTGCCAAACAAAATAGTATTTAACACAGATTGATCATGTCATTGACAAAAGTGTTAGTACATCCCTCTTAGCAGAGTCAAGAGTTCTTTTAGCCTGGACATTGTAACATCCATTAGACTCTCTGCTCTTTGTTTTGTAGGTCTAATCATAAAATAATGTATAGCCAGTGATGAATCTGAGGAGATCTATGTTTAATTTTCATAAAAGCCCTAGCTGTAGACTTCCGTACTTCATGACTTTTAGCAAATCTTTTGGCTGCAGGAAGAGTCTGTCTTTTGCTGTTTTAATTAGTTGGAAAAAGCAGGACTGACGCATACATTTCACATAAAGCTCAAAATGTACAGTTGTGTTCAAAATTCAACAAGACACAGCAATTTTACCTTTCATTAATCATATACAGTGGAGATCAAAACATCTCACAATAACTTAAATTCATGGAGAATGAGCATTAAGCACATGTGTTCATTAAGGTTCCTGAGCTTCAATACTAAAATATTGTATTGTATTTTGTTAATACCTTTGAATGTTCATTTAAATTCTGTTATTACAAAACAAAAATAAGTTTGGCAAGTCATTGTACTGACCTGTATGGCGTCCTCGATGAATACAACAGCTTGTTGGATGTAGAGGTCCTCATCATCTTTGGAAAGTGAGATAAGTGAGATAAGTGAGAGCAGTAGGACCATCTGAACGGTTTGTCTCAGAAGCAAAATCAACAAAAATCTTTACCTATCCCAGTGCTCCGAACACTATGATCTTCAATCTCCTGAAACACCATATGTACCTTCACCCAGTGAAGAACTGTACAACCAACACAATATACAGAGTATATCCTCTGACTAAAATAAACATCAGAACGTGTCTCTGAGAAGTTGTTTTCTGAAGAACTGAGACGAAAGTTTATTTTTTCTTGAGGCAAAATTGGGAAAGACAGGAGCTAAAATAAAGCTGCGGGACAGGTTTGGCTTGTTTTTTGTAACTGTAGTTAATAACACACAAGATATACCCACTCACACAGCTTAAAATGACCGCCTTCTGGTTGTATGGCGCCACACACCAATCAAGTTGTAGCTTATTGATATGGGATACTTCTGTATGGCAGCAGAATGAACAGGCTGTGGCTGGGGTCATAAAGATAATGCTCTGTAGATGGTACCAATTATGTTCTGGGCAGTTTTAATAACCCGCTGTAAAGCTTTCCTGTCCTGGGGAGTGCAAGAACCATGCCAGTTTATGATGTTTCCAGTCAGGATGCATTCTATATCTCATCTTTAGTCAACAAGAACTATTTGTAAAACTACTGCTTAAGCCAATTTGTTAGTGAACAAGAAAGTGGAACAGTCCACAGCAGCCGCAGCAGGCAATGGAGAGGGACATAACAATAGTTATAACAATAATTAAAGCTGCAAGTAGCGATGAACGGGCCCACACATGTCGGCGAGTACTGCAGCCGCGGTGTGCAGCAATTGTGGCCTGCTGCGTGCGGCGTGCTGAATGCATGGGCTGTTGGAAGCATGAGCCGCTACAGGCGAGATGACAGAACCAGAAGTTAAATGATCCTGCAATGTACATGCAAACCAAATCAACCATCACATCCCTAATCAGCTGAAAGAGTTTAAAAAGGTGGCCATTTTGAAAGCTGAATGTTTGTAAAAGTTTAAATGGCTGAAAAGGCTGAAAGAGCTTAAAAAGGTGAACAGTTTATCTGGCTGCATATGCTGGAGCAGCAGCAGAGCAAAAGTTGAAAATGTCCCCATAAGAATGAATGGGAAAATGCCTCCCAAACTCCTGCAAGTTTTGAAAAAAGTGTACTGGTTATCGCCAAAATATTCATATACAGAGTAACAGGAGACATAGCTGAACGCTGTGATATGTTTTTTATTTCCGCAGAGTGAGAAATGAGGACGCCAGAGCGAGAGACAAGACAGGTACCGTCTGCTCAGGTGTAACCTATATTCCAAGTTTGGTGAGTTTTGGGGTATGTTCAGACAGTGAAAAATGCGATCATTTGGGACAAAGAAAAAAATAAATAATCAAACGAAAAACAATAGGGACCTCGCAGGTCGTGATCTGCTCGGGCCCTAATAATCATTCGAAAAACAATAGGGACCTCGCAGGTTGTGATCTGCTTGGGCCCTAATAATCATTCGAAAAACAATAGGGACCTCGCAGGTCGTGACCTGCTCGGGCCCTAACAATCATTCAAAAAACAATAGGGACCTCGCAGGTCGTGACCTGTAGGGCTGTAATCAACCAAAGAAATTCTTGGTCGACCGAAACCCTGAAATTTCGACAAAAAATCGACCAATTGGGGTGGGGTGGGGCAACTCGACTCTGACGGCTCTGACAGCGTTTTGCATCACGTGCATCTGCGCAATATAATAGCCAATGATTACCGAAAATATACTGATATCAGCACAAGAAGGCAATTCGGGGAAAATTATCTTTATTAAACATCCCAGATCAAGACAAGTGCAATCGAAATAAAGCTGTGCATTACTGAAAAATAAAGCATAGGCTCAAAACAATAGCCTACAAACAGTAGGCAAGGCGCAATTGCGAATTAGGCAAAAAAGACTACTAGTAACTGTAACTGTCTTTGGCAACTTATATGAGGAAAACAAATCTGCAGATATACGCGGAGAAGCGTCTGTCCTCCCGCCTGTCTGGCCGACTCCTCATCACATTGCTGCCCGAAAAACAGCATCTGTCACCGGCAAAAAACTTTAACACACCAAGTGTTTGTGATGAAAATAAATCACCGTGACGGTCAGTCCTTCAGACTGAGACTTCGGTGAACTTTCCCCCAGAAGACATCCTCCGTCCCCGCGAGAGACAGAGTCAGACAGGGTCCAGTTAACTGATGGCGATTTTATTTATTATTATTATTATTATTTTATTTTGGTAAAATTCGGCCACACTGCCGATGTCTTTGACATGGATGGTAGAGAAGGACTCACTGTAAATGAAACGCTCAAAATAAAAATAAATATTCCGCAAACCACTGGACGTTGAATAACGTGGACGTTCTTCAGTCTACCTGTCTCTAGTGGGTTGGGCTAATCCAAAATAGTGAAAACAAGGGGGGTGTTCTCTGAAGACAGGCTGTTACCTGTGAAACAGGGTGCTCTGAAAACACCCCCATTAGCACATGGTACATTCCTCCTGATGAAATTAACCATACACTGTATGAAATTAACACGGCAAAAAATCGACCAATCAGAATTTTGGTCGACCCAGAACGTATCGACCAATAAGTCGACCAGTCGACTAGGACTTTACAGCCCTAGTGACCTTATCGGGCCCTAATAAATAATCAAACAAAAAACAATAGGGACCTCGCAGTTTCACTGCTCGGGCCCTAATAAATAATCAAACGAAAAACAATAGGGACCTCGCAGGTTCCCTGCTCGGGCCCTAACAAGAAGTAGTGAAACTTGAAAGAGCAACTGTCTGCCGTTGCTCCATGCTGCTGTCTATTACCCCCTTTTCAAACAAAAAGATTTGATACTTGGCTTTGTTGCATATGTTAGTAAAGAGAATATCTCTGGGTTTAGACTCTTACCCGAAAAAAATGGCAGTTTTAAATATGTCAAATATGCCCGCCTCTGTCTGATTTATTTGACCTGGCCCTTGAACATCAGTTCTGAATGGAATTGGGTAAATAAGAATTTACATGTGGCTATTTTCAGCCTGGACAAAACTTCAAGTGCTCATAACTTATGTGGAAATTTGTCGAGTGTGAACAGACTTCAGTCGCATCAAATAGAGTAGCCGTAAAGAGATCGGAAAAAAGTCAAACCTATCAGTAATGCTTGGCTATCACACAGCACAAGCTTCTTCTACAACTGCCAGGTGATATGTTGAGTAACTGTAGCTCTTCCACCCAGCATTTACAGAGACACAAATATGATGACTCACACACACACACGCACACACACATGCATACATACGCACTTTTGGCAATGCTGACCCAATGCATCACAACAGGATGTGTCATAGTGGCTGTGGTGATGAGTGCTTCTGACAGGGCAACACTTAAAACGGCTGCAACACCACTGAATCACACACGGCCAGCACACACCACAGTGTGAGCTGCACATCTCAGACCTGATGCTGCAGCAGGAATAAAACACCCAAGAAAAATCTTCCCTGTCAGAGAAATTGTGTGCTTTTACTTCCAACACCATTTACATTAATAATCCATAAAACAATATTAATATTATATTCATTTAATTCACAGTAAATTTTAATTTAACACAACGTACTGCAAAGCTTTTTATTAACTCTTTGAAGATCAAAGAAGACAACGGAGTCCTGACTGTAATGGACTTTCTCCACAGTCACCCGACCTCAACCACACTGAACATTCATGGAGGCACTTGAAGACTGAGAAAGCCAAGCACCCCCAAACAAGAAGCTTTGTGGAACACTGCAAATCATGCTGGGATATGAGTCAGCAGGTTTTACACAAACTTGTGGAGTCAATTCCGGCTCAACCGCATGCTGTCATTTAAACAAAAGGGGGACAAAACAAATCAAAAATCTGACATTCGTGGACACAAGATTCAAGATTCTTTTCACTAGAACTGTGAAGGCTATATTATAATTTCAATTCATATCATTGTAATTAAAAAGTTGTATTACAATTTAATCAAATGCAACATAGCACAAGTATTTTAAAGAGTAGTCCCAGACTTCAGGTTACATAACAGTAGTCCCCTTTTTACACCAAATGTAGGAAGTATATGCAGGTAAACCTGCTAAAAATAGGTGATTGACACTATATACATTGCCAGGAGGCAAGATTATCTGTCTGTTATTTTTCCTTGTGGGTCACATTCATATTCCTCATCACAAATGACAGGGAACAGTAGAAGAAGCAGATCATATACCTCTGACTACATCCAGAAGACATAAAAGCTAGGCTAGGCTAAACTTATCACTGATCTCAGACATGAAACTGATATTTTACCTCTGACTCTGTGTCGGAAAGGAAAACAGGGATTCTAAAAAAGTTCCTTCTACTGTCAGCCTAATAAGGCAGAGCAATTATGATCAATCATCCTAATGAAACTACTATTTTTGTTTTTCTTGAACAAAAGTTACTTAAATGTACTGATTTATGATATACGATTTGTGTGGAAATCTGAAACTTCCTTTGTGTGTAAACATCCAACATTCGCCTCCCTTCCTCTTGATGACCACCTGATTTTACTATGAGCATACAGAGCCATCCTTTTAAAGGTTTTCTATGGAACTTAAAACCTGATGTTGGATTCAAATTCAAACTGCAGCATGAAAAAGACAATGAAATCTTTCATCCATAATACCCTGAGTCAAAGGACACGTCACTGCTGCTTTTATTTGATTAGCTTTAAACAGCATAATCAAGGGGGTCACTCATTTCACTTGTAGAAGAGTTTACTATCTTGTGCATCAAAGTAAGTAGAATTAAACTGATCAAAGTTACAAGGAAATCTTTATATCTTAATTAAAATAATACATACAGCATGTATCTGCCATTCTTACCACCTTTTGTTTTTTCACTGTACACCCCTGCACCACAGCAACACGAAGTCTGTCTTATGCCTGGCTGATATATCTGAAGAAAGGCCAAGAAAATTAGTGCAAGTGGTTTTATCCCCCTTCAACTGATTGTTTCCATTCTGCTACTATATTAGATGCACTCCATCAGATGCACTGATAATAATAATAATATGCATCACAATAAAGGTGGCCAAATCACTTTCAACCTTCTATTTGCTCATACAGTCACTCACCTTTCCCATTAAAGTTGTGTGTTCATGTCTTACCTATCAGAGGTTAAACACTATATATTACACTTGAAATAATTAGTTGATTGACAGAAAATGAAGAACAATTGGAACAATGTTGACAATTAATTATAGGGCTGCAACTAATGATCATTTTCCCTGTCAATGAATCTGTTGATGAACAACGGCTTTTCCTCCTGAGTTACAGCTGCCCATTGCGATATGGGTGTGAGTAGGAATAGTGATTTTCTTTTCTTTGCATTACACTTCCATGGAATTTTTTTTAAAAGCAATGTTTGTTGCTGGTAGCCTGTATCCGACAAGCATGACAGCTTACATCTGGAGAATATGGTTTGTGGCCAGGACATCTCTGTAGCACAACAGTGCTTCATTATTATGGGATGTTATGAGGCATTTCACCTTCATCAAAAAATTGCAGCTCCTATGATTTGGATATAGTACTTAATAAGAGGTGAGACAATAAGAGAATACATGAAAATGAATCTTGTTACAAATTACAAATACTTTTATACTTATCAGATATATCAATATAAAATACAAAATACTGGTATACTACTGGTAAACATTTTTAATTTAAATGCAAGTGATTTGCAATTAAAAAATATTAAAATATACTCTATACCAAATGATATTCTCACATATTAGCCATTTAACAGCCTCAGTATGGGTTGGATATCAACACATTATTTTAAGGGTGACAGGGCTGTTTTAGGCCATCTCATGACCGAGGGCCCAGGACCACATGCCTAGTTCCTACCCCACCCCCTGTCAGCAGGACTGCAAAGGTGTACCTAATTAAGTGTGGACACTGACTGTGTATATAGTTGGGAGGCTAACCAGATCACCCCAACAAAACTGGTGCAGCCCCATGTTTTGCCAGACTAAAACTGAGCCAGTCCTACTCTCAGTGCAAATTAGTGAAATGATATTCATTGGTTTACTGTTTTTTGTCCTCTTTAGAACACTTAAATGTACTTGCATTCAACACAATTTCTAGTATCGTACTGTTTACTCTACTACATATAGTTATAAGTAACTAAGATAACATTTTAAAAAGCATGATGGTCTTACAAAATATGATGAACAAAAATGCTACTCACACAGTAACACACAGTAGTAACAACCTAATAGAACTATACTACAGACAAGCACAGGCAAGGCTGGATCTCTAACTGGACATAGTGCTGTACTGACCCACAGCCTCAGATCATCAGTGGCCCATAGTTTGTGACTTTAACCATTAATTAATACAAACTTTCACTGGCCTCTTAACATCACTACCTCATCCTGATGCCTGGTCTTGTAGGAGGGCCCAACCAGTACCAAAAACTAGAATTAAAGGGGCACTCTGGAGTTTTGGAGAAGAAATTCAAACTCAGAATTTAAGATTTACAATATTAATGCGGTAATATTACAAACATCAGTGAATAAACAAGCTGTTCTTTGAGGAACATAAGGTCCCAGAACACTGTTTGAAGCTAGAAACGTTTAAGGTCAGTTTGTTAATTCAGTTTTTTCAGCAATGAAAACAAAGATAGTTTGCTTGTTTTGTCAGTGAAGATCCATGAAGGATCATTTTCCTGCAAAAAGAGTTTTTGTGTTTATTTTACCCAACGCAGCCTACATTTTGCTGACAATATTTTATATTTGTATTAGTCCTCCACATACAGAGGAGCAGCCACCTGTCCTGACAAGTTTGTCTCATGATACAGCCATTACACTGTCAGACTACAACACAGTGTCATAATCCACCTCCACTCACCTGAACCTCCCTCGACGCTGCACGACTCCCGGGCGACTGAGTATGACATCCGTCTGCTGCCCGGAGCCCCTCCGTGCTCCCTGCTCGACCCGGAGCCATAATCCCCGGAGGCTCCGTTCACACTGCCGGTCAGCAGACTGTCCGTCTCCATCCAGGAAATCTACAACTCGTTCAGTAGGTCTACTTGCTCTTCAGATATCAAAATGAAAGTAAATCTGGAGGGAGACAGTGAGAAATCAGCGAGGCTGAAAGTCCGTCCGAACAGTCGACGATACGATATTAAGTTGTTAAACAACACGGGAAGCCTCGAGCAGAAGGCAGGAGGACATGTTTTTAGGAAGTGTCTGTCTGCTCTGCTCCTCCCTCCTTTGCTCCTGTCCTGTACTCAAGTCTCACTTTACACTGACTTTAACAGCCTAAACTCCACCTACAGCACAACACGCTGCAGTGGAACGACTGTAGCCTACTTCTGAAAGGGACACCAGTGACAGGAGCAGGGAGAAACTTTCAAATATTCCGCTGAGCAAAGGGGACTGATGCAGCAGAAAGCAGTAACAAGACATCTTTAAGAGAAATAAAGTGCCTGGCAGAAACACAAAATTTAAAGTGATCCAATAAAGGCCTGTGGGCATAGCTGCTTCAAGGGCCTTCAACATGAGGAGAGAGGAGGAACAAGAATGACTTACACGGATTTTCTTGAGTTAGAGCTGCTGCTCGGCTGTCAGAAAAGTTTGTAATGATGCAAAATTATAATAGTCACGGTAAGTCACAAAAATGACTGATTAATCGACTGTTCAGGTCAAATTATGAGATCATGTCAGACCTCAGCTCATAATTCATAATGATAAGCAAACATTTTCCCCTATGTCATCCTGAATTTGACCTCAAAAGGTAAAGCTACAGCTAATGATTATGTAATACCAATTTATCTGTCCATGATTGTTTTAAACCAATAATTGTTATAAGTGGCCAGCACAAATTTTCACACTTCTTCAATACTACTATTCTATCTGACAGTCCAAAGCCCCTAAAATACTCCATTCTCAGTTATGTAAAACATTGAGAGGTAACATATCTTCACATTTAAGGGCTTAAACTTAAGGTGTGTTTAGGCATTTTGCTCAAATAATGAACAATTTATCACTTGAAAAATAGTGACACATTTTCTTATTAATAACCCAAATGAACAACTGACAAACCCTCTTGGCACTATTGAAAAGTAATCATTCTGATTTTGCTATCTTTTTTTTTTTTCATTTTATTTAATACCTCATATATTTAAAAAAGTCAAATTGTTGCTATAATTTGGAATTAAAAGTAAAAAGGCATTATTTTGAATTAAGAGGAGGATGTACAAAAACAATGCTAAGGGTATGTTAAAATACTTTATGTAACATGTAACTCCACAAGCTGACAGCTAATTCATCCATAACATTTCTATTTTTTCTTCATGTTCGATACTGTTGCATCCAAAAGCTTTCTCCAATACATCCTCCACCCTGAACAACTTATTGTTGTTATTAAACTTGTAGTGTGTTGCTTTTATGTTCACATGTAAAGTGTCTTTGAGTCTCATGAAATGCACTATACAAATAATCATTATTATTTTTATTATTATTATTATTATTATTATCATTATTATTATTATTACTTCCGACATGTAGAAACAACACATTAAACACAATGTAGTGTCTTCTGGAATCACTTTATTTCCAGCAAATCTCTTACTTCTCTCAAGCCTTCCCATACAGAGTGTCTCTCCAACCAATAAAATCAACTTCAGATACAAATCTGTGTAATCCAGTAATCTCATTGTTCCTGTCCCTGGGCTGAAAGCACTTTCACAGTCTTTATCCAATCTGTCATATTTTAAGTAAGTAAGAACAATTACTACTTACCGAAAAATCTTGCAGGAATAAAACATCCACCTATTATAACCAGTACTGAGTGGGAAGTCATATGAGTTTCCAACTCTTACTCAACATCTTAGAAATAGTTTCCCTCCAGAATTGAGTCATCATTGCTGTGGAGAAGGGCAACATCCATGGCAGACTCTAAAATAAGGGCAAAAAGTCAATGGCCACTGTCACACCTTTGCTTTCACATACTTTGCTGATTTGATAAAGATACAATTTTATTCATCAAATTTGAGTTTTTTTTAAGCCAGTGACATGGCTGTAAGAATAGCACTGGTGCACCACTTTGGAACAGACTGAAACGTCTCATTGACTATTCTATGGATTGTCATGTAATTTTGTACAAACATGTATGGTCTTTAGAGGATGAATCCTAAAGACTTTGCTGATTCTTCTTCTGAAGCCATCATCAGGTATGCATTTGAATTTGTCAAGTATTTCAATTTAGTGCCAATAGGTTAATGTTAGCGTGTTGTCAACTAAACTAACTAGATGAGCATGAACATTTTCAATGTAATCATGTCAACATGTTAACTGTGCTCTCTCTTAGTCTCTTAGACGCTTAGTCTTATTTGGGATATAGGCTTGCTGTAAAAAAACAAAACAAAAAAAAAACAGGCAGACAAGTGTCACATGTTAAGGTAGATGACAGAACTGCTTGGCCCTGTGTTTGCAAGCACAGCACAACGTATTTGGCATTACATCACAGAAAGTTTTGCAGTATCACTGAAGAATATTTGATCTGTTTAACTTCTGATGGGTTTTCACTGGACGCTGAAGACCTCTGGTTCTTATGGCTTTAGGGTGTTTGCTTCCATCTGGGACACCTGTAGGGAAGGAAATGGAAAGTGTAAACAAAGATGTTTATTCAGCCAACAATTAAAGCCACTGTTCTTTGTTTCCAGGTCTACCAAATACTATTGGGATATTGGGTAGATCATGTTGGCCAACCTTATTCACAGTTCATTACCGGCCGCAAATGTGTGGCTGGTATTGTTTGCCTTTTGATTCTCTGTATGTGTCATCATGGCAAAAAGTGGTCCTGGGAACTAATGCATAAGTGATTTTGAGTACTGTGTCAGGTGATCATATGTCTGTCACAAGGTTTTACAAGGCTGTTATTTTTATGTTTATTTCCCCCATCTAGCCCACTATTCTGACATGGAAACAAGGCTCCTGCCGTATATGCATTGATTGCTACCTGGTTGTTGATGCACCTGAACTGCCAGACCCAGCCTGTGTTATAGAGGAAAGGCCGGAGGTCAAAGCGGTTGTCATCAGGACTGTAGCTCTCAGCGTGGTAGGATGGTGTCACTGTGGTCATTTTGTGGCGGTTCACGGAGTACATGTAGAAGAAGCGTTTCACCTTGTCAGCCACCTGAAGAAAAATGACAATACACTTTTTTTAGGCACTGTTTCAGTTGAGTCTTGCTAACAGCTGCTAAATCACAATATTCATTCATCCATTCTCAAACAAACTTCTTATGTACCACCCCAATTCAAGAAAAAAAACAAAAACAGTCTCAATGGCAAAATGGCCAAACAAACGTTTGTTGTTTTGATGTTGATATTGTAACTTGAAATCTCAAGTGTCATAGTAACCAGCAGGAGATCAAAGTTTTAGCAATGGGACCCCACTATTCCCCAGTTAGCTCTGTTACACACTAGAATCAATTCTTCTTTGCTGCTCTAAAAGCCAACACATGGAGTTGTGCAGTGCTGCCCCTGGCACCTACTGTTTTTAGAGCAGTGAAGAAGAAGTTGATTTCACTTGAGTTAGAGTGCACCACCAACATGTCAACAAATTTGGCAATATTTGACTCTGGATAACCCCACCTGTAAAACAGCGACATGTTCACTATGCAAGGCAAATTTGGAGGGGTGGCACAAATGTTGCCAATTTCAACACCAGCAACCTTATAAAACATTTGAAGTCAATCACGCAATAGAGCATGATGAAACTGCTCTCCCCAAATAAAAAGAACAAATAGGACAAAATAACAGAAAAGTCAATGTGCATAACTATTCACCCCCCTAAAGTCAATACTTTGTAGAGCCACCTTTTGCGGCAATCACAGCTCCAAGTCGCTTTGGATGACTCTCTATGAGCTTGCCACATCTTACCACTGGAATTTTTGCCCATTCCTCCTTGCAAAACTGCTCCAGCTCCTTCAAGTTGGATGTTTGTGCTTGTGAACAGCAATCTTTAAGTCTGACCACAGATTTTCTATTGGATTGAGGCCGGGGCTTTGACTAGGCCATTCCAACACAGTTACGTTTCCCCTTAAACCACTCAAGTTTTGCTTTAGCGGTGTGTTTTGGGTCATTGTCCTGCTGGAAGGTCAACCTTCATCCTAGCCTCAAATCACGCACAGAGTGGTACAGGTTTTGCTCAAGAATATCCCTGTATTTAGCACCATCCATCTTTCCCTCAACTCTGACCAGTTTCCCAGTCCCAGCTGCTAAAAAACATCCCATCAGCATGATGCTGCCACCACCATGTTTCACTGTGGGGATGGTGCTCTTTGGTGAGGTGATGTGTCGGGTTTGCGCCAGACATAGTGTTTTCTTTGATGGCCGAAAAGTTAAATTTTAGTCTCATTAGACTAGAGCACCTTCCTCCATACATTTTGGGAGTCTCCCACATGCCTTTTCGCAAACTCAAAACATGCCATACTGCTTTTTGCTGAAAGTGATGGCTTTCTTCTGGCCACTCTGCCATAAAGCCCAACTCTATGGAGCGTACGGCTTATTGTCGTCCTATGTACAGATACTCGAGTCTCTGCTGTGGAACTTTGCAGCTCCTCCAGGGTTACTTTAGGTCTCTGTGCTGCCTCTCTAATTAATGCCCTCCTTGCCCGGTCCGTGAGTTTTGGTGGGCGGCTGTCTCTTGGCAGGTTTGCTGTTGTGCCATGTTCTTACCATTTGGTTATGATAGATTTGATGGTGCTCCTGGGGATCATCAAAGATTTGGATATTTTTTTATAACATTGTCCCTTACTTGTTTGGAGAGTTCCTTGGTCTTCATGGCAGTGTTTGGTTAGTGGTGCCTCTTGCTTAGGTGTTGCAGCCTCAGAGGCCTTTCAAAAAAGCTGTGTATATGTACTGAAAGATCATGTGACACAGATTGCACACAGGTGGACATCATTTCACTTATTATGTGACTTCTGAAGGTAATTGGTTACACCAGAGCTTTTTATGGGCTTCATAACAAAGGGGGTGAATACATGCACATGAATATATGCACGTGCCAATTTTCATTTTTTTCATTTCTAAAAAATAGTTTTGTGTATATATTTTTCTCATTTCACTTCACCAACTTAAGACTATTGTGTTCTGATCCATCACATAAAATTCAGATTAAAAAAACATTGAACTAAAGGCTGTAATGTAACAAAATAGGTAAAAAGCCAAGGGGGGTGAATACTTTTTATAGGCAGTGTAGGTACCAAATTACTTGTAGATTTAGCTCTGGTGCCCCACACTCCAACAGTACTCTCTACAGGACTCCCTAGGATACACAGTCGTAGGCCTTTTCCAAGTGCTTAAAACACATGTAGACTTCCGTGACCACCAAGGGTAAAGAGCTGGTCCAGAAGGGGTCACGTGGGCAGGACCAAGATGGCAGATTAGCGAAGAGGCTCCGTACAACCGTGCATGATTTAACCCAAAACCAAAATATATACGGCTAACCTAAGTACAACCTCAGCGCTGATGTCAAACCCTTCTTCAACCAAGCAGCATGATATTTTTACTCGGGGACACAAGCCAACTTAGCCATATAACAGTACAAGCATTTGACTGTCATTGTGAACTCAATGGCTGCATTTAAAAGCAAGGTAACAGAAGTAATACAGGATTGTTTTCGTCTATATACTGCATGTATTGAAGAACCTGAACGATGCAGAAAAAAACACACGAAAAGAGAAGCCATGCTAGACTAAGCCACCAAGTGAACTGCTTACCTTGAATCCCAAACGGATGACTTTAAAAAACCGGGGCAGGAGAAAGGAACTCTGGCTTTTTGGTATACAAAAGGGAGCCAACGGCCAACAAACACTCTTTGACTTTATTAATGTAATGTTACCACGATGGCTGGGGCTGAATCCTGATTCACCCTGGAGCAGGTACATTGTACACTAACATCTGGGAAACCCAACCAAAACAGAGCGATGCTCATTTGCTTCCTTAAGTTTCAGGAAAAGGAGTTTGTCTACCAGGAATCAATGTGACAAGACATCACATACGATGGGGTCAACATAACATTTGTGCAATACCTCTTTGCAGAGTTTTTTTTTCGGATCCACCAAGGATTTAACTATTACAAAGCCATTAGTAGACATCAACACGGATTTCACCACAATTCCTGCAAGAGTTCTGCACAATGGCAAAATTATTCTTTTCTCAACACCCCAGGAGGCAGAAAAGTTTTACAGACACATTCCGCAGTCAAGGTAATCTCCACAGGTGTATGATCCAGAGATTCAAATGATGCACTGTTGAATGTAGTTTTCAAAGCCATAACTATGGAGTTCTGCGTAGAAAACGGAGGGTTTGTGTACTCCTGCAACACTTTTATTCTTTTCTTTTGTTTGTCTATATCTATACTGTATCATGCAGAGATAATTATATATGATAAGTAAACTTTTGAACTAGACACATGAAACTACTGCCAGCATAAAGTGGACAGCATTTACGGACTATAGAAGGAGAGAAATGATTACCAAGAATTACGGACATAAGAAAACCAAATTAAAAAGGCTGAGAACCAAATTTAATGACCTTGCGAAACTACATAATATATGTGCTATGAGAGCTAGTTATGATAAATTATCATCTGACAAAGTAGCTGAGAGCCCAATATGTACCAAACAAACATACTACGACTAAGGTCAGAAAGCAGGTAAATTAATGGCTTGGAGGGTAAAGAAAATGCAAGCTGAAAGAACAATGAATAGTATAAGATCAAAATCTGGCACTTTAACTACAGACCAATTACAGATAAATAAATTACTTTCTTGACTAGTTGAAATTTGTTGAAAAAAAGAACACTAGATAACCAATTAACAACAGAGGACCTGTGTGAAGCTATACAGAATATAAATAGTGGTAAAGCACGAGGAGCAGATGAGCAGCTACCAAGAGAGTTTTACAAAACATATCAAAATGAGACTATAAAATACTACTTCTTGGCATGTATGAAGAATCTTTTACTGAAGGAATGCTCCCAGATTCATTAAGATTAGCTGTAATAACCCTAATATTAAAACCCAACAAGCCATCAACTCAGTGCTCATGTTCCAGACCAATATGTTTAATGGGATGTGATATTAAAATACCCTGTAAAGCACTTTCAAGAATAGATCTTTGTCAGCTGATTAATGATGGCCAACAAGGCTTTGTACAAAAAAAAGACAAGGTTATCACAATGTTATAAGAGTTTTGAATATACTCCAAGAGAAACACAATGCAAAGGACAAAGCAATGCTATCAGTTGATGTTTGCCAATCATTTGGTAGGATAGAATGGGGTTACCTTTTTAATGTACTCCCAGGATTTTGGTTAGGCAAAACCTTTCTCAAATGATATAACTACCATACAACAGACATGTGCAAATTTGTGCATACTTGGTTCTTTAGTTAAGTACATTCAGTGAAAACAATTGTGTGTTTTACTTTATAGTCTTTGAAATAAACACATTTGAACATACATGCTGGTATATTTAATGACGTAAGTGAATGCTGCCATCTTCTGTTGGAAATTTTTCAACCTTTACTAGCTATTAATAAGGTAGTTTTGGTTGTTGTTAATAACTGATAGTTAAGTATTTCTCTTGGTACTAAATGGTAAATGGACTGTGTTTATGTTTCTAGTCTTAGTGACCACTCAAAGTGCTTTACAACAAGACAGCATTCACCCATCACACAAAACATTCATACACTGGTGACAGAGACTACCATGCAAGGCACCACCTGCTTATCAGGAGCAATAAATATTCATAAGCACTGACACACTGATGGAAGAGCAACTGGGAGCAATTCGGGATTTGGTATCTTAACATTTCGTCATGAAGACTGCAGGGGCCAGGAATTGAACCACCGGACACTCTACCTCCTGAATCAATTAAGTGGCTATTGTTTTTCCCTGTTTAAGGGTGTTGCTACTAGGATCAACAGGCTACATACTATCATTTAATAAAAATATATTAATTATTTCTAATAGCCAAAAATTGTAAATAAACCTGCGGCACCTGACACTGCTATTGCCGCCACACTTTTCTAATAAAGTCTTCTCTGCCTTTTCTCTGTGGCTGAGGTTACTCAAAATGGACACATAATTTTTTTATAGGGAAATTACCGCTGGGGACTGGAAGAAAAATGTCCCACACTGTTTACTGACCTCCATGGGTGAGAGCGCATCCTTCCACATGTGAATGAGTTTACAGAACATACTGAAGGGGCCACACTTGGAGATCTTCCTCAGTCGTCCAATCACAGATAACTCAGAATAGGTCATCCCCATGTCTGCCTGAGGAGGGAGGTGTGGTAAGCAAAAGATGGAAGAAACTGGGAAATATATTTTTAGGCATATAGAGCCACTTGTATTTTAACAAAAAAAACAAAAAACACAGAGTAGCAGGGGAAATTACCTTACCCACTAGAGCTGCAACATTTAGAAAATGAATGTATTAGTTGATCAAACAATAACGACTGCAAACTATGATGAAAATAAATAAAATATTTCAGTCATTGTTTAAAGGGATATTCCGGTGTAAATTTAATCCATGGTCTAACACACCTTGACATCGAGTAAAACTCCTTGTCGAGAGGTCAAGTTTCCTGACCGCTAGCTTAGCTAGTTTTAGCAACCTTGGAGCCGCACGAAAAAAATACACTGCAGCTTATGTCTCCAACTAGAAACCGCCATCAAAAAGTCACTCATAGCCACAATTAATGGTCAGAACAGTACCAAACTTCAGCAACAGTACATGTACAGTCCCAGCACACAGTACGAAGCATCAAACATCTGCTAGCTTTGCCGGATTTGTATTGAAAACACAGCACAACTCATCTCTCTCCTCCAGCAGCCTGCCTGTGTGGGGAAGCCCTGACGAGTCGATTACAGAGTGCAGTAGATTTGCAGTAGATGAGCTGCGGAAATCTACTGCACTCGGTAATCGACTCATCAGGGCTTCCCCACACAGGCAGGCTGCTGGAGGAGCACGGTGAGTTGTGCTGTGTTTTCAATACAAATTCAGCTAAGCTAGCAGATGTTTGATGCTTCGTACTGTGTGCTGGGACTGTACATGTACTGTTGCTGAAGTTTGGTGCTGTTCTTAATTGTGGCTATGAGTGGCTTTTTGATGGCGGTTTCTAATTGGAGACATAAGCTGCAGTGTATTGTTTTCGTGCGGTCTTTTCTGAGGTTGCTAAAACTAGCTACGCTAGCGGTCAGCAAACTTGATCTCTCGAGGGGGAGTTTTACTCAGTGTCAAGGTGTGTTAGACCATGGATTAAACTTACAACGGAATATCTCTTTAAGCAAAAAAGTCAAACTTTGTTGTTCCAGCTTCTTAAAGGGACACTGTGGAATTATTTCTCCCATCTAGTGGTTAAATTTTATTTTGCATTCAAACGAATACTGCTCTCTAGCGCCTTGCGTTTTCAAATGTGCGTTGCAACCTGTTGGAACTACGGCAGACGGGATGTGTCAAGATTCAAGAAGCTATGACAACATGTCTTCAAACACCACTTCATCAAGTTTTGTTTCAGGTGATGAGGTACGTTATTTTAACAAACTTCAAACTGCAACTGGCAAGCACGTCTGGCTAAGCTCCTTCTCCGTTCCACAGTCACGCTGGCTCTGAGTGAAAACGTGTTTAGCCTTTTCTGTACCACGTAGTGCTTTTTGTCCCTCTCGGCAGTTCATCATTTTTTATAGACCGGAAGGACATGGAAGCCTCTGTAGAGCTCCCCCGTCCTATGTAAATACAGATAAGTGATTCTTCCCTCAGGAGGATAAGTGAGATTGTTGGCAGAGATAATTTTACACCAATGAGGACTTATTTATGAAGACGTTGATTTGAGGTAATAAATTACTTAAAACACTACACAGTGTACCTTTAAATGTACAGGCTTGTTGCTTTTATTCATTATTCATGATAATAAATGAAGAGTATTTGGATTTTGGACTCTTAGTTGGGAAAAAAGAAGCAATTGTTGAAACTGTTACGAGCATATTACAATTAATTACATTTCATAGACCAAACAAATAATTGTCTGATTAATTGATAATGAAAACGATCGTTTATTGCACCTATGTCAACCTATGAGTGAGTATCATCACTATCCAAATCATCACTTACCTCATCTGTTTGTGACACCTGTCCGTCTGTCAGCGGCTCTAGTTCAGCAGTGGGTGGAGCAGCCACGATGCTGCAGAGAAATGTGTGTATGGATTTAATTTATTCATGGATTTTTGCACCACAGCAGTGTCCATAGCTCATTTAATTTATTGGTTATTGTTATTAATTTGTGTTTGGCTGAGTTTTGTCCTCTCTTGTGGTTAATTGTAGTGAGGCTGGACAGAGGAAGGTAAATATTTCGTATTGATGTCAGCTGCATTGCACATGCTGTAAAATCTGGCTATAAAATGTAATTTATTGTCGGTTGGGACAGCAGGGCTTTGTGTCATGACACTCGACTAGTGTTGTTGCATTGGCATTACATGTAATTGTAATCCAAAGGCATTCGATAACAGTGGCACCATCACCAGATATAATTGACAATCATTTAAAAGTAAAATATACCTTAACATCATGTTCTTGACCATTAAAGTCTCTCTTGCACTGGTGGTTCTGGTGTTTTTGGCATACTTTTCGATAAATTCCCATGATACATTACCTTCTCTTTCTTCTGCTTCTGAAAGTTTGTATTTTGGTTAAAACCTTGCAACTCATTTCTGCCTCAGCCTTTTAATCCTTCAGCCTTTGAATTTCTGTGTTGTCAGTACTCACAGGTACATTATTTAAGAGTTAAATCTCTCCAGAACTTTGTCAACTGAACTTACCCTTTAAGAGTGGTGAGCTGGAACTGCTCAACACAGTAAAGCAGGAAGCTCTTCAGGTCTGTCTTGCTGATGCCTCCTATTGGGTTGATGTCAGCACTGGAGCAGTCATACTTTGTGAAATATCCTGTCAGACTGAGCAGGAAAAGTTGCTTAAATTGAGAAAAGTTAGGCTACAGTACAAATATTTTTTAATAAAGATGTTATCCAAAAAGATGTCAGAAGAAAAAGACCATATATCTTTATGTAGTCGCACTGCTTTAGCTACATTAACGATGTTAATGGTAAATGTTGTGACAAAACGGTTTGGTTTTTGGTGAACAAGCACATATAAACATCTGTTACCAAAAGCCGCACTGTGTGAAAAGACGCAAGGGGCTGCAATAGTGGGGGCATGCAGTGAGTCTTAAAAATTGTTTTGACAAAATGGTCAACAAAAAATTTACAGCAAATCACAAAGATGAGACTTTGCAAGTTAACAATACCGCAATCATTTTATCATCCACCTGAATAAAAAGATGACTATTCATGTTATGCAGTCAACTACTAGGAATACAAACTTGCACTTATTTGATTGGCAGCACATGTTGCACTGCTTTGTGGTGAAACTTGGTCCAGCTTAGACTTTTTGTCAGCAAGCCAACATTTATTCCTGGGGCATTAGGGTGCATCATTTGCCCCAATTTTGGAAATTAAACTTGTACCCAATTTTAAAATGTGACAATACTAATGAAAATAAAATGTGTAGAATATTAACTGGATTGAATAGTATCTAAGGGGTCCACCAAGCCTCTAAAATTGCTTCTTAGCAGAGCCTGTATCCCCGCTCTGGAAAAATCAGTTTTTCGTAAATAACTTCCAAAATAATGCATTTAGGCCTACAGTGTCAATGAAAGTTGAATATAAATGTGGCTATTACGCTTTTGGTACCAGTTTGATATCTATAGCTTCATTGGTTTCTAAAATATTGCATTTTCCCCCTAATTTTTTGCGTTTCATTGTCTCAATATCTATAAAAAGCAGATGTGAAGGTAGTCCAGTCATGGTCTTATGAAAATCTTTTTTTTTCATATTAATGGAACCAAACCTACAAAGATACATGTATATCTAGACTATATCTAGTGCATTATTCTTGAGCAAGTTCTTGCAAAGGGCCTCATGTGACTCCAACGACTGTCGTTACAACACAATAGAGCACTAACGAAGTCGAAACCAACTTTCCACCATCCCCAACGACCGTACTCTAACGACTGTCGTTGGCAATAATGGAGCACATACGACCCATAGGCATCAGAGGCCTTGTGACCACCTCCTAAGAGGTTAAATAGCTGGACCTCCACACCGGCTAGTTGGACTAGTCCCAGTCTAGTCAAGCGAGCATGAACTGATGAAGCCCCTTGGATGAGAGGTGAAACGTCTTCAAAGACAAAAACCAAATCCAGTTGCGTTCGATTCAATTTCCTTGAGATTCCAAATCGGATGCAGCAAAACTGGTGATGGCACAACTTAAAATCCTCTACCAGAAAGCCAACATCCCAACGATATCTCAGATAAAGGCCATGCAGAAGATAATACCTTGTCAGATGAGAATGTTAAGAGCCATTCCAAAGAACCGGAGGGAGCTGCCAGCTTCACAGGATAAGCTACAGAAGATGCAGGTCAAGCTTCAGGAGACGTTTGCCATCTGGCCTTCTAATGTGGAACAGCTCATAAAGAACCAAGAAGACCTTTCTCCACTCCATGAAAACAGATCGGAAAGCAACCGTTGGTG
This sequence comes from Lagodon rhomboides, assembly GCA_039737535.1. Taxonomy (NCBI): domain Eukaryota; kingdom Metazoa; phylum Chordata; class Actinopteri; order Spariformes; family Sparidae; genus Lagodon; species Lagodon rhomboides. The sequence continues at coordinate 9,444,414 of CM077784.1, read as the reverse complement.
CTCTGGACAAGATGACTGCTGCAAAGGAGAAGAGGAAGGAATCCCGGTTGTCAGCGGAGAATGAGAGAAAACGCATGTATGAGGAACAGGCATCCACATCTAAGGGAGCCGTCAGCAGCAGAGATGATGAGTATTCTGATGATGATGAATCTTTGCAGCAGCCTTCCAAACAGCGACCACACAAGCATGTCAAAAAGACCAGCACCTCAGTTTTTATTCCTCATGACATCCTGAAATGTCCAAAGCTGGTGTCACTAGCCACAAGGATAAAGCTCACTCCATCTCAGCAAGCTGCTTTCACTCAGGCTGTCATCGAAGAAGCTGGTGGAAACTCAGAAACTGTTGCACTGTCATATGCAACAGCTGACAGATCCCGTAGACAGATAATGAAGCAAATATCCACATCCAACAAGGACAACTGGGAACCTCCTGTGATGCTTACTGGTCATTGGGACTCAAAGTTAACACCATCTGTGACGACACCAAACAAGTCTGAAGAAAGGTTAGCAGTCCCTGTAGGGAACACCCATGAAAGTAAGCTTCTGGTTGTACCGTCCTACACACCTGGCAGTGGTCGAGGCTGTGGAGTCATCATCAGTGAGCTGACATACAACCTGCTGGAGGAGTGGAAGTGTGAAGACCGAGTGGTCAACATGGCCTTTGACACAACAGCATCCAACACAGGCCTATCTATCCGCAGCCTGCATCAGCATCCAGGAGAAGCTAGGTCGTGTTCTCTTGTGGTCCGCCTGCAGGCATCATGTTGACGAGGTTGTGCTGGACCATGTCTTCACAGACCTCAAGACTGAAGCATCTAAATCCCCAGAGGTGGCTCTCTTCTCGAGGTTTAAGAAGAATTTCTCTCTCTTACCTGAGAGTGAACCACAGGCCTTGTGCAGACTCGATGTGACATCTTATTCTGCTGCAGCCCGGAAGGTAATCCACAGTCTACAGGATCATGCCATTCAAGTTGCCAAAGAAAGTCTTCAACAAAAACGTGATAACTACTTGGAAAGTAGTACTTTCAAGCAACCAGGTGCCATGCATCGGGCTCGCTGGATGGCTAAGTTGTTGTATTCCATCAAGATCTCTCTGCTCCAGGATCAAATTGCTCAGCTTCCTACTGGCAAGATCACCTCCAGGCAAAAGCCTAGAAATGTTAGAGACTTTGTCACTTTTTTGACACTCCTTTTTTTTTTTTTTTAAGTATTTTTTTGGCCTTTATATGGCATTATTGATAGGATAGCTGAAGATATGACAGGAAACGGGATGAGAGAGAGGGGAAGTGCCACGCAGCAAAGGGTCCCGGGCCGGGAGTTGAACCCAGGTCTGCTGCAGCGAGGACAAGGAGGCCTTGATTCACTTGGAGTCCATGAATGTGGTCAATGACAGCGCAGAGCGTAATGTGAAGCTTTTATTGATAGCTTTCATGCTGTTATTATGGAAAATGCCTGGCGAAGGCAATTTTTATTGTGTCTTCCCCCCAAAAATGACACTACTGCCATATCTCAGGAAGTAATAAAGATAGAGACACACAACTGGCACCATATGATGCGCAACGTCCATATTTATATTCAACTTTCCTTGACATTATAGGGCTAGATCTATTATTTTTGCTGTTATTTAAGAAAAAACGATATTTGTATGTCCGTCGTTAGTTGGAAATTTCAGAGGCTTGGGGGACCCCTTAGATATCAATAGAATTTAATAAAATTTCTCATGGAAGTTTAATTTAGTTAGTGTAAAAAATCTATTCTAGGAACAGATAATGATGCACCCTATGGGGCATCATTGAAATGAGCCAAGATGAATAAGGAGGCTGCACCTTTACATGCAGAGCTGTTGTTTATTGACTGTCACACAATATGGGTCTAATGAAGTCTTTGTCACGATCTGCGTTAGACTTTACAATATAAATTTGAGGTATGTCAGATGAATGTGTGATGAATGGATTTGTTATGATTTAAATAGAAAAAATGTAAGCGAGCAGACACATCTTCAGTTTGGATCATCCATCTGCAAAACAGTTATGCCGCAAACCAATAAAAAAGCTTCACCCACAGAGCTCACACTTTATGTAGCCAGAGCTCCATAACATTTTTTTTCATCCATTGTTTTTGTATGCATGTGCTATTTTTTCTTTCTAAACTTTATTGAAAATATGGCAAACTGATGTGTAGCTCTGCCCTGAGCTTTCTGCATCATTTCATTTTGTACTCTGATTGGTTTCGGTTTTTGCTGTTGTCGGTGGATGTGTCCTGAAAGTTGCTCAGGCTGATTGATTATTAGTATGATCAGCTGTTGGTTAGCAATCAACTGGTTAGTTGATCAACAGTTGCAGCTGCACTGTAATGAGTACTTTACTGTCATTAATAATATGGTCATGTTATCAAGTACTTATTACTTGATAACATGACCTGTAAGATGTACTTTGATAACAAGTTCTGTGATGAATACTGTAATAATATAATAAGTACCTGGATAATATTCAATATATTATATGTATTATTTCATGTTATTTTTGAGTTTGTACTGTGCCTAAAAGCTGAAATAAAAAAAAATAAAAAAGTTCCAAAAGACAGAAAAATGAAATATCAGCAGTGAAGTGACAGCTACAGTAATACCTCTCATCTACATTGGCTGAGCCAAGCACCAGCAATCCACCTGGCTTCCCTCGGGCCCAGAGACTCAGCTGGGCAAACAGGTAGGCCAGGACCATCCTGACCCGAGCCTGGGAACACACACACACACACACACACACACACACACACACACACACACACACACACACACACACACACACACACACACACACACACACAGGAGAGAGAGGAAAGAGAAGAGAGAGAGAAGGGGAGGGAGGGATTTTAATTCAATGTGTAAATCCAGCTATTTGTCTTTTTAAACTGCATTTTCAAATAAGATTTTTAAATAATTTATTCATGGATTAATCAATGCATTTTAAAATGACTGTTAAATGCTGTTTTTGTAAATCCCTTTTTAATTTTAAGTATTTATTGATGGATTAATATTTCATTTGTAAATTGTATTTATAATTCCTCCTTTTATTGCCCATTAAAATATCAAATAATGAATTACTTTGTAATTTAAAGACTAATAAATTGATTTGAAAACTAATTTATTAATGCCTATTTTTATTGTACAATTATTTAAATGGTTACCACCATTTCTGTGACACTTGTGGTCTGTAGCGCTGATAAACACTACAAATGGTCAGAGATGTGTTACTACTCATCAGTTTGAAGACAGTGGTGTAACTGTCAGTATGGCCCTTTTTACACAGCGGTCGCACAGTACTGCTGCAACAAACACCCTTCTTTATATCGCTTTTTTTTCAAATTTTACTGAACACAACAACAGCAGTATAATACTGCGTGTGATTTCAGACAGCATGCGTATTCTGGGGGCAAAAAAGGTGTGATGTGTAACGAAACAACCTCTGCATTTAGAGTGACATTTTATACACATGCCAGGCAGCACTTTTCTACACAATTTCAACGGCATAACATGGTAATAAAACTCATTAACCGTCCCTAAAACAGTGACTATATTAAGTATTTACCCCCTTCAAAGTTTTGCTTTTATAAATGAAATCATGCTCAAAGTAATGCCAATTCATTAAAAATATGTAATGTAAAATAAGTATTTGAATAGGTATTCACTCCCTTTTAAGTGATTTCTAATTCAACAGAGGTCCAGCCAGTTGGTGCAAGTAGTCTCACCCATAGACATTAGGGGTGTCACGATTCTCCAAATCCTCGATTCGATTACATTTTCGATACTAAGGTCACGGTTCAATTCGATTCTCGACTTTTACATTTATTTTTTTTAAAGCACAGGTTGCTATGCCATTTTTAGACTACACTTTTATGCAATATAATGTAACGCTGGGTGGTTTATTGATGTTGTGTGTAGTAATACAGTGTGTTGAATGGAGGGAGGTGTCCACCGTAGGGGGAGGGACTGACATATGTGTTCAGGGAAGGGAGGGGAAGATGTGCGTTTTTACGACAGTGTTTACGTCGGGGAGGAGTTTTTGTATAGAGAGGGGGAAAAAGCATGTGAGCATGGAGGGAGACATTTCTTGAGTTCACCTCAACCTCAGGTTAGCTGTGCTTTGGCGAGGGAATAAATCTGGGCTCAGTTGAGCTAGCAACTTTGATCTCGTCTCCTCCCATTCTTCCGTTGGCTAGCCAGCTAGCCAGCTACCCCGCAGCGCTACACCGGTGTCAGAAGTGTTGGACTCTCGGTGGAAATGACGAGAAGGTGCGTTCGAGTGCAGCTCGGAATGAGAGAGTGGTGCGTTCAAGGCAAGCTTGGGAAGAAATTATGGGGCGTTCAAGTGATGCTCGGAAAGAAACTGAGAAGGGAATGTTCAGGCAGTGGCTGAAAGCGAGCTATGCTGAGATGGCTGAACAACACAACAACGCTGCTGCCCAAGGATGTGACAGTGAGTTTCCTGGTGAACAACCATTGCTACAGGATACTGACAAAGTATTGCCCCTGACTCAAAATAGCCCTGCCACTGTGGACCAATTAGCTCCATTACTGAAGGTGTTCCAGTACCGTGGCCTGGTTTCGATAGCCCATTAGCTGGTGAAGCTAGCTATCAGGATGCTTTGGTTTCACAGCTAGAAACTGTCAGCATGGTGGCTAATAAGAGTGATGGCAGGGGTTAATGTAATCAATAGTTCAAGAACACCAGTCATTCAAACACCAATCCCAAAGACTTCTTTTAGCTTGACAGCTGACCACACTAACTGGACTAGCTGCACTCAAAATGATGGTTACTCCCCCGCAGCAGACCAGGTTGGCTGTGCCCCCAACAACACTCCCCACTCTGGCCAAGTGTCTCTCCATGACCCGGCTGCATTACTAACCACTGCCCTCACTCAAGCACTTACTGCAGCTATAACTGGTGCCTCCCCAGCTTCCATGGCTACAGCTCAGCAGAAGAGAGACCAAGTGAAAGCGGGGCGATATGACGGTGCTACTGATTGGGAGACATACTGGACGCAATTCCAGCTGATAGCTAGAGCCAACCAGTGGGACAAGACAGAGTGCCGTCCAGTTGGCTGCAGCTCTAGAGGGGGAGGCCAGGAGAGTTCTGTTGGACCTCTCAGAAATGGACATGACTGATTCTCAAGCCATAGCATGTGCTATAGAACTGCAGTTTGGGGACCCAACAAGTAAGTCGACGGCCAGACGTCTGTTCAATGAGAGAACACACAGAGAAGGCGAGAAGCTGGGAGTCTATGCAGCGGACCTATGCCACTTAGCTCGCAAAGCTTTCCCTGAGTTCACTGAAGATCAGAGATTTATTCTCTTGAAGGAGGCTTTCATCAGTGGCCTGAAACCGGACAGACTGCAGGAACAGGTGCGGTTTAGCAACCCCTTATCATGGGAAGGGGCACTGGAACGTGCACAGGAGGTTGAACAGATCTTTACAGAGGGCGGGAATGTGAGACCTCTTCAGTCCCCATTCCCTCAGTCACCACGCCAACAACCCCTGCAACAACTGCAACAGAGTTGTTGCAGGGGTTGTTGACTGAAGAGGTCTCACATTCCCACCCTCTGTAAAGATCTGTTCAACCTCCTGTGCACGTTCCAGTGCCCCAGTGCCCCCGGATGGTCCACCATTACCCCTGATATGTGATAGAGACCTGTGTAAGTCATTACAAGTGCCCAGCTAACCAGACGGACCACAGCAGGCCACGTGTAACCCAGTATGTCTGGTGGTGCATCATCCCAAACTTTCAGAGTCTCTAAGCGAGCTGAGGGTCCAGCTAGAGCCAGGCACAATATCTTCCTCTCTGGGCCCTAAACCATTTATTGTTGAGACGGAAACCCAAGCCCAGGCGTTGACAGCTCCCCCATGTGTGGATGTTGTGCAGGATAAAGGCCAGTCATGGTTGATACCCTTAGCCACAGGGGCCGTTCCTTTCAATGAACTCCTGTCACCACTGCTCAGCCCAGACCTCCAACCGGAGACAGTTGGCGAACTGGCAACTAGCAATGCAACTGAGAGTGGTACCGGGAATGGTGATCTCCCACAAAAGCCACCAACCCAGGAGGAAACTATTGAGACGTTGTTGGAGAGTAATAAAGAGGGGTTGTCCATGGAGCAGCAGCAGCGGTTATGGGACTTGCTGTATGAGTTCCGGTCCATTTTTGCCACCTCACCCTCTGATCTAAGCAGGACCCACTTAATCCAGCATGAGATGGATACAGGCACAGCACATCTGATTCGCCAGCATCCACATCGCATACCACTGAATAAACAGGCAGCTGCTGAACTGTGTGCGGCAGAGATAAGAGCAGCTGGAGTGATTGAAGCCTCAAACAGCTCGTTGGTGTCACCGGTGGTGATGGTGCCTAAGATGGGTACTCAAGGGTGGCGCTTTTTGTGTCGACTTCAGACCGGTAAATGAGATCACAGTCAAGGACTCATATCCCTTTCCCCGAGTCAATGATGCCCTGGATGGAATCAGGGGCTCTGCCTTGTTCTACTCACTCGATCTCAGGAGTGGGTACTGGCACGTACCTCTATCACCAGAGGCCCGCCCCAAGACGGTCTTCACGACTGGTTCAGGACTGTGGCAATTCACTGTCATGCCGTTCGGGCTCTGCAACGCCCCGGCCACATTCAAGAGGCTCATGGAGAAAGTGCTCATGGACGTTCCATCGCAAAGCAAGCAAGTCTATCTAGATGATGTGTTGATCCATGGGCCGGATTTCGACACTGCTTTGCAGGCGCTCAGAATGGCCTTCTCCAAGATCCAGCAGGCAGGGTTAAAGTTGAACCCTGAGAAGTGCAGACTGATGCGGAAAGAACTGACCTTCCTGGGCCACAAAGTGAGTGCACAGGGAGTGAGCATGGTGGAGGACAAAGTGATTGCTGTCCGGGACTGGCCAGTTCCAAAGAATGTTTCCGAGGTGCGCTCCTTCCTGTGGTTAGTCTCTTATTACCGCTGCTTCATTGCCGGGTTCTCAACTGTAGCTGCACCTCTCAACCAGCTGACATGCAAGAATGTCCGGTTTGAGTGGGGCCCAGAACAGCAGCAAGCACTTGATGCACTAAAATCAGCTCTTTGTCATTCCCCAGTTTTGACAACTCCGGATCCAGCAGGGCAGTTTGTGTTGGACACCGATGCGAGTAAAGATGATCTCAGGGCGGTCCTGGCCCAAGTAATACCCCCAAGGGGAGCAAGTGATTGCTTATTACAGCAGGGTATTCTCAAAACCAACTGGGAACTGTTGGCTGTGGTGGAGTCAGTGAACCACTTCAAGCACTACCTGTGTGGAGTAAAATTTGTTGTACGGACAGACCATGCCTCCCTCAGGTGGTTGATGACTTTCCGAGAACCTGAAGAGCAACTTGCCAGATGGATCGAACAACTACAGGACAACAACTTCTCCATCGTGCACAGGCAGGGAAACAGTCATTCGAATGCGGATGGCCTCTCCAGGAGACCCTGTCGGCTGGATTGCTCACATTGCAATTGTGCTGAGGCCAAGGACGAAGAGGCAAGGCAGGAGCGAACAGAACACTGCATGGCCCTGAGACTGGATGATGTGATTGATTGGTCCAGGGAGCAGCAAGTGGACCCAGATTTGAGGACAATGTTAGAGTGGGTGGAGGCCAATCGGCGCCCAGGTTGGTCGGAGGTTGCTGCCGCAGGTCCATCCTTGAGAGGTCTGTGGTCACAGTGGGAGGGCCTGTCGCTTTGTGATGGAGTACTCTGGAGACGTTGGAAGGAGCCAGCTTCTGGGAGGGAGAGATGGCAGGTAGTGGTGCCTAAGAGACGACAGGAGGAGGTGCTGAGCTTCCATCATGGCCAACCAGGAGTGGGGCACTTTGATGTAAACAAAACACTGAAGAGAGTGCGGCAAGGATTCTATTGGAGCACTTGTTGGCATGATGTGGAAGCCTTTTGCCAAAGTTGTGATCCCTGCATTGCCCGCAAGAGCCACCCAGGCCAGAGTAGAGCACCACTGCAACAGTACCAGGTGGGAGCACCAATGGACAGAGTGGCCGTTGACATTCAGAGGCTGAGTTGTGGTGATACATTGCGATCGCCTAGCACCCTACCGGGGAGTGAATCAACCACGCTTCAGGCAGGATCGTCGATCTCCACCACCTGTTCACTCGAGTGACCGTGCAAGAAGGAGACTAGTGAGGGAGGTCACCAAGACACCTATGACTACTCTGAAGGAGTTAAAAGCTTCAGCAGCTGTAATGGCAGAGACCTGTTGCACGGGTTCTTCACCAGTCAAAGCTTTACAGGAGAGTGGCAATGAGAAAGCCACTGAAATATCCTGTAATCTTCACTAGAGTTCACCCAAAGGCATGTGGGAGACTCCAAGGTCAACTGGAAGAAGGTTCTTTGTTCTAATGAGTTCAAAATGAAGCATTTTGACCATCAGACTAGACGCTATGTTTGGCAGACACCAAACACTGCAAATCATAACAAAAACACCATCTCTACCATGGAGCATGTTGGTGGCAGCATCATGCTGTGGGGATGCTTCTTAGCAGCAGGCCTGGAAGGCTTGTAAAGGTACAGGGTAAAATGAATTCAGCAATATACAGGGAAATCGTGGTGGACAACCTGATTCAGTCTATCCACACCGACTCAGTGCTGTGATTGAGGGCAAAGGTGCATCTACTCAGTGACTTGAAGGGGGTGAATACTTATGCAATCACTTATTTTACAAGACTTTTTTAAAATTAAATTACATTACTTTTGGAAATCTGTTTCATGAAAGAGTATTTTTATATTGACCATTATTCCATTTCTAAAAGCAATAAATGAGGGAAAGAATTAAGGGCATTAATACTTTTTATAGGCATTGCAAAGAGGCAGAATAAACATGCAACAGTCTGTGTGAAAGGGGCTAATGTGTGTTATTTTTGAAAAAAGTGTGATGACAAGATGACCAAGAGTAAAAAATGATGACAATGAAAGTGACAGAGAAAGAATAAAGACAACAACAGTGTAAACTGCCATGTTAAAACCATTCAAACCACAGACGGTGTGAGACAGTGTCAAACCTGCACATTTTGCAGAGCCAGGTTTTCTCTGTGGCTTCCTCCGTTTGTGCGAAACTGAGGCAGCCTTCCAGTAACCACTGAGAAGATGCCCAGAATGGCTTTCACTGCCATGTCAATGTTAATTTTCATGTGCGTGCTGCAAGCCAAAAGATAAATGACAGGATGAAAATATTGTTATTCATAGCAAACTTAACGAAAAATGACTTTAAACAGCCACACAACTCTGAACAACAGATATTCCTTTATTCCAATTAATTGTTTGTTATGTTATTTTCTACATATAACTGCAGAGATGAAGCAGCACTGTAGAGCTGTCTGATACTGGATTTTATTTTATTGGATGATTATTTATTGGAATATTATTATTATTATTATTATTAGACCACAGAAGGACATAACCACAAATAAAATGGTCCTCACTTTTGACATTTCATTCTTAACAAAAGCCCTTGAATCCTGCCTACCTGCCGATCTGACTGGCCAAGCCTTTGGCCCTGCTGCATGTGTCCTCTGAGGAGTTTTCACTTGCCATGTAGCAGGTGGTGAACATGCGACCACATAGCTCCCTCGGGTCCTGAGGACGGTAGGAGTCATCGCCTACCACTCTACGGACATCAACCAATACCTGACTGTCTGAGGGATAGAGATAGACAAAGATAGACAGAAGGCAGGATGGGGGGGCAGGGGGGAGAATTTACTTTTTGGAACTTCTGTTTTGTTTGAGTGAAGAGAGACTGGAAAGCCAGGAAAGTGATGGCATTTAACCACGATCCCAGGCTGGATTCCTAAGTAAAAAGTTGGTCCTGAATGAGCAGGCCACTGTAGTTTCTAACAATTGTTACTCAAAAATAGGGAAAAAATATTTGATTTGTTACTCTAGTAAGTATTTGGGTTATGGGGCTAAAACAGTGACAATAAAAATTAGCACTAAAAAAAATATGAATTTAAAAAGGAAACATCGATGCTGAAAAATGTGTATTAGAAAAAGTTGTACTGGCAAAAAAGTGAAAAATAAAACCTTAAAAATAATGACATTGTTGTATGCTGATGTGTTTTTCAGCGACAAGAATTTCTTGATTTGTTTCTTTATCTGTGTTTTTCAATGACTGTCAGATTTTTTTACTGGTGTCACTGGTCATATGAACATTTTCAGCAGAAATCCATTGTGCTTCTCAGTAAACCTAATATGTAAACATTTAATTATCATAGGACTGCTTTGGTGATGGCACTAATCAATAACACTTGTACAGTATAATAACATTATTCTGTATGATGTGTTTTATTTGGTAAATTAAATGTTGGAAATTATTGCTGAAATACGAGTCTTATTTCTCCAAGCACCCCATACCATAACTGAATGAAAAGATGTGCATCAAAATCCAATTGAAGCAACAGTTTCCAGAAATTCACCCAGAGCTCCCGAACCAAGGTAAGGTAATTTATGCACATCACAATCTCTTTACCTCTTTTTATTTATTTCTATTTTTTTTAAACACAACGATTTAAAAAATGAAACTACATTTGTGGTACATCAACTTTATAAAATGGTGTGATGATGATTAATTGAGCAGTCTCAAAGCCTGGGGACCGAAGCTATTCTGTTGTCTTGTGGTATGGCAGCAGACACTTCTGTATCTTTCGTCAGATGGTGAACAGACTGTGGCTGGGTGGGTGTTGTCTTTTAGTATCTTGTGCATCTCTGTGCAGACAACTCACTTCACTGATGTCACTGATACTCTGTACCAGTGAAGTTCTGGTAGTTTAAATCACCCACTGTAGAGCCTTCCTGTCCTGGGCCGTGATGAACCATGCTGGTTTGTGATCTTTCCAGTTTGGATGCTGTCTGTTTCTCTCCCTTACCGGAATTACCAGGAATGAAATCAGCTCACTGCTCGGCACATGTTTTCAGTACACAGCCAGGTACATTATCTGCACCAGCAACCTTATTTATATTCACTCTCCACAGGATTTTTCTCACATGGCCTGCTCTCTGGAGGTGGAGGAGACTTCACAGCTGAAACTTTGCTGAGGAGATCAAAGCGAGCATAAAATGTGTCATCTGGACACATCTGGCTGCGTGGCCTCACAGATGATGGGGGCTCTTCTGCTTGTGTAGCCTGTGACATTTTGAATCTCTTGTGACATATCTTTAGTGTTTTTGGTGCTGATGTCTCCTCTTTGCCTCCTCGATAACAGCTTTCACCTTAGCCCTGTTGAACCCACATTTGCATGCGCATATCTGAACAATGCACCATTTAAATAGTCGGAAACAGACTGTGCTACTGACTTTAGACCAGCATTTTGTTCATTGTAAGACCTACACGCCACAAGTTAATTTGCTGCTTGCATAATGTGGCCGTTGTTTCTGTGATGGAATGAGTGGAACAAAAATAATGAGGAAAAAATACACATACAGTAACTTGAACAATCAATTTTGGTGATTATAGAAGGCTCCAGAAATGTTTGTGCACTACAAAACATTACCTGACCATCAGAATGGGGAGTACGTAACAGAATTTTTATTTTTGAGTGAACTTATCCTTTAAAAGCCCTGTTGAGTGAAGGGGAATAGCAGAGTCTAGTTCTGTGCCTACGAATGACACCTTTTATTTTATACATGGTCAACTGCTCAATTTTTTATATCAAAGTAACGTGCCATGTTGATTACCTTAGTTACATTTGATCAACAGGAAACACAAAGTACAGCTAAGTTATGTGGGAATGTCATTTGTTTTTCAAGTATTTATTCATAAGCCAAATTGTCAGAAACAGACTGTGCTACTGACTTTAGACCAGGTTTTTGTTCACTGTAAGACCTACACACCGCAAGTTTATTTGCTGCTTACATAATGTGGGTGTTGGGCATGAATAACCCAAAACATTTTTTTCTCAAAAAAATCAAAATAAAATGAAATGTCTGTGTTTTCAGGAAGACTTTTCCAGTTTCAATAGAACTTTTTCAAACAGAAAGTGTTTCCGTCCTAATGTTTTTTTGTTTTCAATGCCAAAGTGATTGAAAACAAGTGATGTCATTGTTCTAGCCCCACATTGAGGCAAAGTGAATGATACTCACTGCCATCCTCTATGGCCTGGCAGAGCAGCACACACATAGAGTGGACAATACAGGCGGTTGAGGAGCTGTCGACTCCTCCACTCAGAGGTAACAGAAAACCAGCCTGGGACACAAATCAGATCCATCAGAAAACACCAAAAGGAGTCCACAAGGTCAAATTCTAATTTCTTCTTAATTTCAGCTACTTTGAGGTCTAACCCCTCGATTCCATCAGATACATGGCCGCTGCGTTACGGCTCCGTCACGGCAGCAGAGCTGATAGGTTTCACTCTAGTCTATGTGTTAACTTCCACCAGGTCGCTGCGCTGCGTATCTGCCCCGTCCTAGCTCCAGCAGTCTGGAGCCCTCTGGGGAAAGATATGCAGCACTAGAGCTGTGCGATATTACAATACATATCGTAATGCGATATAAAAATGTCTGCCGTAGGAAATAACCCTCTGTTATTTATATCGTAATTTTAACATGTAGGCTTAGGCTACTTGTTTAGCACTGTTGCTACATTAACAATAACATACACTATGGCTGTGATTTAAAACCCAACATCGGAATGACCGTTGGGTATCCAAATTTTGAGTTAAAAACAAGTTCATTGTATGAAGGCGAATGTAACTGCAGCAACGCTACTGCTTTGTGGTAGCATTTATATGTCACCCGCAAGGACTCGTTTACAGCACTAGTCGCTCAAGAGTAAACAGAGGCAAAGCAGCATAGCGGATACGGAGGAGAGCACAATGGAAGACGAAAATAACATTACTAGTAACGTTACATCAGACGCGGATACAGAAGCAGAACCCCAAGAAGATTTGGTGCTGAAAAGGGGGCCATTCCATTGTTTCTTTATTTTTTTATATTTACATAAAATCTTGGAATAGTTTTTGTTAACAAATTATCAGAGCCGGAACACAGCAGACACATATCTTAGTGGAATCTGAAGGAGACACACAAAATTACACATGGTAAGGCTGCATCTTTTTTAGAGTGCATGTTCCTCCTCACCTGTCCACTTCTCCTCAGGTAGTCCCATAGCCAGCAGGCTGGCCCTAGACTGAACAACACAGGTGCCAACTACTGTTTAATTGCATAGAGGGGTTCTCTTACTGGTCCATTTCAAAAGCTAAAAATGATTCATATTTTGAAACAAATGAAATGTGTTTTGTACCTGATCTCTTCCTGTGGTGTGTGATAGTTCCATGTGACTGGTTGGTGGGTAGGGAGGTAAGTATCATCACCACAGGATAAAGAGAAGTCAACTTTGACTCTGTGGCAAGGTTTGGGCTCACTCTCCTACAACAGAGAAGTATGAGAGTGAGACTATCAAACAGTGATCATGAAATGATAACTACAGAAATCTCTTAACACTAGGGTGACATGTTGGGACATATGTGTCCAATGGAGGAGATGTATGTGACTCTATTTGACATTTGTGTACAAGCCACAGTTACCTTGTAACACAACCATGTGTGATTGTCTTACTGAACCAAATAAAAAATAGTAAGAGGTAAAGTTAATGAAATTAATTAAAATATTAATAATTAATAAAAACAGCTTACTGCTGCTATTCTATATGCTGATTTTGCAGCCTGAAATACTAAAACAATGAGCCAAAAACAACTAAAATACTTATCCTTAATTTGTATCCTTAATTTGTATTAAGGATACAACTCTTTATTACTTAAAGTTGCATTAATGTTTTTTTTGTCGCAGAACAGGCAGTAAATACAACATCTGAAATATTATCATCTTATAACGTTGCTACGGTGAACATTATAGCAAATGTGCTTATCTACACATCCTGCAGAGACAGAGCAACGTTATCATTCATTTGGAACTGTGCTTGGGTACACCTGATTGGATGTACAGTCGTGGTCAAATGTTTACATACAGTACACTTGTAAAAAACATTAAAATGATTTCTCGGCTCTCATTTTTCTGTAATGGAATGAGTGGAACAAAAAATAATGAGGAAAAAATACACATACAGTAACTTGAACAATCAATTTTAAAGATTATAGAAAGTAAGGCCCCAGAAATGTTTGTGCACTACAAAACTTTACCTGACTTTCCATCAGAATGAGGAGTACGTAACAGAATTTTTATTTATGAGTGAACTTATCCTTTAAAAGCCATGTTGAGTGAAGGGGAACAGCAGAGTTGGGTGACAGTTTTCTCTAGGTCTGTACCTACGAATGACACCTTTCATTTTATACATGGTCAACTGCTCGATTTTTGATAAAAAATAACATGCCATGTTGATTACCTTAGTTACATTTGATTAGCAGGCAACACAAAGTACAGCTGAGTTATATGGGAATGTCATTTGTTTTTCAAGTATTTAGTAAGCCAAATCAACAGTTTGACCTGACACAAGCTGGTAATTAGTGAGATTTAAAGGTAAAGGGAGGCAATAGAACAAGCAATAGACCATGATCAGGCAACTTTGTACGATACAAAGGCTGTAAGCTGTTGCTTTCTCACCATGTTTGGCTGGCAATTTGCTCCTCTGTAGCTACGCACATCCTCAAGGTCAAGAGTGGCTGTAATGACCTCCTACAACACAGAAACACACACACACACACACACACACACACTATGTATATGGATTTATGTCATATACACAGAGTTTTATTTGCAGGTACGTCTTGGATCATTTCATACTCACCACATCATTAAGGGAGAACTGTGCTCCCTGTGCCACAATGTCACCGTTGATAGCAACCATGGCGCAACCATCATAGTAGACACGGTCTCCATCACAACCTCTCTGATTGGCATACAAGTAGATACCTCCACTCTGGAACAACACCATATTTCATACTCAAGGAAGAAAATTTTATCTAATCTGATCTAATCTAATCTAATCTAATCTATATTCTGTATGCAGAATGTGTCTGGTCAGACAAGCTGAGAAAATCTTGTCTGACCAGACACATATTCTGCACACAGAATATCAGCTTCTACCATCAGGTAGACGCTTCAGAGTCCCCACTTGCAGGCTGAACCATTTTAGAAATTCATTTGTGCCCACCTCAATTAAGATCCTAAATGCCCCCAGGACCAAACAAACTGTACAATTGTATGATTGATCTTGACCCATGATATAATACAGTGTTTGTGTATGTGTGCATCGCACTGTTTCTTGTATACTGTGTATATGTTATATGTGGCCTGCGGCCTATACAGTGGGGAGAACAAGTATTTGATACACTGCCGATTTTGCAGGTTTTCCCACTTACAAAGCATGTAGAAGTCTGTAATTCTTATCATAGAAAAAAATCCAAAAAATCACCTCGTGACCATAAAATGCAAATTAATTACTTAAAAATCATACAATGTGATTTTCTGGATTTTTGTTTTAGATTCCCTATGAGTACCTATGATAACAATTACAGACTTCTACATGCTTTGTAAGTGGGAAAACCTGCAAAATCGGCAGTGTATCAAATACTTGTTCTCCCCACTGTATGTATGTATGTATTGTCTGTACCTGTACTGTTATTACTGTAAAGCAGCTTTATGTGACAGCATTGGAGTCCAAGACAAATTTCCTTCCAAGGACAATAAAGCATATCTTATCTTATCTTAATCTAATCTAATAGACTAGTGAATGTCTGAGGACTCCTGGTTTAAGTATACCTTGGTGGTGGCTGACTTGACCAGGTTGACTCTTTGGTCAGCTTTGCGAAGCTCATGGTGGCTAGCAGACGAATTTGTAAAGATTTCAACCCCATCAAGACCCATCTGAATGTGAGGGCTGAGGAAAAAAAAATTAAATCGTCAGGAGTTCTGGTTGTTTCAGACAATATAGAGATTAATACAACATCCTTAAAATCCTTAAACAATCCCTTGTTGCTCTACCTTCTGGGTTTCCATAGCTCTGCGCACATCTCTGTTCCAATGCAAGTGTCCTTTGTGGATAATACGCAGTCACCAAATGGGACTGTGTCCTGATGAACATAGACAAACAGGAAAATAAAAAACATAGACCTTCTGCTTGTTCATGTTTCGTTCAAGGAACCTATAGCAGAAAGACAGGGCATTACATCATCAAAGGTTGCACTGGTAGCAGATTTTAGTGCCAGCTATATTGTAGTCTATGGCAGATGAATGGACAAACTTAAACCCACCATATCTACGTTGTATGACCTTTCACGATGAAATACGTTTTTACAATATGAAAGAACACATTTCAGATAATAGGCTACTGACCGACTTTTGCGCATTAGTTAATTTGCTGTTGGTCTCCAATAAGTAATCTTGAAGTAACTTCAGCGAAGTAAGAGTAATGGTCATGAGCAGACCACTGCTTCCTCTCTCCCCTCTCAGTTTCATAGGTTATTAGTCTCGGTGATGGAGGCATTTGTATTTTGGTGTGTTATTTAGCTATTGCTTCATGTATTTATGAGGTGCATTTGGTTTGATTTGTTTGTTAATTCAATAATTTGTTTCCATGCGAGTTGAATTAATATTATGCTGGATTTATAATAGACTGGAGCTTCTGATGGAGCTTAGTAACAGATTAACAATAAACTGTAATAATTACAAAACTAAAACAACTCTTGAAGCTGTTAGCCAAGTAATGTTATCTACAGTTTTTGATATAGTGACCACACCAGTTACGTAGATTAGCCATGTGGTCATTTGATCATGGCAGAGATTGCTTCATTCATAATTACTGTAGCAGCTTCTTTCTTCGTAGAGCCGCAGAGACTGGGAGGATTAACCTTTCAATTACATGCCATCCAGTGATAAAGTTGTTCTGTTTTTAAAGGTCTTATTGAATAGAAAGAAACTGATGAAAGACTTTGAGCAAAACGTGCAATGAATGAAAAATGTGCACTCTCAGGTCACCCCCTCTCTCTACACCAGCATCCAGGTGACAGGTAAAATGATATAGGTTAATACAGGGGTCCATCCCACATCATGTCACCACACCAAAATAAGTGAAAATAAACAAAAAACAAATATATGCAAATGTATGGCTCCTACAATTAAGATTAACAAAGCTCTTCAAGTTCAAGTTTTTCTTACTGCTTTCTGATAGCTAAAATGTATCATCATCATGTTCATCATCATAGGAGATTTGTGAACGTTTTACCCTGTAAATCCTGTTTGGATAATATCAAGAGACCAAAAATCTGTCATCAGCCCACTGTCGAGGCATTTACTTCACTTAGGGTTATGCACAGAGACATGTTGGGTTTTGTCTGCTTGTCCATGAATCTCCTATAGACTTCATTAAGACTGGTACAAAGAATGTTGGCATGATGACATAATGTCCATTCCTTTTCTCATGGTTCCTTGTGTTTCCTTGTTTATAGTCTGGGTCTTCATGTTAGTTTTTTTTTGTTTGATGGTTCATTTGTTTTTACCTGCCCTGTTACCTCCTGGATCATTCTGGGCAGGAAATACTCCTCGACTTGCCTTGAAGAAACAAATAAAGAATAAGAGAGTAAGATAAGTACCTTTACTACTAGCCATGTAATTTACAAAAGTGAAATAAAATCACACTGGGGTTAAGGAAAATTACGTCAGAGTTTGGTCTTAGCGAAACACTTTTTCATTTTGGAAATATGCTAATATGATCGAATTACAGTGGCCCTGAAGTGCAAATCCCAACAGCAAAAAGTAAAACACAACTACAAATCACAAAAGCTAACAGCAGGTAGGAAGCACACACCCTAAATTCACTTTCACCATGAGCTTTAGACCAAGCGCCAGAGATTGTTGAATCGTTTTTAGTCACTCGAGGCCTCTTGATTGTTTGTTCCCACCCAATTGGTGGGGGATGATGTTCTGATCACTTTCCCACATGTTACTAGGGTGTGGCCTATAACATATCAGTGACTGCGTCTCAGTATGTGTTGAACTTGAAGAATGCCTGAGGGCCAAAACATTATTACATTAAAGCTGCAAGCAGCGATGAACAGGCCCTCGCCGTCCATGCGCATCGGGGCGTGCTGCCGTCGTGGCATGCCGCGCACCCTGCCCCATCGCCCGAATATTGTGTACGCATGTATGAACTGTCCGTGTTTGGGAAAGTGCAGGAAGGGGTTAAATGTAATTTCCTGTGTCCAATATGTTAATCGCTACAAGTTACAGTCACTACAGTGACAATATCTGACTTCCTGTTTTCCTGTTTTTGTGCATGGTCATGATATACATGCTCACTGAATTTCGTACATATCAGTGAAACATGCCAACAAAGTGAATTTTTGGTTATTTTGCAATAAAAGTGCCCCCTTGAGGCTGAGTTGCACAGAATTTTGCACAGAAGAAGTAGGAAGTAGGAGTTTCATGTCATTCGGACACACCAATGTGGAGATATGCAACACTTCCTGTTGGGACCAAAAGCTACAGGAAGTTGTTATTTAATAACTTGAGTATTTTTTGGAATACCAAATTTCTTTTGACAACAGTGTCCACAGATGCTTTGTGCAAATTTTTGTGCACATCTGTCAAATGGCCTATGAGGAGTTCGAAAACGTTGATGTACCACATTTCACAATTTTGCGGGCGTGGTCTATATCAGCCGACTCAGCTCAATTCAGGGAACGCGTGGATATAAGGTTTTTGAACATGCGACTATGTGACACTTAGGGAAAAAAAAACGTCCATTTTTTGTAGCACCATCTACTGGTGGCCGTGCGACAAAAGTTTACATGACCCATAGACTATAAAAGTTTCACCAGGCCTAATGTGTTTGCCAAATAAAATCGTGTTTTCATCCATGTTCAGGCAGTGAAAAATGCAATAATTTGGGACAAATAAAAAATTAAAAAATTAAAGCTGCAAGCAGCGATGAATGGGCCCTCGCAGTCCACGTGTGTTGGCGAGTACTGCCGTCATGCTACAGGCAAGATGACAGAAGATACCCAGAAGTTAGAAAAAGTTCCTGCAATGTACATGAATGAATGAAAGCTGAATGTTTGAAAAGGCTGAAAATGTGAAAAGTAAGAGGGCTGAAAGAGCTTAAAAAGTGAACATTTTGATAGCTGAACAGTTTGTCTTACTGCACATAAAGCTGAACATTTTAAAAAGCTGAAAAGGTAGAAAGATGACTATTTAAAAAGACTGAAAAGGCAGAAAGGCAGAAAGGCTGAAAATTACAGGCTGAAAGAACTTAGAAAGGTGAACATTTTGATAGCTGAACAGTTTCTTTTGCTGAACATGAAGCTGAATGTACGAAAAAGTTGAAAAGGTAGAAAGATGAACATTTTAAAAGCTGAAAAGCAGAATAGTAAGAGGGCTGAAAGAGATTAAAGAGGTGAACATTTCTCTGGCTGCGCATATGCTGGAGCAGTAGCAGAACCGAAGTTGAAAATGTCCCCATAAGAATGAATGGGAAAATGCCTCCCAACTCCTGGCAGACATTGCTGAACTCTGTGATGTCTTATTTCTGTAGAGTGAAAAATGAGGACGCCAGAGTGAGAGACAAAACAGATACCATCTGCTCTCCTCCAGAAATGTAGGCTCAAAATTAACATGGCGGCTTACGGGGGAGTTGCTGGAGTGCTTGTCTCTGTAGGGCTTCTCCAGCCAAACATTTCAGTCACATCTGAAATGAGACCATCAGCTGAAAGCCAACAAGATTTCCTACATTTCTATGTATATATTGTCTATGTGAAGTAAAAGATGTGTGATCCACATCAAGCTGAGGAGAAATTTCTCCAGTTTTTCCAGCTTCTCTCCACTCTAGCGATGATGTCACACACTCTAGCTCACGCAACACACACCCATTATAAAATCAGAAGACGAGCTAAAAATCCTTACAACTAAAACTGTGATGATTTCAAAAGTGTAAAAGATTTTAAATAACTGAATACAGGCCCAATAGTTCAAAGTCTTCTGACGCTTTAAAAGTTGGAATGGTGTCTCTACTTGAAAGTATGAGAGACAAGATAAGGTTGAAAGTCGATGAGTTTTGAAGGGAATTTGAAGATTTTCCCATTTACTTCCATATTAATTCTTTTTTTGAAAAACCTGAAAAGTTAAAAAGCTGAAAAGTACAAGGCTGAAAGCGGAATTATAAATTCCAGAAGGACAATAGTGTGAATGCTCTTTAGGCGGTAGGCGGAAATGGGCGTGGCCTATATCATGAGATTCAGCACAATTGAGTACAATTCAGTGAACACGTGGATACAAGGTTTTTGAATGTGCGACAAAGTATATAGGGGTTATAGGGGTGTCATGATACCAAAAATTCAGTAGTCGGTGCCAATACCAGTAAAATTACACGATTCTCGATGCCAATTTCGATACCACGGTAAAAAAAAAAGGATGAAAATTTTGAATATTCCATATTTTAAAGCATCAGTCTGATGCATTTTGAGATGCATTTTTTGCCAACCTGTGGAGAGCTGGAGAAACTTAACTTCAGCCATGAGTCAAAAATATAATGGCCTCCTTACTAAGTATTTTGCAAGACATTTCATGCCAGCCTGTCACTGGATCTAACATTTACAGCATATGAGGCACAATGTGGTAAGGGCTTAATGCAAATGGCTTAATGCATATAGGGATGCAGACCACCATCAGAAGCTGAAAGCACTGCTGGCCTCTGCGATTTTACCTGACTGAATTTGGTGAGTGATGGTTTCAATCATTTTAATATTTTCTGGTATATCCAAGTTACCCAGGAGCTCTGTTGACATAGGCTAACGTTAGCTACAGCTTGATGAATTGAGTCATTGAACACAGCAGGAGAGAACGCAACGTTAGACAGCTAGCACTAAAGCTCCGGTGGAAAATGATTAGCACTAGCTAACGCTACCATTAACGTTAGCCTAAAATTAGCTACATATCGTTACTAAAGTTAGATGATATCTAGCTAATGTTAGGCTAACGTTAACGGTAGCGTTAGCTAACTGTTAGTGCTAATCATTTTCCACCGGAGCTTTAGTGCTAGCTGTCGGTCAGGTGAAATCGCTGAGGCCAGGAGTGCTTTCAGCTTCTGATGGTGGTCTGCATCCCGAAGAGGTTTTGCAGCAAGCTAGCCGGGTCAGCGCATGCGCGAGGTTTGTCGCGAGCGCGAGTCCTACTCGCAACATAAAAATAAATCCACGCAAGTTTTAGTAATTTAAGGAGATAGGCCTGCACATAAGTTACACAAATTGAAAAACTCATAGGCCAAGTTGGATGGGGGTTCAAAAATTTACTACCTCGTCAGATGACGTATATTACCTTTTACTACTTTTTACTGGCCTTAATTTGGGCTAATTTCATTTACTACCTTTTACTACCTTTTACAACCCCGCGGACACAACTTCCGGAAGAGGCGCTGCACCGATGCCAACACCGGAATCGGTGCGAGCAGTACTTCAAAAAAATGGGCATCGTCAGTGTTTTGACATTTTAGAATCGAAAGGTATCGCAAGTATCGGTTCTCGTGACATCCCTAAGGGGTTATAAGCCAAAATGCACTTTCCTTGACTATAGCGCCACCTAGTTGTGGACATTCACGACAACCATAGATTATAAAATTATAAAAAAGCCTAATGTGTTTGCCAAATAAAATCGCGTTTTCATCAATGTTCAGGCAGTGAAAAATGCGATCATTTGCGGCAAAGAAAAAATAAAACAAACAAACAAACAAAAAATCACTAGAAAAACAATAGGGACCTCGCAGGTCTCCCTGCTCAGGCCCTAATAATAATCATTCGAAAAACAATAGGGACCTCGCAGGTCTCCCTGCTCGGGCCCTAATAATATATAATCCCTAGAAAAACAATAGGGACCTCACAGGTCGTGACCTGCTCGGTCCCTAATAATTAAAAGAAGAATTTACATGGAGCTAGAGTAGGCCTGGGCGATAAAACAATATGTAGCGGCGATAGACACATTGCCGATAGCAATGAGAAAACAGTTCAATAAAATGTTCGATAGTTTCAGGTGTCTGTATTAAATGCAAACCAACTTGACTGCACATAGTGAATACACCCGTCATATCCCTTGATAATGGCGTGCTACAAGTGACACTGACAACAACAGAAGAGCGTATCAGAGGCGTTACTATGCACCGCAGTTCTCAAAAGACCAGCCGTGGACTACCTGTGACACTATTAACTAGGGCTGTGCAATTAATCGTATTTTAATCATGATTTCGATTTTTGGGTCAAACGATCTCCAAACTAATATAATGGAGTTGAAACGATTTATTTGGCATTTGTACAGTAGGCCTAGAGTTTTTCTGAAAGAGACGCGCATGCGCAATTCAATCCCTCCCCCAACGCGGCCATGCCGACTGGATACGTGTCCGCTGCGTTACGGTGGTTTCACTTTAGTCTGTGTGTTAACTTCCACCAGGAGGACTGGCCGCAAGATGGCGGACTGAGCGGTTGTGTCGGCGTAACGCTCTTCAAATTTCCTCAAATAATTGAATTTAACTTTTTATCCCCCCTTCAACTTACTCTGTAAAGTTTTGTACGTAATTTCCTGTAAGTACCAGAGAAAGAATGAGTCAAATTGGCCCGAATTCGATCATGTCTTCTCTTCCGAGAAAGGACGAACACGACTACGCTCGGCACCTTGACCGCATGGAAACGGATAGCGCCGGTGAAAAAAGAAACTTGGATGAAATGTCCCAGCCTGATCCAACGACACCGTCTAAAGGAGCTCGCCCGCGTAAAATACCGAAAAGTAATGAAGATGTGTCAAATTCCACAATCCTTGCTGCTATCCAAACGCTGTCGGTGAGATTTGACTCGCAAGAAAGAAAGCTAGAAGAGCTAAGTTTGCAAATGAAGCAAAACTCTGTGGTTATCGCTAGCTTAACCAAAGCGTCAGAGTTTAATGCCATGGAAGTGAAGGACTGTAAAGTTAAAGTATCGACGATAGAAAAAGAGGTTGAACGTCTACGCAAAGACTACGGTGCTTTACAAGAGAAGTCCAAAGAACAGGACAGATATAAACGGAGGTGGAACCTAAGAATGAAGGGAATGCCTGAGAAAATGAATGAAAACACAAGAGATGAAGTGATACGTCTGCTCAGTAAGGTAGCACCACAATGGGAGCAGAAAATGGATGACATTGTAGATACAGTCCACCGTATTGGTCAAAGAGCAGAGAACAGAACACGCTTCATCATTATCCAGTTCACAAGAAGACAACATCGGGATGCGTTCTGGAAGCTAACAAAGGACTCGAGAGTCTGCCAAGAAGCGGGAGTGAAGTTTGTGGAGGATCTCACGGAGGAGGATAGAAGAGCCAGAGAAGCGCTGTGGCCACGGATCAGCCAGGCTAAGAAGGCGGGGGAGAAGGCTTATTTTCGGGGTCCATTCGGCTTCATAAACGGACGTCGCATCCAGGTTTGAGATGAGGGGGGTGTGTCACCACACGTCCCAAACTACTGATGAAGAGGTATGTGGGGGAAAGTTTACAGAGGAAACCCAGCCTGTGTTCAGTTTAAGAAGACTCGTCTCTTTTCGGTTCTTTTTTCATACAACTGTATTTTGTTGTTTGCTGCGAGGTTAACCAGCATATGAACACTTTGAAAGCCAATTTATCTTTTATTTCTTTAAATACAAGGGGTCTCAAGGACAATATTAAAAGAAAAGCTATTTTTTTATACTGCAAAGGACAGAAAGCTCAGTGTGTTTTCCTTCAAGAAACACACTCCTGTGCTGAGGACGTCACCTTTTGGACAAGTCAATGGGGAGATAAGATACTGTTCAGTCACGGCTCCAATAAATCTGCAGGTGTTGCTATTTGTTTTAATAGATGTCCCGGAAATGTTATTTCACAGAAGGCAGATGAAATGGGACACTGGTTGGCTGTTGTTTTGAATATTGAGGGTTCACTGAGTATTGTTGTTAATATTTATGGTTATAACAACATCAACCTCAATAAGCTTATGTTATCAGAAATTTCTGATGTTGTCACTGAATACAGAAATGTATACAACACAAACCTGGTTTTGTTTGGAGGAGACTTTAACATCGCACCTGATGATTGGCGTGATAGGTGCCCATCAAAATTTAATAATCACCATTATAATACAACCTTGCTTGATTTCTGTAATGTGTTCTCACTTATTGATATTTGGAGGTCTAAGAATATGAATACATGTCAATTTTCTTGGATAAAACCCTGTGGAAGTGCTAAATCTAGAATTGATTTGTGGTTATCAACACCTGATTTAGTAAATTTTGTGTCCAAGGTATCAATGTCAGGTGCACCTCTAACTGATCACTGCCTCTTATCTCTTGTTCTTCAGCCATCACAAAACAGTAACAAAAGAAATACGCACTGGAAATTTAATGCTGATTTAGTGAAATGTAATGAGTACTGCAAATTAATAAAAGATCTGATACTTGATATTCAATTTGATTCAACAATAGGTGGCTACTGTAACAGGTGGGAGTTTTTTAAGTACAAAGTTAGACAAATCTCGATTAAATTCGGGAAAAAAAGAAGTCAAGAAATAAGAGAACAAGAATTTCTATTGGTACAAAAGATAGATGAATGTTGTAGGAAGACACCTATGTCAGAATCGGACAGAAATGAATTTATAAATCTACAATCCAAACTAGACCAGTTGTACTTGAGGAAAACACGGGGAGCATACATAAGATCCAGGGCCAAATGGATAGAGGAAGGAGAGAAAAACACTGCATATTTCTGTGGCTTAGAAAAAAGAAGACAGGAAAGAAATGCAATTAATGCATTAATAATAAATGATGCAGAATGTATAGACCACAAACAAATATCTGAAGAAGTGTATAGATTTTATAAAGAATTATACTCTTCAGATTTTTCCAAAGAAAAATCAGATGCTCTTTTTCAGAGTATTAAACACCATATACCGAAAATCGGCACTGATTTCAAGAATTTATGCGATTCAAATATTGAATTATACGAACTAGATATGGCAATTAAAAAAATGGCTTTAGGAAAAGCACCAGGGCAAGATGGTCTATCTGCAAACTTTTATAAATTTTTTTGGGAAGATATTAGAGAATTACTATTTTTTGCGATATGTGAATGCTGCAGGAATAAATCTATAACACCTACGATGAAGCAAGGATTAATAAACCTTTTCCCAAACCTGATAAGGACAAGAAATATTTAAAAAACTTGAGGCCTATCATTTTACTTAATGTGGATTATAAAATATTCGCTCACATAATAGCTAATAGGCTTAAAGAAGGAATCTCTCAGATTATTAGTGAAACACAATCAGGTTTTCTAAAAGGTCGTTCCATTCACAACAATATAAGGTTAGTGTTGGATTTATTAGATTATAGTGACAGTATTGTTGACAATGGTTTTATTTTATTTTTAGATTTTTGCAAAGCGTTTGATAGTATTGAACACCAATTTATTTTAGATACTTTACATCACTTTGACTTTGGAACCAACTTCATTGACATTATTAGTATGTTTTATAAAAATATTAATAGCTCAGTGATATTACCATTCGGCACTTGTAGTAAATTTGAGGTTATGAGGGGCATACGTCAAGGTTGTCCAGTGTCTCCCCTCCTCTTTATCATGGAGGCTTTTGTTTGGAAACTTTAGGAAATTGTGAGGACATTATGCCGCTAAATGTCATGGGTGATTCCTTAATCATAAGCCAACTAGCGGATGATACAACCTTGTTTCTTAAAAATGAAGCTCAAATTCCAAATGCCTTAAAAATTGTTACTATATTCTCACAGGCATCTGGCCTGTACTTGAACTTAAATAAATGTGAATTGATGGCAATTCATAGTCACCCCTCAACTCAGATTGAGAATATACCAATTAAAAATGAAACTAAATATTTAGGTATTACTGTTTCCAAAGATTGGAAAATTAGAGAGAGTGCCAACTTTAGAGATTATATAAAAAAAAGTAAATCTATTTTGAATATTTGGTTATAAAGGGACCTATCTATTTTTGGAAGAGTTTTAATCTCAAAAATGGAAGGTTTATCAAGATTAATTTACCCTGCATATTCTTTAAATATCCCTGACAACATAATTACAACGATAAATCAAAACAATTTTAATTTTATATGGAATAATAAACATCATTATATTAGAAAGAATGATGTAATTAAGTCTTTGGAAGAAGGTGGGCTGAATGCAATTGATTTTGATTCAATGAATGGTTCCCTAAAACTCAAATGGTTACAAAATTTTATAAAACAATGTGATGATATTTGGTTTAATCTTCCTAAGAAAATCTTCTTGAACTTTGGGGGTGTAGAATTCTTACTAAAATGTGATTTTGAAGTTAATAAATTGCCAATTAAGTTATCGAAATTCCACCAACAGGTCCTCCACTACTGGAAATTAATTTTTAAACATAATTTTTCGCCCCACAACACACCAATCTGGAACAACAGATGCATACTCATAAAGAGGAAGTCTGTATTTCTGAAAGAGTGGCAAGATCAAGGAATTTGGTCTATTCAACATTTAATGGACAACAGTGGCAATATATATGATTTTCCAGATTTCAGGAATAAGTACAATTTAAATTGTTCCCAAAAAGTTTACAATGACTTAATTAATGCTATACCGCAAGCTTTAATTGCTTCTATAAAAGGTTCTTTACTTTATGTGTCAACTGTACCTCGGTTATATCCTTTATATATTCGTGATTGTCTTTTTTCAGATGTGAAATGTAGTAAAAATCGCTTTCTAAGATTCACACTATCAAATGAATGTTTCCCCTCACCCTTAAAAAGAAAATTTATGCTGGAAAGATATTGCACTGACCCATCTACCTTCAGAAAAATCAGATGTAATTTTTTGAAATTTTCTATTCCACCGAAAGCGAAAGAAGTGCATTTTAAAACAATGAATGAGATATATCCATGCAGACAACTAATGCACCTTAGATTTAATATTGATTTAAATGAATGTACATTTTGTAAAAATGAAATTGAAACACAAGAACACCTTTTCTTCTCTTGTAATGTATCTGTCTTATTCTGGGATGCATTCTGTCGTTGTATTCTGAATAACAACCTGTCTTTGTCAAAATTAACGTACAGTAACATCAGGTTTGGTGTCTTTTTGAAAGACACAAAGTTGGAATTTCTCTTAAATAACCTAATTATATTGGCAAAATACTTCATTCATAAATGTAAATTTCTAAAGGTAACCCCATTATTTTTTGTTTTCTTAAAAGAGCTCTCCATTTTTTGTGATTCACTTAGAAATATTAAGTCCCAAAATGCACAACGTTTACATCAACTTTTACTAGATCTCTCCCTTCATCAGACCCCAGAAAACGAAATGTGATACATGATATATGGATTTAATTTCCTATGTTTGTATATTTTATTTACCTTCTTTGTATTAATTATTTATTTATTTATTTATATATATATTTTTTTTATTTTGCTTATTCTAATTTTATACCTTACCTTTAATTTCATGGCTTTCCTGTTCTGTTTCTGTGTTAAACTTTATGAAATGCTGAGATGTTTAGCTCAGTTTAAAATGTATTTTGTATTGAATTCTTATGCTTGTAAGATTTGAAATGATAATAATAAAAAAAAATTAAAAAAAAAACTTTCACCAGGTCCGCTGCGCTGCGTGTCTGCTCCGTCTCAGCTCCGGCAGTCCAGAGCCCTTCTGGCGAATCGCAGCCAACGACGGAGCAAGAAGCCGAATTTAGCACATAGCAGACAGGAAGTCACGCAACAAAACAACAACGTAACATCCGGTCACTTTTCAGAATAAAACACAGTGTTTTTTTTTTTAGAGAAATGCTAATAGATTCATCATGTTTCCAAACTCAAAAATAATCGTTTAAATAATCGTGATTTCAATATTGACTAAAATAATCGTGATTATGATTTTTTCCATAATCGAGCAGCCCTACTATTAACTCACACAGTAGTAATGTCTGCTTTTTCTTGTGATCTGATACAAGTGCCTATGAGCTGCAGCCATGCCTGCAAACCAGTGGCGGCTGCTGGTCTTTCAAGGAGGGGAAGCTCATTTTTCCGGCCAACATCATAAATGTGTTTGTTTATTTATTATATATATTATTATTATTCAGGACACCTGAAAAGACCTGTTACTTTTCCCCACCTTTTGCACTAAATCAATCTTAGGAGTTGACCTGCCCTGCTGTTTAACTCTAACAACATTCATATTATCTGCCATGATGTGCACCTAGCTAATGCTAGCAGCTGGAGCTGCTGCGCCAGGCTACTGTGAAGTGTGACCGCCTGTGAGTGTGAGTGATCGTGACAAAGTCGCTGGGGATCGGTAAAGTCTCCAGGAAAATGCTCCGGTGGATGTTTATTCTTCAAGATCGCTGATTCGCTCATTTAGCTGTCAATCAAAAAAGGATTCCGCCTCAGACAGCTCATCCAATCATCATGCAGAAGCCGAGCGTCCGGGCCAGCCCACTGCCCCATAGACCCCCAGAGACGCTAAGCGTCCGATGGGCGGGACAAAGCCCAGCATTTATCCAATGACCGTCTGGTTTCGCTGCAGTGGAACAACCCGCTCTACGCTCCCCCACTGACGTCAGTAGAAGCTGAGCGTCCGACTGTGGAAAGCGCTGTGGCGCTGCGGGGATGAATGAGAAGGAAGTTGCGCTGGTTACCTGTGATGATAAGTAGCTGATTCTGAACAAAAGATGAAGGCTTTCTAGCGCGTATTTAGTCAATGAAATGTACACACAGCAGTACATATTTCACCACTTTTTTTTTTTTTTGGGTGACATTTTAGGGGAAGCTGAGCTTCCCTTGCAGTCTTAGAGCAATCGCCACTGCTGCAAACACAACGAACCCTTCACCCTCTGTCCCAATCTTCTGCTGCTCCTCTCGGTGTCACTCTTTATCCTGAACCGTCCTCGTTACTGGATATTTTCCAGGCTCATTAAGTAGAGCGATCAGGCCGGCTACACCAACCACTGTTCCGCCACCGGTCCTGTTTGCTCTACCTACGAGCCCAGAGACACTGCAGCTGCGACAGCCAAAGTGGTTGCCCAACCACCACACAAGAAAAACACAAGCACAACCCATTACCACCTGAGGGAGGAAATGAGTGCAGACAGGGAGGAAATTGTGAATAAAAGAGAAGAGGTCAGCTTGCCAGTATGGCAGTATTTTTGTTTATTTGTGTGTTTTTCATTGTTGGGTTAACATAATCATTTTTACTACTTAATTGTGTGCCTTGATGAAGTAGTTATATTAAAAATAAAAAGTTAAATTTAATTTTTCACCTGGTCTTTAAAAATGAGGACAGAGGAAAGGACAGATCATTCAAAATGATCAATAATTACTGGAAGTATACTTTTGTGAAGATACAGATCTTCACAGAATATACACAGACCTGCTGCATGTTCCAGCCTTTTGAGAGACATGGGCATTTCATTAAATTCCTTAAATAAATTGCTATTGCAAACAGACTTACCCGATTAAGATAATTCAGTTTAATAGTTGTTGTTGTATTTAACACATACAATATAATTTGAATATTTGGAACTGTATTGGCCTGATTACACTCAAACAACTGTAGAACAGTAGTTGTTCTGATGAAGATGACAGACTTCTGAAAAATGACCAACCTGAGCTGGTTCCACGGTGAGAACCAGCGCATCTCTCGGTAGTTCCCGTCATTGGCCATCTGCATTTTAGGTCTGATCAGCAGTATCTTTCTACAGGATGGAACAAAAATGCAGAGTAATAAAATAAACATATATAGACAGTTTACATCTGCATTTGCACTCTATGCTTCAACTGAATATTTTGTCCAGTCAAATTATAGAGAACAGAAGACAACATCTCATTTGTGAGACGAGACTGATGTGTTGACATACCTATTGAGGAACAGCACCCGGCAGTTGTAGCGAACAGTATGATGCATGATGGGCCTGAAGAAGGAACAGAATCCAAAACACTCAAATGTGACACCAAACAAGACATTCTGTCAGTTTTAATTCAGAAATTTGGGCTGCAAATGCTACTGTCTATTGTGTCAGCCATTAACAGTAACTGATGAACTGAAACTGAAAATATGCAGTTCTAAAAGTTTGCAGAGCAATGACTGTTACCTTTCACGATTACTGGTTAAAGGGATATTCCGGTGTAAATTTAATCCAGGAAATTACTTCTGTTATTTTCCCTATCAGCTCTCGATAATAGGAACTGAGCATTCCATGGAGTAATAATCATATATTTTCATCCTTGAGCTGCGGAAATCTACTGCACTCGGTAATCGACTCGTCAGGGCTTCCCGACACAGGCAAGGCTGCTGGAGGAGTGCAGTGGGTTGTGCTGTGTTTTCAATACAAATCCAGCTAAGCTAGCAGATGTTTGATGCATTGTACTGTGTGCTGGGACTGTACATGTACTGTTGCTGAAGTTTGGTGCTGTTCTGACCATTAATTGTGGCTATGAGTGGCTTTTTGATGGCGGTTTCTAGTTGGAGACATAAGCTGCAGTGTATTGTTTTCGTGCGGTCTTTTCTGAGGTTGCTAAAACTAGCTAAGCTAGCGGTCAGCAAACTTGACCTCTCGAGGGGGAGTCTTACTCTGTGTCAAGGTGTGTTAGACCATGGCTTAAACTTCCACCAGAATATCCTTTTAATTGAAGGCTTTGATATGAAAACTTTTAAATGTTGCCACTTGGTGTTGGTGGAGGTGATCTGCATAAAATTATGTCTGATTCACTGTTAGACAGGACTGCTAGACGGAATAGTGCTTTGGGAGTAGTCTGAGGCAATACCCACATGCCGACGTCACAGATGATGTCTTGGGTGATGGGAGATTCCAGAAGCTTCCTCAGAACTTGAAAGCTGTGGAGCAATGTGTCAGACTCATAGAAGTGGTCTGCACAGCCATACCCACTGGAAGAATGTAGTGAATCAGAGAAGAGATGTGAGCAGAGTAAAGTAAACTGAACCTCTAAACTGTGGCAGTGTTATGAAACCTCTCCACTACAGAGCACCGACAGTGTTCCAGTGCTGTTAGTTCAGTAATTCTAAAGAAGATTATTTGGACCAACACAAATTTTGGCCAAGATAATCATACTATGACACTTCAAATGGATATACATATGTCAGTGTGAAGTCTAAGCAAGTGTCTTGCAAACTAATAAATGCTTCTCTCCTCATACCATATCTCCAGCTCCGGACCCAGTCTGTATTTGGCTCCACGAGCCTTAGCAATCTCAATACCTGCAGAGAAACACACAGACAGAAAACAGGCAGTGTTACTGTTTCATGGCAAAAATGATTGCTGGCTTTGGTAATGCTCCACAAAGTTTGGATATAAGTGAGAGATGTCTCAAAATCAAAGCAGCAAAAGCAGAAATATCTTCCCATTTAATCCCTAGATTTGAGTAGATCACCATAAAAAGTTGGCTTCAGCTGCAAAACATCACAAAATGAATGGGTAGTAATTATCTCAAAACAGCACGCTGGATTTTATACATGCAAAGAACTAGATGGTCAGAACCTGGTGAGGAGGAAAAGCAGTTTATACTTTTACATCAGGTAAATGTTGTTTGTCAGGCTCTATGATAATTTTTTGGGTGATCAGTTTGACGTGCATTTTGAGGCTCAGTGAGGGACAGCAGTCAGAGAACCAAACAGTAAAACTATGCAGTGTTTCCCACAGATTAAGACTTGGATTGTAGCAGTGGCTGTCCACCTGAGGTGCCATAAAACATGCGCACTCGAGACTTCCGCTGACCAACTATCTATTTCATACATATCAGTGAAACATGCCAGTGAAGTGATTTTTTGGTTATTTTGCGATAAAAGCGCCCCCTTGAGGCCGAGTTGCACAAGCTTTTGCACAGAGCCTAAGGGACTCATGGGGAAGTAGGAACATGAGTTTTATGCAATTCGGACACACTAATGTGGAGATATGCATCACTTCCTGTTGTGACCAAACTCTACAGGAAGTTGTTATTTAATAACTTGAGTATTCTTTGGAATATCAAAATTCTGTCTACAAATTTTTGTCAGGAGTATCCAGAGATGCTATGTGCAAATTTTGTGTGCATCAGGCAAACGGTCTCTGAGGACTTAAAAAATATTGGTGTACCACATTTCACAATTTTGCGAAAAAAATGTCGACAGAAATGGGCATGGCCTATATCAGATGACTCGGCTACATTCAATGAACGTGTGGATATAAGGTTTAAGAATATGCGAGATAGTATGTGGGAGTTAGGGCAAAAAAACACGTCAAATTTTGAAGCGCCACCTACTAGTGGCCGTGCAATTGAAGTTGAATTGGCTCATAGAATATAACATTTTTCACCACTTCTGACAGGTTTGCCAATTTGCCAAAGCATTTCTGGAAGAGCTTTTTAAAAAACAGTTGACCCTGCCTGACACCCCTCTTGGCATTTAACGCTGCCACCGGTTACTGGGATCCAGACCGTCACAAGGCTCTAACCTGAGGTCAGTGGTTGTCTACTTTCTGGAGTTCACAACTAAAGAGCTAGTGCTCTGCCTGGAAAAAGAAAGAGATTCACCTCTGTGAGCAGGACTCACAGGACTTTTGAGCAGGACTAATATATATATATATATATATATATATATATATATATATATATATATATATATATATATATATATATATATATATATATATATATATATATATATATATATATATATATATATATATATATATATATATATATATATATATATATATATATATATATATATATATATAGTCCTGCTCAAAAGTCCTGTGAGTCCTGCTCACAGAGGTGAATCTCTTTCTTATATATATATATATATATATATATATATATATATATATATATATATATATATATATATATATATATATATATATATATATGTACACACACACACACACACACACACTAGGGGTGGAACGGTTCATCCACAAAATCCGTCCCGTTCGGTACGCATGACACGGTTCGGGGCGCGTGTGTACCCTCGGTTTATGACACGCAACGTGCGTAATTTCCACCGGGGTCGTAACGGCTGCGCCGCGGTCACTGGAGCTGATCGCTGGGCGTGCCGCGTAACGTCTCAGCAGCGTCCCAGCAGCGGCTCTCCGCTCTGCAGCGCTATCAATCTGTTGCACTTCTATTTTTGGCGGAGCCGTTGCTAAACCGCGTGAAGCTCAACATAGCAGATTGCACCAGACAGGAAATCCGACACGGAATCAACGTAATACACTTCCGCCCCCTTAATATGCAGTTCATGTAGCCTATCACAACTTCACATCAACATTACGTCATGTGTTGATGTTGATGCCTTGTGCCTGTAATGTGGCCATAGAAATAGAAAAGTTAAAGTATTTTGTTTGCGCTAATTCAAGAGTCAGAGCTTTAACAGCCATTTTCCTCTTTTTACTTTATAGGATACAATGTTTGTCAGAGGTAAATGTATCCTATTTCAGTCAGTTCAGTGATTTCTAATGTATTTTAGTGATTTAGTGCATTTTCATTGCAGAAGAAGGCAAACAATTGTTAATCTTTTTGCCAAATAAATATATAAACGTGTAAATGCAGCAATGTCTTTCCTCTTGCTGTTTCACATGTTGTGTGTTGTGTTGTGTTGTGTTGTGTTGTACACATAATTATTGCCACAAGAAAGCTTAAGCTAGTAAGCTAGCCTACAGTTATGTAAGCTAAGTCCAAGTTGTTACTAAGAGAGTCTCTAAAGTGTGAAATATTGCTCATTGCCTCAGCCTGCAATAAAACAGTGGTCAATTCATGATACTTTCTCATCTCCTAATTTGTATACTTAATAATACAATGTCAATGTTGTGTAAGAAGAATCATTAATTAAATATATGAAAGTTACATGAGACAACAATATTGAAGAATTTATGAATTTGACGCTGTGATTGGTGATCGGCAATATTGGGATCGACAGATACTGCTTTTGGTGATCGGTGATCGGCCCAAAATTCCTGATTGGTGCATCTCTAGCTCTAACCAGAATAGAAAGAGAAGTGGGAGGCCCCGGTACATAACTAAGCAAGAGGACAAGCACATTAGAGCCTCTAGTTTGAGAAATAGATGCCTCACAGGTCCTGAACTGGCAGCTTCATTAAATGGTACTGGCAAAACGCTAGTCTTAAGGTCCACAGTGAAGATGCGACTCCAGTATGCTGGCCTTTTAGGCAGAATGGCAAAGAAAAAGCCATATCTGAGACTGGCCAAAAAAAGGAAAAGATTAACATGGGCAAAAGAACACATTGGACAGAGGAAGATTGGAAAAAAGTGATATGGACAGACAAATCTAAATTTGAGGTGCTTGGGTCACACAGAAGAACATTCGTTAGATGCAGAAGAAGTGAACAGATGCTGGAGGAGTGCCTGACGCCATCTGCCTAGCATGGTGGAGGTAATGTGATGGTTTGGGGCTGCTTTGGTGCTGGTAAAGTGGAGGAGTACAAGGTAAAAGGGATTCTGAATAAGGAAGGCTATCACTCCATTTTGCAACACCATGCTGTACCCTATGGACAGTGCTTGATTGGAGCCAGTTTCCTCCTACAACAGGATAATGACCCAAAGCACACCTCCAAACTATGCAAGAACTATTTAGGGAAGAAGCAGTCAGCTGGTATTCTGTCTGTAATGGACTGGCCAGCACAGTCACCAGATCTCAACCCTACTGAGCTGTTGTGGGAGCAGCTTGACTGTATAGATGTAGAGACTGTATTTCTTCAGATTACCTCAACAAATTGACTGCTAGAATTCCAAGGGTCTGCAAGGCTGTAATTGCTGCAAATGGAGAATTCTTTGACGAAAGTTGAGTAAAAGACAAAATTATTATTTAAAAAAAAAAAAAAACATTATTTCTAACCTCTAACCTCTTCTCAGACACCCGTTTTCACCTCACAAGGTTCTTTTTCTGTTGACCAGTGTCAAAAAAGCCACTTTGATTAGATGTTTTAAAAAATAAAACATGAAAACTTATGAATATAATTTAAAGGCGCCGTTACGCACACTTTGTGGACACATTGTCACAGCATGTCCCTGTTTCACTAATTCATATGGACCCTATTTTAGATGATAATCTGTAAAACAAACTAGGAGTAAATGTCTTCCAGAAAATGATACACATATAATCAGGTCAACATGAAAGACTTTAAGACTTATTTTGTCCTGGTCTAAACTCGGATCAGTTTCTTCAAGACAGCTCTCTCTGATGACATGTTTAATTGGTAGTAATCAAAAGTTGTAGTTTGACTGAGATCCAACAGCACAAGTATTATAACAAGTAGTATCACTTCCTGTTAAATATGTTTATTGCTAATATACAAATAGCATAAAAAGTATACTAAAAAGATATATGCATCCAGTGTGTATTTATATAAATCTCAATTTATTTAATATTTAGCATTAAGTGCACAGTTATTTCCTTTGGATGTGTTCGATTATTTCTTCGCTCATCTGGATGATACGGCACTGATGAGATACACCCAGAAACAGGGTTGCGTAAGCCATGATCTCTAGTGACCCAGTGAAAACTTTACTGGGTCACTAAAGATCCAGACTTAGTGATTATTACAGAGTGTTATAGCAGGACCAATGCTCTCACACTGTATTGTTTGCTGTTTATTTTTAAAAAAAATTCTACAGAAAACATTAATATCATCAATATTTAGCTCTTAATGCTAAAGATTAAAGGAGAGGGTTTACACTTCTCCACACTCCTTTTAGAACATGTCATTAGAATTGTTTTCATATGCACTACTCTTTTGTTGTTTTGTTTGCTTATGAAAAAAGGTCACAAGTACATACATGGATTACTATACTGATACATACTTGACTGAAACAAAGACACATGAAGCAGCTTCCTGCTCTCAAACAAATTAGCATGATTCTATTCCCACCTCCTGACCTCAGGCCTATACTTTTATGGTATCTTACTGGAGACCTACTGTTTGCTTTATTATGTGTTTCTGCCAATCAATGATGCGTGTGTCTGTTATCATACTTTAATTCCATTTTGACAGATAAATAGCCTATTCCAACTGCCACTTATAGTGCAGTCTTGATTTAACCAATTCTACATTTCTGTCAATGTTACACCTCGCAGCACTTAGTCTATAAGCGATATACCACAACTGATACAACTGCCCAACAGTGCGACTTACTCTCCAGTATTCTCTCCAGGTTGCCTTCAAAGTCCAGAGCCCACTGATTCAAGGTGCAAGTAGCAAGAGTCACTTTCCGCCCCATGTTCTTGGTAGTTTCCTAATAAAACGGTTAGTACGTCGCGTAAACAAACCAGTAGGACGATGCCAATGATTTGAGATAGCCTACTACGTAAAGTTTGTGCATATAATTTCCAACTGTAGTTATCTATCGACCTGGCTGTCATTTAAAGTAGTGAATGATTAAAGTACTGAAATACGTCGGCTTGAGTAGAGAGAAGACTGCCCTCCTCCTGCCTCCTTCTTCTTCTGATTCCTAAATAGTATGAGTTTAGACGCTCCTGAGCTCATTACTGCCCCCCACAGTATAATGGATGTGCTCTGCAGGAGAATGTGCCCTGTCTGTCACTGACATATCATTATAGGCCTTTAAGACATTTATTGCAGTTAGGGAAATTAAGTCATAGCCACACTCCTGTCTAAATGCCCTAAATGTAAATGTAAATGATAGCCACACTCTTCCTGTAGGTCAGACGTTAAATCTGAAGGGTCGTGAGATGATTAATGGGCGACAAAAGAAGAGAAGACAAAGCTTTGTCTTCTCTAGGTCTGTTACACACGCCTGTGTTTATTATTTGGTCTTTTCTCATATCTTTGCTTTATTGTTAAATGTTGTAGAATTTAAACCCTTCGAACTTAAACAGTGACACAAAAATCTTTTTTTATAACCTCATCATACCTTTTTTCATTAGAAATACAAAATAAGTAACAACTACAGCTGTGATATTTGTGTGCTTCAACTTTTATTTTCATCAAATAATAATATTACAGCGAATAAATATAAATAAAATATACATAAATAGATAACATAATACAAAATACATTCATACATACTTGTCAGCCCATACAATTGTCCTCAAGTGGATTGATAGTCTGAGACCAAAAGGTTACGGAAGGTCCAGGACAAGTCCATACGGATCTGGGTACAGAAAAATATAAAACAACACATTTGAATACAGTTGAATACAGTTAGTTCCCAGGAGAACAAGACTCCTCTTGAAGGTATTAGCAAGAAACCCTAAGAGAAACTGATTTGTGCTCTCTTAGAATAACCCTTTTTGCAATAACAATACCAACTATGAGGGCTTGTTGTAATGCAAGAAGAAGAGTCACAGAGTAGTTGAAGCAACCTGCTACCACAAAGAGACTGTCAGGGATTAGTTGTCTGTTATAATATGTTGCTGTATAAATGAAGGCTGCTTGAGGCAAGCCTATAAATATGATGCAAGAATCTGTTCAGTGGGGTCTGAGAAAAGTGCAGCCAACAAATTACTTTTAACTAAATGAGTTGAGCATTAATTAAACATTTGATCCCTCCCTTTTGAACCCCTTTGTCAATAACTCATCCAAAAATCTCTTCACCAATATCTTTAGTGTCTCTTAATGTGTAGAGTAGGGGTTGCCAGAGAAAAAAGACCAACAAACTGTAAGATTAAATGTTTGGAAGTAGGGGTTCTGGGGTTCTAACATGATAGCCATTTAGGAAACCAACTAAATAGGACTAAGGGTACTCCTCTTACCAGCTGCGGCTACAGCTGGCTCCAGAAGACCCATGTTCTGGAACTTCAGTCCAAATAATAATGCCTGAAAAACAGAAAGGCCTAAAACATCAGCAATGTCTTTTAATCCAGTTTTATTAAGCAATAGTAGATCAAAGGATGATAGGCTGCAACACTGATCCCTGTCTTTATTCAATGTAACACAGATATGAGCATCACAGAAAGTGTTATAAAAAAAAATCCGTCTTTCCTAGAGACATTTACCACAGAGTATGAGGGGGTTCAATAATGTTACAACAACTCTTCACCTGTGCTGCTGACCATGTAAAATTTAATATTATCACCTTTGTAAGTAGTTTTGGCAGAAATATTCACATGTGTCAATAGTTTTACAAAAAGAAAGGGCAAAGCATTAAGTGGAGCGCCACACTGTTGAGGAAGTAATGGACTTTATTTTTCTACAAAACATCCATTTGGTGTAGACAGTGTAAACGGGTGAAAACAACATTTTGTCACTGGTTACAAAGCTAACGGGAGGACATCACCTTTGGTGAGAGCACTGTTATTGTGATTAACACTACAATCATAAGTACATATAATATCTGTCTGGTGTTTTCAAACCATGCTTGAGGAAATCTGTCACCACTGTAATTTTCCATTCTTTTCAAGCAACTTCTATAATCATCCCATTAAATGCTTTGTTGCGTGATTTACTTTATATGACCAGAGGGGTGTTTTATAAAGCAACATACCAATAAAGCTAGACTTGCTCAGTTAATCAGGCTTGTTTCCAGGAAAAAGAGGTTTGATCAGTCCACCACTTTGATCCAGATTCTAATATCTCAACAAATATTGGATTGATTCCTATGAGATTTTGTTCTGACATTCATGGTCCCCCAAATAATCCTCTATTGACTCTGATGACTCCTCACATGCCACCAAAGGTAGGGACAGTCCTGTTCATCTTGCACAATCAACTGGTCAGAATTTCAATTCGTCTGATGCTTTGCTTTATGATTAAATGACATTCCAATTAGCTGCTGCTATACTTTGTTTTAAATGTTAGCATACTAACTAGCTAAACTAATGTGGTAGAAATGGAAATCAATACATGCTTAATATCAACAGGTTAACATTATCATTGTTCATGGGGTTTTTGAGCAACTAAATCAATGGTAATAGCTTTGGCATGTGGCTATAGTCTTAGTGAAATCTGCATTTTCATAATTTTCTTTTGTGTAAATTAATGACCGATACCCAGAAAGACTTCTCTTAAAACAGCCTCTCTTCATCAGGAAAATGACTTAGAAAGCAACTTATTATAACCAATATACATGTGTTTTGTTTTAAAACGGGTGATATAGTATATAGAGTGACAAGTTTGCAT
This sequence comes from Lagodon rhomboides, assembly GCA_039737535.1. NCBI lineage: Eukaryota > Metazoa > Chordata > Actinopteri > Spariformes > Sparidae > Lagodon > Lagodon rhomboides. Next base: position 9,405,262 of record CM077784.1, on the reverse strand, counting down.
AGTGAGGAGGTCGCGGACAGAACAAGCACAGGACTGTCACCTAAGAAAACACTATTTGTGTCCAGTGTGAAACCAAACCTCAATGAGTTCTTTCAACTTACTAATGTAGTTATGTCATATACATGATGTGGCTGAAGTTACTGAAGGTATGAAAAAGTAAGGTATGGTATAAGTAACAGAGTTATTTTAAGCCAAACCACAATGTTTGCCTAAACCTAACCAAATAGTTTTCACTCCTAAACCTGACCAAACAGCGAGCGTACAATGGGCGAATTGCTTGTATGCTGTATTGGTCATGTTGTTTTGGGAATGGCAATGTATGTCATTTTGGGAGTCACTGGCAGTCGACACACTTAGTCGTTTAGGAAAAACAATGTGTTGATCAAAAATATTTGAGAGACAGACAACTTGTATTTTAACAGCGCTTTCATCATACATATACTAATATATCACTTGTACAAACCATGTATCATAATTCAGCTCAACATTTTTCTTAGAAACTTCAAATGATCATCTTTTGGGCCCTAATTGATAAGTCATGCTTCATCTTGTGCATTAATTTTCAAGGCTAGTTATACCAAGAAAAGACAAGAAACTCACAGAGTATCAGAAAAAAAGATGCCATGATTACAAGCAGAGGGTTGTTATAAAATGAGCTATCAATAGAGTTCATGGATCCAGAGTTTATCTCTGCTGTAACAAAGTATGACTTTCAAGCTGCAACATGCTGCTAAAGTTTGTTTATGGTCCTAGTTTCATTTGATTGTATCTTCATTGTTTTAATTTCTAATATTATCTGTTTAAAATGTGCTACTATGTTTTTTCAAAGTTATAAACAAGACTATGTCTGATCTCATTATCTCTGACTTTGGCTTCACCGACAAGATTATTCCTGGTTCAGTTTGTTGAGCTCATTCAAGACTGGCTTTTCACAAAAAGCCATGCTAATCTGAGCCTTCTTTATGAAACACCTCTTTGTAGGACTCTTCCTGTTAGATTTTCTCTACAAAACAAAGAAACCTAACCCTAACCCATGAACAGAGAAGAAGTGATTGTGATTGTGATAAATCAAAATGATCACGCTGACAAAATGTGGATCAGTTATTATTCGCTTGATCACACACACACACACACACACACACACACACACACACACACACACACACACACACAGACAGACAAACTTCATATGAAATAAATAGCAACATGTACAAGACTCTCTCCAGTACACAAATCACATCTAAACACAATACATAATTTACATAATGTAAAAAAAATAAACAAAATGCTTAGCCCTGTGGTCAACTTACCTAAAACACATAAACCATTAAATATAAGTTGTAAATGTATTCCAGCATTAATCAGATCTACACAAAATCCAGTTACAAGGCATTTCATGATGTGATGGTGGTCAATGTGTTCTCAGATGTCACATTGCTGTGACAATTACCACAGCCAGATTACCCTTATGACACAATCAATGGTGATGATGATGACCTTCCATATGAGTCCAATCTAATGAAAAGCAAGAACGAACCTTCTTCCATCTTGGCATACTAATCATCTCCCTCACACTACTAGCTCACCTCTAAAGTTTCAAAAAAGGAATCGCTAAATCAGACAGGTTGTAATAGATTGCAAAGGCGGTATGCAGCAAAGTCAAGCTGTCTGGATGAAAGGGTCTCTTTTCTGTATTTCTCTTTTGACAGCCTCCTTAAATGGTCAAACACAGCCTTTGGGTACTTCCAAGGTCAGTGCTGGGAAGCAGGGTAGGTAAGTGGGAAGTGTAAAGTCACACTGGTAAGACTGTAAATTATCCGAAAAATAATTTATGCTGGAGTGCCTCAAGAAAATGTAGGCAGACATACAGGTAGCTGTAGATAAGTGTGCTCTTCTGATTATGATGCACAACAATGTGATAGAAAATTCTGAGTTGATCAATGTTGCATTTAAGCAAAGATGCTGATATTGCTGCAACTCTAAAAGATAATTTTCCTTTCGTACAACTTTGGTCTAATTCCATACTTTTAGATACTTTTAGAGTTAACACTTTATCATTTAAACCTTGTACTAAAATGATTAATGAGATGTTGGAACAGAACAGTGAAACAGAAACAAGCTGCATTTAGAAGATCATACAGGTTGCTAGCAAGCCAGGACTTCAACCAGATTTTCTAAACTACTGCTTGGGGTAAAACTGGATGCAAGGCTCGGTGAATTGTTGCCAAAACGTCCTAAATTTAAATCTGTGTGGTCACAGCTGTAATAGAGTTCTGCTTGGGCCTAAAACGGAGTCAAAATTCCCTGCCCCTAACCATGTCCTTCACACATAGTATGGTTAACCCTGCTGGTACCATTATATTTGAGACCTCTACCTGACCCATGACACAACGCAAATCAGACACATTGGCTGTTTCTACAGTATGGTTTGCCATTACGGAAGCTTATTGCATTCACTTGATAAAATTTTTTTTTGGTTTGTTTTACTGAGTAATTATTTGTGTTTTTCTGAGTAATTTATTTTTTTGTCTGTTTTTTGGAATAATTTTTTCTGTTTTTCTGACTAATTTATTTTTTGTCTGTTTTTTGGAGTAATTATTTCTGTTTTTCTGACAAATTTTTTTTTGGTCTGTTTTTTGGAATAATTTTTTCTGTTTTTCTGACTAATTTTTTTTTGTCTGTTTTTTGGAATATTTTTTTCTGTTTTTCTGACTAATTTTTTTTTGTCTGTTTTTTGGAATATTTTTTTCTGTTTTTCTGACTAATTTTTTTTGTCTGTTTTTTGGAATAATTATTTCTGTTTTTCTGACTAATTTTTTTTTCTGTTTTTCAGAGTAATTTTTTTTTTCTGTTTTTCGGACTAATTTTTTTGCTGAGTTTACAGAGCATTTGAAGATCCATTCATTCATTGAGAGCTCGACTTCATGGTTACAAACATGACCGACTTGTTCAGTTTAATCAAGTTTTACTTTGATCTGGGTTTAAGATACTGGGAGATAGTCCTGTCTTTAACTCATATAGATGGTATTATCATTAGTTTGTCAAGGCATGTATGCGCTAATCTGACTCTCGCCAGATGCATTTCGTTCCGCCTGGCTCCGCCTGGCTTCACTCACTGGCGAGAGTCAGGTTATGTATGTGCGGGACGGGAGTCGCCATAGGTCCACGACATGGTCCACGGGAGAACGGGGCTGTAATCGAAACCGCATACTACCGTACTGCCTACTACATACTGCGCCGTATGTACTGTATACTGCATACTGAATGTGGGATTCAGTATGCAGTATACCATAGATATATATATATAAACACTAGATGGCTCACGCACGCTGTTAGCCAATGGAGACCGACGTCCTCGCATGGCGGCCATCTTACCACAGGCAGCTCGCCCACTCATAACATGAGAGTCTATAGTGCATGTAGTATTTAAATAACCATAGATTGCTTAATTTTAAACCGATTTTCAAACGGTTTGGTTTGTTATAAACCTCAGAGTTGTAGTTATGTTCCTGGCATACTCAAAAATAATTTTAACATTTTAACTCAAAATTATTTTTGAGTATGCAGGAACATAACTACAACTCTGAGGTTTATAACAAACCAAACCGTTTGAAAATCGGTTTAAAATTAAGCAATCTATGGTTATTTAAATGCTTCATGCACTATAGACTCTCATGTTATGAGTGGGCGAGCTGCCTGTGGTAAGATGGCCGCCGTATAGGGACGCTGGTGACTCCGCCTCGAGCCATCTAGCCTTTCTTATAGATATCTATGCAGTATACAGTATGCAAGTTTCCCAGAGTGCATTTCGCGGCAACCGGCAGTGGTGGTGGTAAAGCTGCTAAAAGCTGTTTTAATTCTCGCTTTAGCGCTGTTAATACATCACTTTCTTAAGTTTTAATATTTTTTTATGCGAGAAAGTACCTATTTAGATCCTTAATATACGATTAGTTTATCCAAACGACGCCTGTTTGTAAATTTATTCCGACGTTTTCGGAAATGTGAAGAGCCACCTGTGGGACCAGCGCTCCGGGAGGTCTCAGAGACAGCAGCCCGCTTCCTGATGTGATGGGCCGGTCAACCTTCGTCTCGCGGGAGTTCGAAGTATCTCGATATTTCAGAAAAAATATTACTCCGAAAAACAGGGGGGAAAAAATTACCACGAAAAACAGAAGAAAAAAAATTACCACGAAAAACAGAAGAAAAAAAAATTACTCTGAAAAACAGAAATAATTACTCCAAAAAACAGACAAAAAAAAATTAGTCAGAAAAACAGAAAAAATTATTCCAAAAAACAGACAAAAAAAAAAAATTGTCAGAAAAACAGAAAAAATTATTCCAAAAAACAGACCAAAAAAAAAATTAGTCAGAAAAACAGAAATAATTATTCCAAAAAACAGACAAAAAATAAATTACTCAGAAAAACACAAATAATTACTCAGTAAAACAAACCGAAAAAAAAAATTATCAAGTGAATGCAATAAGCTTCCGTATGCCATAAACAGTTTTAGCTAATAATCTTTGAATTTCCATTTTCTCTTCCAAATAAGTTGGGCTAACCTGGGGGTTTCTTTTAGGGCCTTGACACACCAGGCCTGAATGATGTATACAGAATACTGCCACCTTGTGGTATGAAAAGTTTTTTCCTCCCACGCAGGTAAAGGGGCCCACACACCGGGTCCGACGTCTTCCTTATCTGACTTCCTTCCGACTTCCTTCTCCGACCACTCCGTCGGATCCGTTAGGAAGAAAAGTTGCATTGAAACACACCGCCCCGGCTACACAGTAGCATATACGTTCTGCGCCTGCGCGAGATGCAATAAGTCTCCTAAACATCGGGTGGCGCTAGTCTCGTGCCAGTAACCCAAAACATAAAAACAGGAAATGACGGAACGGAGTGCGGACCGTAGCTTATCAAAACAAAGCACACACAGTGTTAGCTCGGCATTACTTGCGTGATGTTGTATTACAGTGGTCTCTCTTCCACCAGGGCAGCCAGCTGCTTCTCAAAGTCCTCGGTCCACACAGCCATGGCTTCCAAAAATACGTTGGTTTATCCCCAAAATAACGAACGGCGAAGTGTTGTTTGTAACTCTGTGCCGTCTCTGTATTTGTGGTTTGTTTATCATCGGCACTTCCGCCACCCCTCCCACACGCCGCGCTGATTCGCTGGCACACCGCCAATCAGAATGGTCGCTGAACAGCTAGCTCACAACCAATCAGAGTATCCGACGGCGTCCTAACTCAGACGTCCGACTGAACATGTTCAGTCGGATCAGACGCTGTCCTCGCGCTTCCGCGCGGCTCCGACAACGCTGAACACACCGAACAGAATAGCTCCCTAACTCGTCCGACTCCTTCCTAACACTTCAGACGTCCGACGTCGGACCCGGTGTGTGGGCCCCTTTAAGGAACATACAAGCTCGTAGGCCTTCGGCTGTAGTCCGCGTGGTGTGTTCAAGAGCAGCTTGTTGGCCTAGACACAGGTGACGTGAGCTGATGAGTCAGCATTAGTCCCTTCTGACCTTTTGTGCACAAGACCACTGAATGGAGGTGACTTCTGGAAGTGATGTATCCAAGTGATATCATGAACCGCTAGACTAGTTTGACTGAGTGGAAGCAAAAGAAAAGTTTGAAATAGATCATTTATGTTCTAAAGACACCCTAATGGAACACACTGTGACACTATCTGTCCTCTGAATTATCTTCTCTGGTATTGTTTTTTTTCCCTGTTATCACATCATTGGCTACTTAAGTAGCCAGTTAGATGCTCAACTGCTGCTTTGCTCTGACCTTTGGGAAAAAAAACACTTTAACTCTGTACTCTCTCACCCTGTGAGAGGAAGAGACGCACCTGTTTCATTTTTACCTCAGCCATTGAAAGAGTCTGTGCACACCATTTTTTACATGTTTACTATTCTTCCTCCAGTGTTTTAAGAATTTCCCATTTCAGTATTTAGGTTTTTTTGCTCCAGTAAGAAAAAATGAGGGAATATTTAATATCTAGCATTCAAGAAGTCAAATGTGAAGACACTGGATATCAGTTATTGGCAGGTTCAAATACATCATCAGTATGGGCTTTCAAAATTAATATATATGTTGACCTCTACATTGTAAGCCCTTCTTCTACATCTAACCCTATAACTTAAGAAAATAACAGGGTTGTGAAAATATAACTCAATAGAAGCATGTTATTACTAGGACATGGATTAGATACATCCCAGAGGAAGTCTGAAGGTCTGAGGCTGGATATCCAGTTTAGTTCAGAAGCCAATCCATAAAAATGAGTATATCCACAGTTTCATTCCACAGTTCAGAACCTCATCGCAGAGGACAGATCCGGTAACTGCAAAGACCCATCAGTTATCAGGAAGATCAAAGGCATTGATCAAGATGTACTTCTCGTGCAAGTATGTCAGCTAGCACTGGTACACACAACTATCCACAGGGAAATCCTCAGTGTCAGTGTATTTCGAATGATAGCACAGTGCTATTAAGGCACCATGCAGTCCTGGTCCATGCAGTATTCAAAAGTTGTTAATCCTATGATAGTCATTTGTGTCACTCTAGCCTTCGGATGTACACATAGATTATAAAAGCAGTGGAAATTTGACCAAAAATTGGTGTTTCACAGATTTCTCAATAAAAAACTACCATATGCAGCCAGGTATCTTGGTAACGAAATAGTTTTGTCTGTAAAGGCCTTAATATGCTGCATCAAATGAAAGTGTTTATACCTGTTCCAAATGGCCACATTTGAAGGTGGGCTAAAAAAGCCTGCTTTAAAGTCATTAGACATTAGACATTTAGACATCATATGTGAATATTAATTTGGATTTTAATGGAGCATTTTTTGGGGAAATTCCTATTTTCTCTATAAAAGGACCATCACTGTTCTCCATGAAACTTCTTTGTAAAACTATTGGGTGATTAATTGCGTGTGTGTTCTGGCTTACGCCACTTCGGGCAAGAGTCAACACCACATTTGGATGAAACTAGGTCTACTTGACCTTCAACACTTCAAAAGCAGCCCAATCCCATGGGAAAAATGACTCTGTGTTTGTTTGTCCCCGCAAGTGGCATACAGTAAGTCACAACACAGTCAGAACACACACAGTTGACATGCATTTACTCTTCGCCTGCTGGCACCACCTCCGAAGCAGATAATAGCCAAGGTGTACATCCTCTTGCTTGCCTAATGTACTAACATCATTACTTTACATGTTCCACAAAAGGCTAACTTCATTCTGTTATCCCCTGTGTCGAGGGAATACTTCCTCTGTGCTGTGCAACACCTGCTGCTGAGAACGGTGTTGTTGAGAGAGCAGGGTGTGTGGGGGGCGAAGGGAGAGGGGAGGTGTGGCCGACACGCTGGCTTGTTTTGGTGTAATGCTAGTGCTGAACTGCAAGCACTAGTGTTTCTTAATTTGGCATTTTGGACCTTTAAATCATAATTTCAGTAAAAACCTCTGAGAGTGGCACAAGTGGAGACAGGTGGACACACCAGTGGTTTGAAGCATACTGAGAGCTCACCGTCCTTACCTTATTCAGTAGGCAATGTTTGCTACTCTGCCGGGCAGAGGTTCTCTGTGAAAAAACATAATCCCATCTACTGTGGAATTGTTGGAGCTGCAGTCATGAAGGGAAGCCCAATCTCCTTGCAGTCTTTAGTGGAATTTAGTTTTAACTTCCTTCTTTGAGGATTGCCGCTTTACCAGTGTTAGTCCCACCAACAACATCTCCAGTGAGGTGTAATGTTCAGCTGTGAAACTATTAAGGAGGAGACTGTGCATGTTTGTCAGTGAATTGTGTTCCTGCATGCATATGTGTGTTTGTGTCTGCATCTTTTTCAACGTCCATGTCTTCTTCCGTGCGTTTGTGTGTGCGTCACTGTTCACATGTGGGGTAGTGTGTTGCATGTGTATTTTTCAGAGGCAGTGTGGCATGGCGTTCCAGAGGCAGATGGGTGGACAGCAGGTCTTCTTCTGCAGCATCACCTACAGTCAAAGCGGAAACACAACCGTGTTATTGTAGAAACAGAATTATTGTGTTCAATAATGAGGTCCAGTTTGTCTTTGGTAGATGTCTTTTTATCACAGTGTGTTTCCTTCTGCTTCCAGTCTGTATGCTAAGCTATGCTAATAACATCCTGACTCCAGATCTGTACTTAACATTCAGACATGAGATTGATATTGCTAACTCTCAGAAAGAAAGCCTCTAAGTATGAACTATTGAATTATCATTCTAATACTGAATATGAGACATAATAGTTTGGCATTCTTTATTCAAACGATACAGGTTTTAAATCATCTAACACAAAGTAGTGAGCATGCTTTTTCTGTATGCATTAACAAACGGGTCAGCTGTCAGAAAATGAATGAAAAAAAAACCTATCAATGTACTACAAAATGTAGTGCCTCTTGTGCAAGAGCATATCAACAGTTAGGAGGATGACAATGTAAGAGATGATGACAATATAATTCTGTGACAATATGCCGATGGCAAATAAGAACTGACCTTACACACACAAACAGCTCACTCTTCTCTGCTCATGCATGTTCAATTAGTCCCTCAATTCACCAACAGCCCTGAGTGCACTCTGACGCTGAGTGTGATGCTCTGAATGACCGAATGGTATATTCCAACAGTGCTCAGAATTTATGAACTGAATGTTTGTGCCAGTGTGCGCACTTCTGCTGGGAATGAATGGCTAAATGAGAAGGATCTTTCTCATTTCAAGTTGTAGATCTCATCATCTTTAAAAATCACCTATCAATCTAATCTCAACCAGGCAATTCTTATTGTATTGAAAGTTTTATTTCAGTTTCCATTTCAATCTTGACAAGATGAAAAAAGTACATTTAAATGAAAGAGTCCAAACTCAAACCACAACCTCTGATTTTGATGTGTACAACTTCTACTCCAGCTATGCAAGAAGGAATCAATGCTTCTAGAAAGGAAATTAGGTCCAGACACAATACATAAAAAGGATCACATGGTTGTGCACCTCACATTCAGTACAGTATGGTGTATAGTAAGAAAATAAATTGCCTAAATTGTCTAGAAAATGATGTGTGTAGCCTACCACTGCCAGGATCCATGCCGGTCTGGTTTCCAGTAATATGGTGCCAGTAGGCGGATCTGGGCAGGATAGAGGTAGGGGTGCAGGGGTAGGAGCCAGGATCTGAACCCACAGACATCAACTGGGAGTCATAAACACACAACATTACAAAGAGTTTTTTTTACGAAAAAAGAACACTGCTGATCAGTACCAGTACCACAATTAACACTGGATGCAAATGTATCTTCAGGGATATGACCCACCCAGGTCATCACTTACCTACACTGTTACCATCAGGACAGTGTGACTGCAGGTCTAAGACTTGAAATTATTTATTTAGAGAGAGTTTTTAACTCCAGCCGCTTGAACTGTTTACCACCCAGGAACAAAATGGTAAATGTTGTGATGGAACACACGTGTGTGTGTGTGTGTGTGTGTGTGTGTGTGTGTGTGTGTGTGTGTGTGCCAGGCTCTCACTCTGCTGTTTTTCTCCATCTCCAACAGGACCTTCTTGTGCTGCTCTGCAATAGCCAGTGTAGAGGAGTGAACCCTCTGGTAGATCTGCTCTCCCTCTCTGGTCTGGAAGGTGTAGAGACCTTCTCCACTGTCACACATCCTACACACAACAGCTACTCAGTATGAAGTCAATGTGACATACTGGCCAATACAGTACAATGGCAGAAAACCTTAGAGAGCTTCTACTTCACATCACATCTTGGTAACTAATATGTGATTTCAGGGAGTGATTCAGTGTCCTCTGATCTAAAAGCTCTTTCATTCTGACAAGAACACAGACTTGATGGAAACACAGCAGTTTTAAACCTGTTCCACACTACGTCCCATTCCAAAATTCAATACAAAAAAATTGAATGCCACTAAGTTCATCTGATTGTAGTTTATTCGGCCCAGACCAAAGAAAAACTGGATGCATTGTTGCCTTTTAGTAATCGTCTGTTTGGTAAAGTCATCCTGCTTCATAACCACTTCATGGACCCATGTAGGGAAATTAAATAGACTGACTGACATCAGGTCATGCAGAACTTTACTGAAGTTGATGTACATGTATGTATCTATGTTGGATGATGTCATGAAGAGTTTACCTGGTGAGCAATATTAGTTGTAATTAGACTGTAATTGGGCTTATATTTCAGGATGACACAACAAAATTTGTGTATCGTTTTAATTCAAGGGAAGCTAATCGTCGTGTGGTTTCTACCTTTCAACTGCCAGAATCAATGAACAGGACACAAACAACACAGCTCAGTGTGAACTCCTTTTCATTTTCTTATGTATCAGGGAAAGTCCCCATCCAAATATGGGGAGGTGTAGACATGTCACTATTGTCATCAAATGATCCTGAATAATTATATTGGACATTTGTAAAGATGGCTTACAGGAATGCGTGCTCATGCAGAGATCAGTAGCTAGCTGCTTCTCTGATGTTATCACTTTAATCTGTTATTACAGCACTGCATGAAATGATCAAATAGCTCGACTAAGTCATTTGTAAGGTCGACTGTAACATTGTCTTCTGCTACGTCGGAGATATGGAGCTGACAGCTGTGTTTTTATTGTGGCTGACGTTTCAACTAGCAACACTTTAAAGTGGTGTAAACAGAAAGGCCCCGACCCTGATACCACTGGGAGCTGCCTGCTCTCCTGTTGTCTGGAACAACTGGGTCCCATTTGTTATTATATATTTATGTTATGTATGTTATCACTCAGCCAGCAGAGGGTTGGAAACACTCATTGTGGTTTCTGTAGTTAAAAACAACCATCTGACAGTTTTAGTTTGCGTACAGGGCGGGGCAAGGTGAACAGGATGCTACTGCCACCATGATGTTTTATTTAAACACCTTGAAGACAGCAAAACTCATGCCAAGTTGCTATTTGTTGATTTTTCTTCAGCTTTCAACATCATTCAACCCCACCTGGTGTATCTAAGACAAAAGATGAGCATAGACTTCAGACATAATCCCCCTCAAACTCAATGTACTATAACTGATGGCCGAGAAATGTCATCTGAAACACTGAAAAGGGTCAACAGCGAGATCGTTCTCTTGGCAATAAATGGTCAGCGTCTGCCTGATATCGCCATTTTGGTGTTTTCCTATATCATCATAATTAATGTGGCTCCATGACCCTCATTTTCTTTTTTTTTTTTTCAAACTTTATTTTGCAGCTTTTCATTAACAGACATACAACTTACAAACACAGACACAAAAAGAAATATAGCTGCAAGCAGCAATTAGGGGGTCAAGCTGGGACGCAACTGTGCAAGTTATGCAGCGCAGAGCAAAGTAAGCAGTACACATTATAAAGAATTTACAAGCTGCATGTCAAACATTGAACTAGTGGTGGCGCTAGAGCATTCAATGCAAAGGCCTGAAAATTGGTGTGAGTGATTGGGACAGTGTCTTGACTCCAGGTACCAAGTTTGGCTACGCTAAGTCATAGCATCGGTGAGACGACAGCCCACTTCCTGTTTGGCGGCTATGCCGCCATTTTCGATTGCCTCTCACGGGAGAATAAACTTGAAATTGAAAAATCTTTGAAATAACTTTTGTGCGACTTGGTCTGAAGATCATTTGTGTCAAGTTTCGAGCGAATCGAACAAACTTTGTGACCCGTGAAGATTTTTAAAGCTTTCTGACATAATCCAATATGGCGGAGGTCCAACAAGGCCAGAGTGATCATGGGACAGTCCCAAATCTGTGCACTGAATTTCATAACTTTCGACCAAACGGTTCAATTTTCGACCAAATTTTGACCCGATGGTGGCACTAGACGGCTGGGTTTAGAGGTCCGTAAATGAGTGTGAGTGCTCAGTACAGTGCTCCGAAACTTTCAGCCAAATTTCAGCACTTTTTACCAAGGCGTTCTTTGGGCTGCCATAGACTTCAATGGCAAAGGAATAATAATAAGAAAACATAGAATCACTACGGGTGTCTTGCAGTTTTACTACTTGACCCCCAAAAAGAAGAAATATATACATATACTCCCCTCCCCCCTCCCCAAGGCTCTTAAACAAAGACAAAATTAAAGAAATAAAAAAAGTACAGGAACAATGCAAAAATAGTCAGACAGGAACCTCTCGTCATATGTTGAGTGAGCTGATGTTTCCAGTGTAACCAAATAGTTGTAACCATGAAATACAACTGGTGTTAAGGTGCATAATTGGAAAGGGAACCCTTCTACAAATTCTATAAGGGGACTCCAGGTCACTGTGATGTTCTTGCCGGCCTTATATAACTTATATCTCTGTTTTTCTAAAGGTAGAAAAGATAGTACATCTCTCAGCCACTGCAGAAATGACGGAGGTGAATTTGATTTCCAGTTAAAAAGTATAAGTCTGTGTGCAAGCAGGGAAGCAAATGCCAAAGCGTTGGCTTGTAGTTTTGAAACTTTGCAGCCTAGAGTTGGTACACCAAAGATGGCTATGTGGTAGTCAGGTGCTATAGCCTGACCACAGATTTTGGAAAATACATCAAATATCTGTCTCCAATAGTCGTTGAGGAAGGTGCATGTCCAGAACATGTGTCCTATTGTGGTGGGTTCATAGTTGCACCTTGGGCAACCAGGGTCTGTGGTGGAAAAAAATTTGGATAGTTTATCTCTTGAGTAGTGCAGACGATGGAGTACTTTAAATTGTATTAAACCATGACATATGCACAATGATGAGGTATGAATAAGTTTTAAACTATGTTGCCACATTTCTTCAGAAAGCTCAACCCCCAAATGCTTTTCCCATGCCCTTTTAGTTTTATCCCAAGATATTGGTCTCAGGTCTCCCAACATATTATAAATCACAGACACACGTTTCTTTCCATAAGGATCCAGTCCTAGTATTGCATCTAAATGATTCTTAGGTGGTGGGAAAGGAAATGACGGAAACCTCTTGCTGGTAAAACTGCGTATCTGAAGAAATCTAAAATAATGCGATCTTGGTATACTGTGGTCATTTTCAGGTGTCTCAAATGAGATAAACACATCATCAGGGTACAAATCACAAAAAATATCAATCTATGCCAATATTGAAATGCATTGTCAAACCCGGATGGGAGAGACAAGTGATTACTTGCTATCGGGAAATACCTGCTATATTGCTTTAAAACAAAATGTCTCCTGAACTGCGACCAAATCCAGAGTGAGGCTTTGACAACTGGGTTTGTGAGCTGTGTATTGCAACCATATGGTAACCCTGTTGTGAGTATTGGTATAGGGCTGGGTAGTAGTTCCATGTGAACCCAGTCTGGACCCTGCTTATTTTCATATGTGTAAATCCAATGAGTTAGTTTCACTATGTTAGCAGCCCAGTAATACCAAAGAAAATTGGGTAGTCCCAACCCACCCACATCTTTAGGAACCTCCAGGTACATTTTTTTCATCCTAGGATTAGAATTGTTCCATATAAATGTAGAAATTAGTCTGTCTAACTTTGAATCTTGACATAGGGATAAATATAGGGATCATCTGAAACACATAGAGAAATTTAGGTAGGATTGTCATTTTAACTATATTAATGCGACCTGCTAGTGAAATTGGTAAAGTTGACCATTTCACAAGATCTTGTTTTGTTTGTTCTAATAGCGAGTTAAAGTTATATTTCTCCAGATCTTCTATCTTTCGGGTAACTTTAATTCCCAGATATGTAAACATATTACGTTCTGTTTTAAACAGAAATTCTGAATAATCTCTAGCCCCATTCACACTGGCATTTGGGTGCGGTTTCAGTGTGCCAATTCTCCGCATCCGTCCCAGTGTGAATCTCTCGGATGCGGCGAGGGGTGAAATTTTGCTCCGGCGCTGATACGTCTCTGGAGGTAGTATCAGGGCCGCATTATTGGTGAACCGAACCATTGTGAACAGATAAGCCGGCTTCGCGTATCGAGGGCGTGTTGATCGGACGGTCGGTTAACTACACAGGTCGTTCACTCAACTAAATACAGAGAAATGTCCCACAAAGCAACGTTACATGACCAAACAAAAGTAACGTAGTAACTGTAACCGTCTTTGGAAACTTATATGAGGAAAAAAAATACCGCAGATATAGGCTATGCGGAGAAGCATCTGTCCTCCCGTCTGTCCTCCTATCTGTCTGACCGACACATTTATGCCAGAAAAACAGCGTCTGTCACCGGCAAAAAACTTGAGTGTTTGTGATAAAAATAAATCACCGTGACGGTCAGCCCTCCCGACCGAGACTTCAGTGAACTTTCCCCTGGAAGACAGTCTCCGTCCCTGCGAGTCAGACAGCCTCCAGTTTACTGATGGTGATCATGTAATTATGTAATTTAGAGCGAAAAATGTAACTTTGTCATTTCCCAGGAGGGTTTGGTGGGTCAGGATCTCAATCACGACGCAGCATAACAGCATCCATATGATTATAAACTGTCAGTGGGTTTAGATTGACAGGGGGGACACCGGGGAAACACCTTGAAAACACACCGACGTCATCATCATGACGTGTACCGCCATGCCTCTTTAGGAGCCGCAGCGCCTGTGTGAATTCACGTTGGTTCGTCTTTAATGCGGAGCTGCTTTGCTCTGTGTGAATCGCTATCGGTGGAGAATTGGCGAACCGCCGCTGCAGAGATAATGCGTCTTCTTCTGTGTGAAAGGGGTTTCTGTCCACACTATCAATTGGAAAAAGCAGGCTTTTTGAATAGTTCAGTTTATAGCCTGACAGATGCCTGAAGTTTTCTAGAATTGACAATAGTTTTGGTATCGATACCGTTGGGTTGGATATATACAGAAGCAGGTCATCCGCGTATAGCGCCACCTTATGGACTTTGCCACCACGGGAGATACCGGTAATACCCTCTTCTGTTCTAAGGGCTATAGCAAGGGGTTCAACCGCCAGATCTAATAGATATGGGGAGAGGCCGCAGCCCTGCCTGCAAGACCTGTGAAGAGGGAAATAGTCAGAGATATTATTATTAGTCCATACAGCTGCAGTTGGTACATCATAGATTATCCTAATCCACGTTAACAATGATGATCCAAAGCCAAATTTTTCTAAGACAGCAAACACGTACTGCAACTCAACGCGATCAAATGCTTTTTCGGCATCCAAGGAGACAGTGTATAGACAGTGTAATACAAACAGTCATTGATCCAGATCAAACAGGCTTCATTCCAGGTAGACAGTCATTTCATAATATGCGTAGGTTACTCGACATCTTATACACCCCGCACTCGGCGTCTGAAGAACCCGAGCAGTACTGAAATTATGGCCTGGGTCATGGTTTGTGGTAATTTCTGTTGTTTAAAAATGTTCTGGTACAACTGGCTAAGTATTGGTGCTAGCTTGTCAGCGAATTCCTTATATATCTCAATTGAGAACCCATTAGGTCCCCCAGCCTTGCCGCTCTGCATTGATTTAATTGCCTGTAATACCTCATCCGCTGTAATCTCTCTATCTATCTGTAAACTGTCCTCCGGGGTAATCGTTGGAATGGTCAGCCCCTCCAAAAATTTAATAATATTTGATGGGTCGTCTGGTGGTTCTGACCCATAAAGATTCATATAGAATTGTTTAAATTCATCATTTATTTTATCAGGGTTAGTGGTTTTCTCCCCCAGCTCAGTGCGGATTTTACGTTTCTTTCTCTCATAAGCAGTATAGGATATTATCTGGCCCCTGAGATAGGCCTTAAGAGCCTCCCACACCGTTGTTAATGGCATATCTGGTGTGCAATTAAATTCTAAAAAGTATCAATTTGTTGAGAGATTAATTTTTTGAAATGATCTCTAGATAGCAACAGAGGATCAAACCGCCATGTACGGCGTGGTATATCCAGCTGTACCGGGCCATGGTCAGAAATAACAATGCTATTATACTGGTAATCCCTGGCCATAGGGAGAGTCCTGTTATCTACAAGGAAAAAGTCGATCCTGGAAAAAGAGTGGTGAACTGCAGAGAAAAAGGAGTATTGCCTAATAGTTGGGTTGTCTCTCCGCCAGGGGTCAAAAAGTGCATATGTGTCCATAAATGACTGAATAACTGTACCAGAGTTTGAGATCTTACTATTAGGTCTGGGATTTGATCTGTCCAGTTTTGGGTGTAGAACGCAGTTAAAATCGCCCCCCAGTATCAGCTGGTTGTTGTTGGGATCTGGTAATGTTGCTATAAGATTCGTGAAAAAAACAGGATCATCCCAGTTGGGTCCATATACATTAGCTAATGTTACTTGGATACCATACAAATTGCCAGTCACTATGACATATCTACCCCTGGAGTCACACATAGTCTGCGATGGGATGAATGGGATGCCTTTTCTAATCAGGATTGCTGTGCCACGTGCTCTGTCATCATTTTTTGAACAGAATAATTGCCCTATCCAAGGTTTCTTTAACTTCGTACCTTCACTTGAACGCAAGTGAGTCTGATGTAAAAACACAATATCACTTTCCTAATGTTTTTATTAGGGCCGGGACTCGATTAATTTTTTTAATCTAATTAATTAGAGGCTTTGTAATTAATTAATCGAAATTAATCGCATTTTAATCGCATATAAATATTTGACCTGAGAACAGTGATAAGTAATTTTTTTCACATGGATTTTTAGTATACCATTGAATAATGACTGAATACATAAGCTTAAGCAACAAAATATTGTTTATTTTTGCTCAACCAAGTCCAACAGACCAGTGCAATTTTTGCCATTAAGTGTAGCGTAAGTGGGTGTGGGTCCTTGTATTCAGAGTCGGGCTAACGTCCACGCTAGCTGCTATATGTTTTGCATTGAGGTGATACTTGAGGCTCGATGTGCTGCGGTGATATGCGAATTCCTTGTTGCATAGCTTGCACACAACCATGCTCTTATCGACGCTTCATCCGTTCGTTTTTTAAAACAAAATTTCCACGGGGCCAACCAAAGCGGTCTCATCAGCTTCTTCGTTCATGTTCACTGTGGTTTGTTGTGGTCTGAAGTCATGAACGCTAGTTGGTGCTCCAGTATAATCGGTCCGCCTGAAACTCATCCAGTGAGAAACATTCCGCGGTGCAAAAATAAGTGCAATTAAAATGCGTCCCGGCCCTAGTTTTTATATGTGCAAACATTCTACTTCGTTTCACTGGGTTATGGATTCCCTTGATGTTCCAGCTCAAAAAGCGAATATGGCCTGACTTCTGTGTATCAGACATTGTACTTCTAGAATGAATGAGAAAAATGAGAAAACAAAAAAAAGTCCCTGTCTGACTACAAATCTAAAACTAAAACTGAGCCTTAAATCCCTATGCTGATCTACTGAACCTGTTGAGATCGCGCACCCCTCTTCTAGCTTTGTGCTGCTGATAACCATCTAACCTATCCTTCTAACAGGCCCAAACCAGGGCGAACATGACATAGATTGGATTAAACATTGAATGGAAATTGTTTACATATAGCCAACAACAGAAAACAAACCAGGATACCTCTACATGACCCACCCTTCTTTAAATTGTTTTCCAGGTACTTCACGCTAACAAACACCTCTATATCATATGTCCCTTAAAATAGGAAATAAAATTAAAAAGTTCAGAGTGTTATGGATACCCGTTCACACATGTTTGAAAAGAAAAGAAAAAGCCAGTCCATAGAGCAAGCGTAAGTTTACAAATGTTCATAGTGGGTTGGAGTGGCAAAACTACCTGAGGATATCAAGTTTTTACTAAGCATCCATTAAATAAAGTCTCAGTGTTACCTGGGAGCCCCGTTGCTGTGGGCTCTGTAAGAGAGAGAGGGGAAAGAAATCCTGGTGTTCGGACTTTTCACATTTGGACCCACCAGATCCTTCCTGACGTCTAGTCATCATTGTCCTGTGGGCTAAATCAGTTTGCAGTGTCTTTTGGCCTCAAGTTATTTTTAATATATTCCATCGCTGCCGCTGGATCCTCAAACCGTCTCTCCTCGCCAGACGTGTCGGTGATGCGGAGGACCACGGGGAACTGGAGACCAAACTTAATATCCTGGCAGCTCCGGAGTAGACGTTTAGCTTCGGGAAATGCCGCTCTTTTCTTCGCCACTGTCACCGTGTAGTCTGGAAATATGCTCACTCTCTTGTCATGTAGGGTCAGCGGCGCCGCATGGGCTACTGCATGGAAGACCTCATCCCGTTCCCGTAGGTAATGGAATCTGACAACGATCACTTTGGGAGGGCCCCCCTCGTTAGCACGTCGGGCACCGCGATATGCTGCATCCAGGGTTGGGGTAAAATTGAGGCCCAACAGCTCCTGCAGTAGTTTAGCGATACCCGCAGTGGGCCGCTGTCCCCCACGCGATTCAAGACCTTCCCCTGTCCCAACCAGACGAGCACAAAACCGGCGCTGTCCCCCGTCAATTTCCTCCACTCTCTGGCGAAGTGATGTGACCTCCGCCTTTAGCCTGTTTACCTCGTTTTCAGTGGCAGTCGTCTTATCTGCGTATGTATTCAGGCCATACTCCTTCTCTCCCAGGCGAGTCTCTTGTCTCGCCACGTCTTCGCGGAGCGCGTCTATCTTAGTGTTCAAGTCAGCTGCACTTGAGTCTATCTGAGCCAGAATCCTGCCTTCGCTGTTTGCAATGGCGGTCATGAGAGCAGATAAACTTGGAGTCTCTGGGCTCTCCTCGTCTGAAGGTTCCTCATTTGCAGACGCGGTTTCAGCCGAGTCCGAGGCTTTAGCAGAGGCCTCGTTCTTGTTACCTTTTGGTCTGGGCATTTTGTCGTTCGGCCGTATATCATAACAGATGGAGCTGTCAGTATGGTACACTGGAATTACTCAGTTGTCAGGGATAAACATGGACCGTCTGAAGTTGGTTTATAACTATTCTTTTTTCAAAAAAAGTTCGCTCAGGACGGGAGCTCTGCACAAACACAACCTCACATATCGCCGCTCGCTATGACCCTCATTTTCAACAAAATCTGCACTTTGAGCAGTGTTGGCCCTGACCAATTTGGTGTCCTAGGCAAGATTTTTAATTTAAATCAATTTTCATACACTCAGACAGAAACTGCATGTATGTATTCAAGATTGTATTTATTTTATGTCAAAAATATCACACCAAATAAAAACTGAAAAAAGAAACAAGTGATTAATTAAAAATACAACATAAATAAGGCGTTGCACAAACCTATTAATGAATATTCTATTTACATACAAAATAGAAACATGCTGTGTCACTGCTGTGCTGAGGTAGAAGGGACAGGAGCACCTGATGCTGTGTCACTGGGGGTGGTGGTGAAATATTGTAAAAGTGCATCTGAAGAGAAAAGAGAAGCATATGTGACCACTGGATGTTACATTTTAATAAAAAAAACAACAACAGATACTTGGTGTGTGCTATACATAAGACTAATAGACTAATAATGAAAATACAATGAGATTCATTCAACTTTATCTTCATTGTAATGCAATTCAGTCTAACCAGAGTGCAAAAAGCAGTGCAGTGAAAATAATATATTAATATATGAATCACATTGATGTTACTGTACCTCTATCTTCTTCATGTTTTTCTTCCTCTTCTTTCCTTCTTTTCCTTCCCTGGGCGCCGGATGGTTTCAGTCTTATGGACATTGTGATTCCGCTACAGTATCATTAATCTCTCTTTTGGTCTTGGGGTCAACTCGCCTCTCTACTGATTTTTAAATTTGTTTTTATTTTTTCTACTCCCATTTGCGGCGCCCACTGTGGATGGTGGTGCCCTTAGCATTTGCCTATATAGCCTATGCCTAGGGCCAGCTCTGACTTTGAGCAAGCGTTTGTGACTTAGTTGTTTGAGTAGAGGACTCTCACCCAGAAGACCAGGGTTTGCATCCTGACTGGAACATATTATTGTACTGTTCGTTGATTATCTTTAAACTGTGTTCAGATATTGTTTTATGTTTCTTTTCAGTTTTCTGTTGCTAATCGGTAATGTTTAGGCAACGAAAATACTTGGTAATGTTTAGGAAAACATTTTTTGGCTTAAAAGAGACTCTTTCTCAACGTTAAACATGTTTTGCCATGTGCGTATTTTTCCATTATGACATTACAAAAACCTGATTGGTCAGTTTAAATGACGGTCATAGAGAAACATATACTGTGCTGATGGTCAGCAGAGGGACTGATGCATGGAATCGTGTTTATTCAAATATCCACTATCAGAGAACTCTAAGGTTGGTCTGGTTTGCTGTCACGCCTAAAATGAACATCACAATTGTTCACACTAAACATTTTTGTTGCAGTAAGAACAAACTCTGGTGCATTTGCCTGGTCTTTGTCTTGGTTTTATTTAGGCTGGCGTGAACACCGTTAGTCTAACGCTGGTCAAACAAGGAGGAGAGTTGTCACAAAGTACAAGGAGTTCCAGTAAACGTGTGTGCTGTGGTTGTGTCCTACTTTATTTTAACAATTAAAATGCAAGTCCCTTGCAGAAACCACAAGGTGAGTATACTTCCTCATATTACAGTGCAAGATGTAACATTTTTGTCCTGTTTCTACTAATAAAAAACATATTCTGCTTCCATTAAAGGTGTAAATTTAATCCATGGTCTAACACACCTGGGGCCGTATTCACAAAGGATCTTAGGGCTAAAAGTAGCTCCTAACTGGCGAATTTAGGAGAAACTCCTAAAAATAATGGGCGTGTCAGTCTTAAATTTAGGACTCCTAATTTTTTTCACTAAGAGCAATTCACAAAGTATTTTAGGCCTAAAAGTAGCACCTAAGTCTAGGAGAGCTTAAAAGTCCTCGAGAGGACTCCTAACTCAGTAAGACCTATTCACAAAGAATCGGAAAATGGCTGTGAGACGAAATGTTTTGGAGACAATGGAAGAATGTGGATTAATCAAGAGATATAGGCTAAAACGTGAGGGTATAAAACTTGTTGTGGAATTAGTGCGGGATGCAATAACAATATAAATAGAAATAAATGAATTAATAAATAATTGCGCCATCTAAAGATGAGGACGTGTTCGTCAATAGAAAGAAAGTACATTCCATCAACAGCAGATTGTTTTTGATGCAACTTTTAACATTCTTGATTCTTGATTCTTGATGCAAAGTGGCCTGGGTCTACCCATGATTCGCATATTTTAATGGAGAGCGGTCTGAGGCAGCTTTTTGAGAGGCACCATGTACCAGCTGGGTGTTACAAGTCTTTCTCCCATATTACCTTTAGGTTATTACAATCATTGCTTAGCAATTTGTTGGTTGTTCTGTAAAATACAGAAGCTCGATGGCACTCCTCAGGCAGTGTGAAGTAGTCACAGTGTGATGTGGTTTCTAACTCTGTACTGAATCTTGGGGGTAATACAGCTCCTAATTTGAAGGTACCTCCAAAAATGTTCTTTCCCCTTGAGCTTGTATTTTCTAGTTAGCTCCGAATATGACACAAACATGTCCCTCAAAAAGGTCAGTGATGGTGCATACACCACTATCTATCTAATATCTTCCAAAATACTGATGTCTTTCCAATTTTAATCATAGTGTTAAGCCAAAGGGAGGAGTAGGATTGCTTACAGTGTGACAATTAAAACATCTTATGTATTTTAGTCCACATTTCTTTGGAGTGTGACATGATAGGATTGGGTGAGTCAAGTGAATACTGGGAGAGTCTGTCTATAGACAAAAATGGAGATGCCAACTTATTTTCAATAGCAACCCAATCTAATTCATTATCTTTAGTCCAGTGTTTGGCTATTTTGGTCACTTCGAAGGAAATGTAATACAATCTTGTGTCCAGCAATCCCAGTCCTCCTTTATCTCTAGGTGAGCACATTTTGCTAAGCTTAATTCTGGGTCTCATAAGAAGTCTTTAATTATCGTGTAATATCGTTTAAAAAGCTGGGGAGATATAGTAACTGGTACCATCATAAGTATATAGTTTAATTGTGGTGAAATCACCATTTTTATGACATTAATCTTTCCACATAATGTAAGCCTAATTTTCCCCCATTTATCTAAATTGTTTTTTATATTTTGGCATACTGATGTTTTTAAAGAAGTCTGTCAATTCATCCCGCTGAGGATTAATGTCTGATGTGTATAATTCTTTATAGAACTGTTGTAGAACCTCATTTATTTCCTTTGTTGAGGAGACTAATGATAGCCTTTTTTAATTGCTGGAATCACATTATGAAAGTTTTGCTGCTTTAGTTGTCTAGCAAGTAGCTTGCCTGTTTTCTCTCCTCCTTCATAAAATGTTGTCCCAAGCCTAAATAAAGCATATTCTACTTTTTTATTATAGATTTCCTGCAGCTGGAACTTAAGCTTACATAAATGTTGATATAGTTTATCCAAAAAATGTTTTGATAATTCCATTTCCTGATTTTTGATTGCAATTTCCAATTCCATTATCTTTTTCAAATTCTCTTTTTTCTTTTTAGATGAATGTGCTATAATTTTCCCTCTAATATACGCCTTAGATGCCTCCCATTCAATTGCTCTTGTGTCGGTGCTGCCAGCATTAATTTCAAAGAAAGGGTGTTGAGGGCACTGCACTCGACTGGCTCACTTCGTACCTCACCAACAGGCAACAGTTCGTCTCCCTCTCCGGCCACACTTCCTCCCTCTCTCCAGTCAAGCAGGGGGTCCCTCAAGGCTCAGTCCTCGGACCCCTCCTCTTCATCTGCTACCTCTTCCCCCTTGGTCACATCATCCGCCAACTCAACCTGGACTTCCATTGTTACGCCGATGACACTCAGATCTACATCAGCACCAAACCCACCCAAAACCCTCCCCTCACCCACATCGAAACCTGCATCTCTACAATAAAATCATGGCTGACACACAACTTCCTCAAACTCAACAGTGATAAAACAGAGCTCCTCCTCATTGGCACCAAATCCACCCTAAACAATACCGGACCCATCTCACTCACCATCGACTCCTTGACCATCACTCCCTCCCCCCTGGCACGCAATCTTGGTGTTATCCTGGACCCCACCCTCTCCTTTGATCCTCACGTCAGCTCCGTCGTCAAGACCTCCTACTTCCACCTCCGCCGCATCGCAAAAATTAGACACTGCCTCTCTCCCCCTGCTGCCGAATCCCTCATCCACGCCTTCATCTCCTCCCGTCTCGACTACTGCAACTCCCTCCTCACTGGCATCACTTCCTGTTCCCTCCACAGACTCCAACTGGTTCAAAACTCTGCTGCCCGCCTCCTTACCCACACCCGGTCCCGCGAACATATCACTCCCGTTCTCCACTCTCTCCACTGGCTCCCCATTAAACAGCGCATCAGCTTCAAGATACTCCTCCTCACCTTCAAAGCCCTCCACCACCTGGCTCCCCCTTACCTGTCTGACCTCCTAATCCCCCACCGCCCCACCAGTGCCCTCCGATCCTCTTCCACTCTCTCACTGTCAACACCCACATCCAAACTCAAATCCTTCAGCGACAGAGCCTTCTCACGTACAGCACCCCGACTCTGGAACTCTCTTCCCCAACCTGTCCGCAACTCACCCTCTCTCCCCACATTCAAGTCCCATCTCAAAACATATCTCTTCTGCCAAGCCTACGACCTCCCCTACCCATAACCGGCGTCATGTCCTTTTCCGTTAGTACCTCCCCCCCCCCTGTATTGCACTCCATCACTCTGCTCGTTTTTTTGTTGTCCTTTCCTCATCCCCCCCCTGTATGTCACCCCCCCCCTCGTTTGTGTCATTTGTAATTTCATTTGTCATCACCAAATGTAGCTTAAGACACAGCTTGCCTGTAACAGAGTAAGCCATAACACTTCTGAAAAAGGAAACACATAAAACAAAAACAAAAAACTCCTAACTTAGAAGAAGCCCACATAACACTTGGGGCCTCTGGCTTTCCTCCAGCCATATAAAACTAACAAAAAAACAAAAAACAAAAAAGAAAACCTTCGAAGTCGCCATCTGGGTCAAAAAAACCTCTCTCAGTGATTCAGAAGTTCTTAGGAAGCTGATATTACCAAAAAGTGTGAAGTATTATGTAAAAAGTTTAAGTAAATATTGGTGGGTGAGCAGAGCTCTTTTACAGTGCCGTCATCTTGCTCGACATACTCACGTGACTCCTTATGTTTTTTTTTTTAACTGAACAGTGTTCATGGAATAATCATCACATTTCACTAAAAGGCGCAAATACGAGGCTATAACAAATACGACGTTGATGAAAACGCTCACGAGAAACGTTTTTGTGAGCCCGTTTTCATAAACATTCAAACCAGCAATGTTACTGGCATACATACATTTCTGTATTTGCACTTATAGTGAAGTGTAATAAAAGGTATTATACACCTTTCAGTTGTAAAAATATCAGCCAACACAAACGTTAAATTAATATTTCCCCATTGAGCGCTGTGCCATCATCACATTCCCTGTCCTGGAGTGCAGCAGAGCGGGCTCTTTGTTAACTAACTGATCCAGTAATCATAATCAATGTTAGAAATCCAAGATTAAATAAAAAAGCATTAAAGAATGAATAGCCTACTGTTCATGTTTCACCAAATACGACTTTAGTTTTCATGTAGTTTGTGTGTGAAATTGTGCAATCGATATGACTGTGCTGTCAGGCACACACTGGAGAGCACAGAGCACAGTCTCCACAAACACACTCTGCCTTCTCCAGTAAGCTCACCTGGATCATCCCACCACCTTCGAATATGGATTGTATGATTTATGAAAGCCTGTAAATAAAGTCAGTGACAGCTCTCACAGAATCGTTACACTCCATATTCTCATTGTGAGTCCTAATCATGATGCAGTCTGAGTTCACAGTAACTACACTTCAATTAATAAATAGTGTTCACCTATCAAACTTCCATTTTCAAATGATATCCCAGGCTGAGGGATACCACTGTTTGTAAGTACATAATTTGGGCACGTGAAGAAAAAAAAACTTTAAGAAAGTTTCTTGTGCTCACGAGAAAGTACCTTGTGCTCACAAAAAAATTTGTTGTGTTTTCCCATGTCCCTTTAGGGGCTCCATAGAAATGTAATGGAAGCAGAATACATTTTTGATTAGTTTGGGCTTTAGTGCATGAATAATTAGTAGAAACAAGGCAAAAAGGTTACATCTTGCACTGTAATATGAGCAAGTATACTTACCTTGTGGTTTCTGCAATTGACTTGCATTTTAATCGTTAAAATAAAGTAGATCACAACCACAGCACGCACATTTACTCTAACTCCTTGTACTTTGTGACAAATCTCTTCCTTGTTTGGTTAGACCAGCATTAGACTAACAGTGTTCACAACAGCTTAAATAAACCAATACAAAGACCAGGCAAATGCACCAGTTTGTTATAACCACAACAAAAATGTTTGGTGTGAACAATTGTGATGTTCATTTTAGGTGTGACAGCAAACCAGACCAACCTTAGAGTTCTCTGATAGTGGATATTTGAATAAACACGATTCCATTTTAATTGTTAAAATACAGTAGGACACAACCAGAGAAAGTACCTTGTGCTTGCAAGATACTTTCTTGTGAGCATGAGAAAGTATCTTGTGAGCACAAGAATCATTTACATTCTTTTTTCCATATCCCTTTCAGGGCCCCGCAAGTTTCAGTGTTGTGAGGGTGATACATGTTATACTAATGTACCTATAAGTAAAAGCTGTATATACTGCATACAACATGACCACAGACAGAGGGCTCTCTTGTAACTTTGGTTTGTTTCAGACCTCTGACATACATGTACTCACAAACACACACACACACACACACACACACACGCACACACACACACCATTGTCTACATGCTGACCCAATCATTGCTTGTCAGGCTTTATCAAAGAGGAGGTGATAAGAAGGTCTGGCCCAGCGCTGTTTCATCTTCTAATCTATTTAATCAATCTCTTCATGGGGCTCAGCACAACACAGCCAAGCTGCACACACACACACACACACACACACACACACACACACACACACACACACACACACACACACATAGTGTGAAAAGGTCAAGTTTTTCATCTTAAATACATGCTGCTATAACAAAGGATGTGTTGTCTATGACCTGACACTAACTGTGTGTTTGGCAGCCTATGATGTATGTAACCTTTATCTGAGGATAGTCATCAATCAAACATCTCCCCCCTCCCTCCCCAAGCCATCCCATAGTTGGTCTCACCGTCCAGCTTCAAATGTGAAGCGGGTGGCATCGCGGCCGTAACGGCGCAGGGAGCAGAGTGGCCAGGTCACCAGCTTGGTGCGAGGGTTGTGAATGTCCCACAGGTAAATATTTTCATGGGTGATCTGCATCATGCACTCCCCATAGATGTCCAGGTTGGGGCAGGGAAGGAGGAACACGTTGAAACGCTCTGAGGAGATTGATGAATGAAGGGAACAATGTCAGAGACTTTTTTTTTAGCATTTGAATTACTTTGGAAATTTCACATAAAACAAGTGTTAGCAGAGAGCACAAGTAGTGCCCCACACAGGTCAGCTCCATTGTAGGTAAGTTAATTCTTCTTTTTCACTGTTATTTCTTATAAAGAAAGTATCAAGGTTTCTCTCATTAGTCATTCACATTATCTCATCATGCAAAACACGTTTATTAGCATAGTCCCATTCAGCTGAAAGACAGTTCGTAAAAACATAAAAGGCAGTGAAGGAACAGCTTACCCAAATTTGCCTTATCCCCATGTTGATGGAAACTTCAGGTGAGGTTTTTATAAGTTTTTTAGTTTTCTGGAGCTTCACAGCAAAACATTGTTGTAGCATTCTTCTAAAAATTGAATTAGCTTGGGGACTTGTTTGAAATCATAAAAAAAAATGTACCATCCAGAATGGAAGTAGACAACCATTTATCTTTGAAGTTGGACAGAAAACCTCACAAAAATGTTTAATCTTTAAACAAAGACTGATAGAAATCCTTCATTTAAATTAGAGTATAAAAAATGGCCATAGCTACCAGCAATTCTTTCAAGTCTAATTGTTATCACTTATAACCAACTAGAAGTGTGTCTGTATCTGCAAATAACCTGCACTCTACCTGTATTTTCTTAGTATTTTGCTTAGCTTGTGATGTTTCTAGACATCAATCTTTGGGCAATGGTGTGTGCCTCCAGCTAATAACAGCACATGAAAAATGTACATCTCCATCTCCCTCCTCTGACTGTTATACAGAGCTGCATGTCTGTTTGACTGAGGGCGACCAACAGCACCTGTCAAATCCCTCAGTGATTGCTTTTAAACAGTCTGTTCAGATTACAACTTTTACTCTGCATGCTTGATTTTGTGATTTTGTGTTTGAATTACCTGTGTGTTCACACTGCACTCCAGCAGCCAGGAGGTCAGGGTCTCCCATACTGATGTCATTGAGCCGTGTACCCAGACACTCGACCGACAGTGTCTTAAACCAGTCCTCTGCCTCCAGCTCTGGAGACAGACAGACAGACAGACAGACAGAGGAGGAAGAAGTCAAATGTTGACTCTTACTCTACTGGTAAACAGAGTGTACTGTTCATGGTCAGAGGCAATGACATAATAATGGAAATAGTTGTTTGACAAAACCGATCTCATCTCAGTTATGTGCTGGAACTATTTCATAGTGAACAACAGGCGGGGTAACTGACGTGTTATCATGGGTTGTCAAGATTGTTTTCATCGCAACTCTATAGATGCCTCTGTTAAACCTGTGCTAACCAACTGTATCTTCCTTAAATGCATCATAAAGTGCCAGATACTTTCTGATATGCCATAACCAAAGTTTTATCAACTGTAGATCAACACACTCTGTGTGGAGCTCGGACTGCACTATTGCATCAGGTATGACAGGCAACAATGCATGCCGGAATCAACAGTAGCCCCATTCACACTGGCGTTTGGGTGCGGCTTCAGTGCGCCAATTCTCCGCATCCGTCCAGTGTGAATCTCTCGGATGCGGCGAGGGGTGAAATTTCGCACCGGCGCTGATCCGCCTCTGGGGGTAGTATCAGGGCCGCATTATTGGCGAACGAACCAGTGTGAACGGATAAGCCGGCTTTGCGTATCGATGGCGTGTGTCGATCAGACGGTCGGTTAACTACACAGGTCCTTCACTCAACTAAATACAGAGAAATGTCCCACAAAGCAACGTTACAAACAACAGTATCGTAGTAACTGTAACTGTCTTTGGCAACTTATATGAGGAAAACAATACCGCAGATATACGCGGAGAAGCGTCTGTCCTCCCGTCTTTCTGACCGACACATTCATGCCAGAAAAACAGCGTCTGTCACCGGCAAAAAACTTAAACTCACCGAGTGTTTGTGATGAAAATAAATCACCGCGACGGTCAGCCCTCCAGACCGAGACTTCGGTGAACTTTCCCCCGGAAGACAACCTCCGTCCCCGCGAGTCAGACAGCCTCCAGTTTACTGATGGTGATGATGTAATTATGTAATTTAGAGCGAAAAACGTGACTTTGTCACTTCCCAGGATGTTTGGTGGGTCAGGATCTCAACCACTACACATTATAACAGCATCCATATGATTATAAACTGTCCGCGGGTTTAGATTGACAGGGGGACACCGGGGAAACACCTTGAAAACACACCGACGTCATCATCATGACGTGTACCGTCACGCCTCTTTAGGAGTCGCAGCGCCGGATTTCTGTGTGAATTCACATCGGTTAGTCTTTAATGCGGAGCTGCTTTGCTCTGTGTGAATCACTCCCTTTCACACTGGCGTTTGGATGCGGCTTCTGTGCGCCAATTCTCCGCATCCGTCCCAGTGTGAATCTCTCCGATGCTGCGAGGGGTGCAATTTCGCTCCGGCGCTGATACGCCTCTGGAGGTAGTGTCAGGGCCGCATTATTGGCGAGTCGAACCAGTGTGAACAGATAAGCCGGCGGCGCGTATCGAGGGCGTGTCGATCGGACGGTCGGTTAACTACACAAGTCCTTCACACAACTTAATACAGAGAAATGTCCCACAAAGCAACGTTACAGGACCAAGCAACAGTAACGTTGTAACTGTCTTTGGCAACTTATATGAGGAAAAGAATACCGCAGATATGAGCGAGAAGTCTCTGTCCTCCTGTCTGTCCTCCCATCTGTCTGACCGACACATTCATGTCAGAAAAACAGCATCTGTTACCGGCAAAAAACTTAAACTCACCGAGTGTTTGTGATGAAAATAAATCACCGCGACGGTCAGCCCTCCCGACCGAGACTCCGTGAACTTTCCCCCGGAAGACAGCCTCCGTCCCCGCGAGTCAGACAGCGTCCAGTTTACTGATGGTGATGTAGGCTAATTATGTAATTTAGCACGAAAAACGTAACTTCGTCACTTTCCAGGATGTTTGGTGAGTCGGGATCTCAATCACTGCACATTATAACAGCGTCCATATGATTATAAACTATCCGCGGGTTTAGATTGACAGGGGGACACCTGGGAAACACCTTGAAAACACACCTACGTCATCATCATGACATGTACCGTCACACCTCTTTAGGAGCCGCAGCGCCGGATTCCTGTGTGAATTCACGTCGGTTCGTCTTTAATGCGGAGCTGCTTCGCTCTGTGTGAATCGCTATCGGCGGAGAATTGGCGAACTGCCGCTGCTGAGATAATGTCTTCTCCTGTGTGAAAGGGGTTATATTAGTAATGCTGTATTCCATACAACTCAGAACTCAAATATTTTCGAACTCCTACAAGAAAAAATCACAATGGAACGCCACTCTAAGTCACAATTCCTACTTTCATACTTGGGCCATTTCTATCTTCCCCGACCTTGTGAGGGGCCAGTTGTCTAATGTCACACATCAATGGCAGCACCAATTGGGGTAGGATATATTTGTAGATGAGAGTATTTTTTTAGGCTAGTTGTTGGAATGTTTAGATACTACGATACTAAGATACTAAGTATAAGATAACCATAAAATGTATAATATGTGTCACCTCCTGTGTTGTTTCTCTACTCTTTTTCATTTATACCTGCACAGAGGCTGCACTGCTGAGGGTTCACTCATGTGTACACTTGTCAGAGAGACATTGTTTTGTTATGGTCAGCCAAGGTTTCTGTTCATTTTTTGTGTCGTGTACCTAAAAAACTTGGAGGACGAAGTTGGGCAATTTCAACCAGAAAAATCAGACTACAGACTTTGACTAGTATGCAGCATTACTGTGCAGGTTCAAACCAGGATGTGTATCCATACATTACCTGATTCACAGGTGAAGGTGCGGGAGGTGTCGTCTGTAAAGACAATGGCCACTGCCTGTCGCTTGGTATCTCGAGGCAACCGTGTGACATTCTTGACGTTGCTAATCTCTGTCACCTAGGCAACATGTTGAAGGTAAAAATGGTTCAGTGCCCCTTATTGGTTGATTAAAGTTATGACACCTCAGTGCAACATGCCTTTGAGAATTGTGACGCTAGCTAAAATGGAGGTTAGTGGTCAAGCTGAAACAGTGATTTGAATAGATAATGAGTGGATGATCCTACTTTCTGGTTCACTGAAGAGGAATAACAGACACATTTCT
Source organism: Lagodon rhomboides (assembly GCA_039737535.1). Lineage (NCBI taxonomy): Eukaryota > Metazoa > Chordata > Actinopteri > Spariformes > Sparidae > Lagodon > Lagodon rhomboides. Next base: position 9,374,808 of record CM077784.1, on the reverse strand, counting down.
CCTAAGAATAACCCCAAAATATGGAATATAGCATTTTTCAAACTATCACAATGTCCTCATGTGGAAAATGATAAATCACAGTTTGATTAAAGTTCGGAGAGTTATTCTTTAGCGTCAAGTATTCCAGAAGAAAAAGTCATGTTACATGAGCACTTCCATGGGTTGAATAGAAATTAAACTAAAAACCTTTAGCTGGTGGTGATATTCATTAATCACATTCACAAATGGGATGAATACAATTTTTAGAAATAATCACAGTCACTGTTACTGAAATAACCTGTCTGCGAAACTTTAGCCAGTTAGTTGGTTTGTCTGAAACAACGCAATTGTTTATACAAACCTTTGTGAACTTTGTGTATTTTCTATCATCATGCTCACAGTGAGGGTACAGAATAAAAGATAACAAAATTAGGTATACGGTCAATACGCAATATGGTGACCACATGGTTAGTCATTGGTAGCATTAGTCATAGTAGTGGTCTCAGTAATATTGGTTATCAGAGTGTACTGAAGTAATAGATCACAGCAAGACCAGCACTTTTCACCCGTATCTTAATGTTGGATTGAAAGACAACTTATTCTAATAATCATCATTTAAATTATCTATCAGTTCCCTATTCTATTTCATTTATTTCTGTTTGCCGTCACATTTTTTCTCCATGACTCACTTTGTTTTGAGTGTTCAGTCAGAGTGATTGGTATTGGGGGTGCTTTAACTGTCTGCTGTACTGGTGTAACCACTGTCTCAGCCTCTCACCGCAGTAGGTTCTGTGTTGTTTTCCAGTTTCATTCCCTCATGGTGGATATCTGGTACTGTACTGTCTGTACTGTCTCTCTCTGTTGCTGTCTTGAAAAGTCTGTGTGTGTTGTGTGTGCTAACCCAGTGGGGCACTGAGCACATTTTTTAAATTATCAAAAGAAAAGTATTAATAATGTTTGAAGGCTTAATACCTTTTTATTGTGAAATAAACAGAATAATTTAAGTAGAGGATTCATTTCTAGGTGAAGAGGTTAAGTCTAAGGTAGTGGTTTAAAAAATCTCTCTTTGTGAATAAAAAACTTGCATATAGAAAATATATTTAAAAATAGTGAAATCCAATAGTGAAATCCAAGAGTTGAAGATCTCCTTCCACTTTACTTTTGAAAAACACAATTTCTTAAGCTTATCTTATGTTCAAAAATCCAATTGCGTGGCTATTGAATTATCTATACGTAAAGATAAAGATGTATTTACGAATCCAGATAGGTCTTCTGCTTTTGAAAGGGGAACTTTACTAAGGAAATTCAATATAAATTCCTTTGAAGCTGAATAATCGCCCTGGTCTTTTTGAATTCTGTTTTAAAAAATTTGATGTTGTCTAGCAATAGTATTTTAATCCCAAATGAACCAAATACTTGGAATCCTTTACTGGAATATTTCCAACTACAGAATCCTCACAATCATACAGAGAAAGAATTTCACACTTACGCTGACATATTCAATCTTCAACCTGCATCAGAGAATTGTTCAATCATTTTGTCTTTCAAGAAAAAGTGAAGTGTCCTCTGCCAGTGAGGTATTTCCTACCAAAAATCTAAATTCCTTCAAAATTAATATTTACAATATTAATTGGTGACTATTAGTTGGTGACTAAAATAAATTAAAAAGGAGAAAAAGGGCAACCCTGCCTGACCTTACTTTAGAGGTATTGAAGTCAACTGAAACCAAGCTATTAAAATTTTTGTAAAACAGATTGACACTGTCATCAAAGCTATTTCCAAAACCAAAAGCCTTGAGGGGATGGTAAAAGAAATGTGTGCTCAATTGTGTCAAAAACAAAATAAGTTCCTTAGAATTAACCACATCAGCATAATCCAGCAACTCTGACATCAACCTCATATTACAACTAATATTTTTAATTATTTTTTTGTTATAAATACTGTAAGAATCAAACTATAGCTAATAAATCTTCTAGCCTTTACATTTAATGAACCTATAATATATATAAACCAGGTTTGGCTTCATCGCTACCATGTCTTTTTGACTGATGCATTCTTGTACCTAAAAGTGTATATAAAATTCAGATAAATCATTCATACCTGGAGATTTGCCTTTCTTCATCTAAAATCTAAAAATGTCCTCAGTGGACAGGTCAGAATCACACAGAGATTTCAACTCCTTATCGATTGAAATAAGTGGGATTTTTCTTTTTCCAGAAATTTTCTTTTAATTTAATTTTCCATAAAATGGGTGGATATTATGATCTACAACTGATAATTTCCTTAATAATTAATACAACTTTAATAGTTTTGTCAAGTCCAATAAATTTGATTGAATTGTGCATCAGTTCAGCGTCTTGCTAGTTTTTTTCTTTCTTTAGTTCCTAGCTTCTTTTATTAGCAACATATTTGATTGTATATTTGAAGATTTCCCATTTTTTCTGATAGTCACTGAGGTCACTCATTTTTTATAGTGTCATTAATGAATCATCACTTGAAAGAGAATTGTTGAAATTGCAATTATTTCACAAATTGAAGGGTATGGAAAGAAATTTCAAAGAATTAATTCTTTATTTTAGAATTACTCTTCTATTGTACTGACTTAATCATTTTGAGCCATGGTGAAAGAGAGGTTGGAGCAGAGTAGTGAAACAAGGTTATTGCTGTGCCATGCTTGGTTTAGCCTCAGAGGGTATCATCATTAACAACATCCTCCTTTGTGTTACAAATCATCTACAAAACAGTTATGTACTATACCTCCAGATTCTGGGATTAAGGTTGCAGCCCTCTAAGCTGTGGGGGCCAACAATTCCTGTAAGGAGTTGAAAAAAAAAATGCTGCTTTTGGTATCAGACTGTCTGGTCTCAGCTCAACTCTCCGCAATACACGAGATGTGACTGGTGGGTGTAGACTGAAAGGCATCATTCATGTGCAGGCGAGGGATGATGCAACTATACTCATAGACACTGGAGCTGTAGTGCGTCACTAATGTTAGTGCCTAATCGTTTTTATCAGTCAGTCAGTTAGGGACTGGCCCAAGAGCTTGCCCCACTTTGCTGCAGTCCATCCAAAAATCCAGAAAGGTCATTCTTAAACTTCCACTGGTTCAATGGTGTGTTGAAGGATACTAAGTGAAGGAGTGTCAGAGTAGACAAGAAAGGTCAGGTAAAGGAGAGGTGATGAAGGGGAAGAATGAAGGATAAAAAAGAAGGCTGACTATTTTTAATCCTTGTCTGTGTGTGTGTGTGTGTGTGTGTGTGTGTGTGTGTGTGTGTGTGTCCGTTCTGTCCTGTACCTTAGGATAGGCTCTGATGTAGGCGGACTTCTCATCAGGGTATTTCTCCAGACGGCGAGGACCTTTACTAGATGACTTTTTGAACACCAGCCAGCAACGCCGATAGATCTGTAACACACACACACACACACACACACACACACACACACACACACACACACACACACACACACACACACACACAAAACTATGGGTATTGCTGTGTTTTAGTAGTTTGTGGAATTGAATCCACCAGTTTTGATAAAATCAGTTATGACAGTGTGGTATGATGATTGTGATACTCACAAAATAAGTGTTTTTGTTGAGATATTATTATTGTTTTATTTCTCTGAGAGTCACTTTTTAGTTTATTGCTATTGTATTATTTTATTATAGTCTGTCTTATTCAGAATAAGAAGTCACACAGAGAAACACACAATGACATGCTGTTGCGTGAAATGGACACTGGATGGCAGCACTTGCCAGCATCACTGGGACTCTTTGCAATGCACCGCGAAGTGGAGCTCATAATTCAGATGAATGGAGAATGAGCAACAGTTGTCCTGCTTTGCTGATTTCTGTCTTATATTTCCAGAAAACTCCTATCAGAGAATTATCTATATATCTGTCATCGGAGACCAAGCCGGAACCTGCTACATGATGTTAGTAGCAATGTTGGACCTTGTGTGTGGGACACATTTGATCAATTTGACTGATAATATAGATGATCAAATTTGAAGGTAATGTCTGTTACCAGTGAAAAGCATCAATGTTCATCTCCACAAACTCCTATCTGTACAATTAATCCTCTTCTCTTTGGTATTGTGTTGAAGTGTCCCTTGATGAAGTCACATTTAAACGCATTTAAAACGTACAATGGTAAAAAGCTGAGCTGGAAGGCAAGGCTTTGAATTTCTAGTCCATCTAGTTTCAAACTCTCCCCTATGGTCATGAGCTTTGGGTACTGACTAAGAGAATGAGATTGTGGTTGCACAAAGCCAAAAGGAGTTTGCTGTTTAGGGTGACTTTGCCTCTCCGTTTGGTCCAGATCAGCTTACATATCTCATTTTGCCTGGGAATGCCTCATGCCCCAAGAGAAAAGCGTTTCTGTGGAGATGGACATCTAGAATACCTTGCTTAGCTTGCTGACACCATGACCCGGATGAATGGAAGAAAATGGATGAACTCAAGACAAACATATATTATGTATATATACATAGACAGAACACAAGCAAATGAAGAAAACAACCATATTCATTTCTTTAAAAATACACAGCATTTAGAAAAGAACATGCCTCAAAGTGAGAAAAACACAACCAAACACAAAAAACACAAGAAGACAACACAACTAATTTCAGTTGTGTTCTGTGCAACATGCAGAGTTTCTATACTTGGCAGAGTTTTTTGTGTACGTAGGTGTGTTTTCTCACTTTGCAGTATTATGTCTAAATGCCGCAAACTTTGTTGATCTAAAAAAAGATGAAGATGTTTTACTAACATGTTACTTAATTTGCTGTGCATTGCGCTTTCAGGACCACCATAGAATTGTGAGTTTGTGAGTTTAACCTCAAAAATGCCATTACTAATGTTGCTAACTAATGTGATTAGGCAAATAGTTATTATTTTTTTTTTTTTGCCAGAGCAGCTTGTACAGCCACCCCCTTCCTGTCTCTCTCTTTGAGCCTTCAGTTGTTTACAAGAGCTTCATTCGGTCTCAAGGGTAGTAGAAGAGAGAATGAGAAGTTTAGGCCAAATCTTGAACAGAACAAGTATGGAATACCAATACTCTCCCACCTGTAGCTTGTCAAAAAGGAGCAATGCGCACAATGGGCCATAGATACTGCCCTTTGAAATAAGAAATGATTTTGGAGAGGTGAATTGAGCTTACTCTTTCAGCAACAACCCCCATTACATTTACACCTAGACACTGATCCATAAAAATGATCTTTTCTACAAATCACAATTACGGTGTTTAGCTGATGCTCCTGTCCAAAGTGATTTGCAATAGATACTGGCTGTGAATGCCACTTAATATGGACACATGGAGATTCAAGTCAACTACTGTCTCATCATTACCCTCTTATCATGGTAAAATTATAGTCCTTTAGATCTAAAATATATTAAATTACATTACAGACACTATTTTCTTTTCAGCAAAAGCCATTCAATGCTTTTTACAAGCTGTGATTGACTCACTTTATTTTGGTTGTAAATACAAAATCCAGTGTGACGCAAAGTTTGAGTTCAGTTACCATAGTGACTTTAAGACCTCTTTATTAGGGGGCATGATGCAAAGAACCATCTCAGCCAACAGTTTGTTTGGCTGCACTGAAGACAGGCTGCTCTGTTTCTTCTGACAGAGAAGCTGATCCAGATGTGTTAGCTGCCCCCAGTGCTCAATACATGTCAGTTTAAATTAACCCCTCAAATAGGTTATTAGTAAAAGAAAACTTTGGTTTCTTAAGTGCTAGACTGTATATTATTCATATGTTTTGTAATGTGCTTGTGTGTAAGTACAGAGTAGTGGGTGTGTTGAAATTTGGGATGTATAAAATGTCTTTCACTGTTGAATCTTTTCTTTTTAGCACCAAGTCCCTTCCTTCAAGATCCTCTGCCCTTTTGCCAGGCCTAATTCGATTTCATTTTATTTGACCTAGTTACATTTTGTCTAGGTGCAGGGGTCTTCAATGTTTTTCAGGCCAAGGAGCCGTAAACTGATGGAGAGATGGAGCAGGGACCCCCTACTATAAACTTTATAGTAGGGCCTACTATATATCTTGTATAAAATTGTGTTTTATATTAAACTGGGTCTAGTGCCATGTTTAAACATACCTTGTTATTGTGCATTCAGTACTAAGCTGTTCAAATAATACACCGGTTCATATATTCATGTTTTGTGCAAGGTACAGTGAGTAGGGTGGCCATGCCACTGTCATTTATAAGCATACCTTGTCAACCAATGCCAGTATCATCATTGTCTGTCAATTGCATGATAATCATGCATACAAGCTACTCATATTGACATTTTTATTTTAAACAAAATCTTGAACCGAAAATGAGTGATGGCCTATTAGTGCCACTGCCATGCATAAACATACCTGTTATCTTGCACACAATACTGAGCTATTAAAATAATGGACAGATTCATGTTTTTTTTTTTTTTAACATTAACATTTATACATGTAGGGGGACAGTAAATCCTCAAGCTACATTAGTTAGATGTCTGACCCTGATGAGTAGCACAGAACTTATCTATCCTTCGATGGATGGAGGTTGTCAGGCAGAGGGTCATATCAGCCTCAAGCTGCAGTCTTGACCTGTATTTATTTTTCAGGTAGCTGAGTAAAGAAAATCCACTTTTGCAGAGATATGTTGTTGCAAAGGACAAAAGGCTGCTCATAGCTTTTGCTGCCAATTGTGTAAAGTATTTCTGGCAAGAGATCCAGAACTGGGTGAGTGGTTTAGTTTATGGATCGTGAAGGATGAACTGGACTCCTGGTCACACCCATGTGGTCCTACCTGGTCCTTCACCTGGACCACCTACCCAGATCTGCACTTGAATTCCATGCTGTCTCTGTCACCCTTTCCTTCAAGTTCAGTGTTGTGGTGATCTACTTTTCTATCGATCTATCGTCCTCCTGATCTTCTCCTTGACTTCTTTGATGAGATGGAAGCCCTCCTAAGCTGCTCCCTTGACGATGGCACACCACTCATTGTCCTGAGTGATTTCAACATCCACCCAGAGGAGCTGCACTCATCTGAATTCATTGAATTCTCCTCCACATTTGCCCTTCCACTCTCCCCCTCTCTACCCACCCACCAGGCCAGGAACCAACTTGACCTTGTCTACACAAGCTCCTGTAGTACCTCGGCACTCTCTGTTACCCCACTCACTATGTCCGACCACCACTTTGTCACTTTCTCTCTCCCCTTGAAGTCCACCTGCTCCCTCACTCCTACACCTCACATGGTCACCACCCGCTGCAACCTGAAACCCTCTCTCCTCAACTGTTCTTTCCTCACTACCATCCACAGAACAGTTGTCTTTAATGTCCACAGAGGAAGCCTCCTCCACTCTGTTATCCTCCCTCTCCTCCTCTTTAGATGCTCTCTGCCCCTCACTTCCCAACCAGCACAATCCCCCCCTCCGCGCTGTATGAATCTCTGCGAACCAGTACTTCACCTCAACTGTATCAGTAGCCAAATGCGCATTACCTCAAGCTCAACCTTCATAAAACTGAACTCCTCCTCATCCCGGGGAAAGACTGCCCTCGCATGGACCTGTTAGTCACTGTTGAGGACTTCACAGAATCACCTTCATCGACTGCAAGTAACCTGGGCGTAACCCTCAACGACAGACTACCCTGCACTCCCAAACATCACTGCTGTGTCCCAATCCTGCAGATTTGCCCTCTACAACATCCACATGATCCGGTCTTTTCGCACAAAGGGCGCAACACAACCCCGGTCCAGGCAATGGTCATCTTGCGCCTGGACGACTGCAACTCACTCTCGGCCTGACTCCCAGCCTCTGCAACTAAACCATTGCAGCATATCCACAATGTTGAGGCGTGACTGGTTTTCAATCTACCCAAATTCTCCCATGTGAATCCTCTCCTCCGTGACCTCTGTTGGCTTCCTATTGTGGCCCACATCAGATTCAAGCAATGATATGAGCCTTCAAGGCCATCAACAGAACTGCACCCATCTACCTCCAAACACTGGTCAGACCACAGGCCCCAGCGCGAGCACTTCACTCCACTACATCAGCTGGCTGGCTGGTACCGCCATCGCTGAGAGCAAACAAAGGTCACTCAGCAAAGTCATGACTCTTATCTGTTCTGGCGCCTCAGTGGTGGAACGAACTCCTGGCCAATGTCAGGACAGCAGAGTCACACGCCATCTTCTGCAAAAGACTCAAGACTCACTTGTTCAGACTTCACCTTGAATCCTCATAGAATGTGTACCCACAAATGTACTTAATGTAAGTCGCTCTGGACAAAAGCGTCTGCTAAATGACCTGAATGTAAATGTAAATGCAAATGTAATACAGTCAAATACAATGAAATACAATTATCTTAAGCAAATGAACTGACACTCAGGAGCCAGTAGTAATTCAAGTAACTGTCTTTTAGAGCTAGGAATCGAACTTCGATACTTCTATGGCATGGACCGAATTGCCTCGATACTATTGAGTATTGAAAAATTTCTCACCATTTGATACCAAATTTTAAATACCCAAGGATTTAATCTCATCACTGTTAGAGACCAATTCACATGCAGCAAGATTGTTGTGCCAAGATCTAATAGTGCTGTGTCGAGGCATGCAGGAAAAACACTATGTTACGCCCTAAAATTGGTATCAATAAAAATTTTGTTCAGGAACCGGTACTGAAATTATGGTAGAGGCATCTGTAAGGTTATTTTATATATAAATAAATGTTTGGCAATATCCACCGCTGGATTACAGACTACATTTTTTGTGTTGTTTTTCACTCAGCTTTGAAGGGTTAGGGGGTTAGTAAATGAATAGGTAAAGATTTTTCTCTTCTCTTAAATCTCTTAAAATATCTTCCTCAAAACTACATAGTACACCTTTAACTATCACTAATTCTTGGGAATTTGGATAAAACAGGTTTTAATTTTGAAAATAAAAAGTTAGTTAAATTACAAAATCTGAAGGTATATCATTATAGACCAAGGTCCTGGCTGTTCAGCAATGTACCGGTGCAACCTCCTGATTTTGTATTTTTTTTCATGAAATAGGCGTTTTGGCAGTTATTACTTTGTTTTTGTCAACACCATCAGACACAATAAAAAGCAAATTGTTTTTTATTTATTTGGTCTTATATGTATTTAAAGTTTTTGGCATTTTTAGTACACATATATGCTGTTAAATGTTGAATATTCACTTTTGTTCATTTTTTATACTGTTTCACGTGTACTCCTTTAAAAGATCTAACATCATACAACGTTTACTTTAAGCCTAAATAGAAAAAGTAATGTTTTTTTATTTAACAAACATATTTTTGTATTAAAAGAGACTATTGCTTTAATAACTCAACAGCACTGAAGAAACATATTGTAAGCATTTTAATTTAAAACAAATAAAACGCCCTCTGACGGTGGTGACTTTAGAACTGACGGTGGTGACAGTGGCCTCATTACAACATAAAATTCCAAGATTTATACAACTCAAGTCAATGGCTTCTTGCTTATCAACTTTATTTAACTATTAGGTCCAAAAAAATAACAATCCTGAGCACTGTGGTAACCATTTTCCAAGTAATATAAGCAATATCATTATTAAAAGTACCCCATCCCCATATCATCAAATATCAAATCATCATACGTAAAATAGAAATCATTACCAGTAGCAATAAGATAGAATTCATCACTGACCTCATATTACACTGACCTGTCATGTAGTGCCCCCCACTCATGAAATTATATAGATCATATTCTTCTGTAAACTAGACTATAAATTGTATATTGGAAGTGAAGATAAATGAACGTTTCCAAGCCTTTCTCTGACTTCTCTTTTCCCTTTCATTCAAGTCATTGATATGTTTTATCTTCCCTTCCTACACCCGCTTCTTCCATCTTTGCCTTTCCATTCTGAGGTATTCCTCCTTTAACTCTGCATCACTGTGTGTTTTCTCTCTACGCTTCTTTTGATATTCCCTGTTTCTGCTCCTTCTCTCCTCCACAGATAGCTGCTGCCTAGCCATAACTTCCTAAAATACATAAAGTCAAAGTTGAGTGTAATGATTATGAAATTGGGGGGAATTACAGTGAATGTTAGATTTGGTTACATGTTGTTATGCCATTGTCATTTTGCTTTAGTCATTGGGGATGCATAGCCTACAAGGGATATTGTATACTATGTGCTATGTAGGTAGGTAGTAGGTGTGCGTCCCAAATGATGTAAGCTAAATGAACATGGCATGATATTAAATTGAGAGAAAGGGAAGGCACACCTCATCCCTTAGGGTTGGACAATATGGAAGAAATATAGGGGGAATTACATAAATAAAAATATAAAAGAGGTTAATAAAACATTACAGATCAACAATTATATTCTAGCCTCCGTTGAGGACCATTTGGAGGTTTTTGTCACCACTGTCAGACTGTACGTCACCACCATCAGACAGAAAACCTGAAAACGTCTGACGGTGGTGGCAAAAACCTACTCTTTCACATGATATGCATGAGTTGTTCACATTAGCTATCTTGTTTCCCCTATGTTGCTAGCTACTTCAGACCTCTTCTTAAAAAGTAAACATTTATGTCATAATCTAATCTATTATTTTTTAATACAAAAGTGACGGTGTTGACATGTTATGGTTGTGACAGTAGCAGTGTCCAAAAATATGAACAAGTTTGAGAGAAAATAGCAAATTTATGGGAGCATGAGTGATCTTGAAGCATGCAGTAGAGCTGAAAGTTTGAAAATGGGGTCCTCAGGAATGTAATTGACCTTGTAGTTGCCTGATTTTATTGCTTTTTATAAATATCTGACGGTGGTGATGAAAATGTGGGACACATTTTGAGCAACCACAAAATAATAATAAATATTGTTCAAAACTCACTGTTTGTAGTTTTTAAATACATATTACAATGTACTCTTTCATGTGGTGAAGATATTATTCAATTAAATTATTACTTTTTGTATTTTTAATCAAGTTGAAATGATTATCTCCTATCCAAGGACAACTGATTTTGTAGGCAATGGGCCAGCATATAATCATTAAATTACTAAAAATCAAAAACAAACCTATAAAAGAACCTTACATATGTGCAAAGGACCCCCTGAATATAACCTTGATTCTTTTTATTCATGAAAATGTTATTAATTTCCAACAGAATTAGCACTTTTCTTAGTGGGACATTTTGCCAAAGTTTCAAGAATCGGTGCTATATATATTTACTTGTTACAGTTACGGCTAAGAATGATAACAGAGATAAATGAGTTTGCCAACTTCTCCAATCTCCACAGTGCAAATCAACAGGCAGTGTTCTACCCAGAAGTGACTATTGTTAATGAGGCACTGTCATGCTAATGCAGTCTACTGTGGTGGAAATAGGATGTACAGAAAATGTAAGAATATGATCATATTTTCTCAAATAAAAGCTTGTTGTCAAATAAAGTCCATGAATCTAATAATGGCTGGAGGAGCGGTCGCCACCTCCCAAATACAGACTATTGGGTGAAGGGTTGGTTAACTCCTGGTGCCTGTCTTACAATGTGCATTTCCATCACTTTAATTGAATTAATTCAACAATGTAATCATGCTACTGTTTGTTGTTCTGCAATATGCATCTTCAGTGTTATTGTGCACTGTGGGTGTACAGTATGTGTCTCAGCCACACAGTATTGTTGGGATTTACAAGTGCCAGAAGAAGGGAGTAGCTACATTCGAAGCACTGTAATGGTCCTGTGCAAGTCACTGGGTCTTCCACAGTCTAACACAGGGGTCAGCATCAACCTTTACTATCAAAAGAGCCATTTTAGCCCCTTGCCTAAAAAATCTGTCAAGAGTCGCAAAACATATTTGTGACTTATAATGAAGGTATGCAGCCTAGAAAGTCTAAATTAGCCTATCAAGATTATTTATAAGTCTAAATGAGCATTTGTTTATATTTTCACATTTTGTGGCAACTCTGCAGCACGCTACATGCTTACAGTATAAGGTACTCAAACTTTGCATTTCCATTTCAATGATGCCATGTTTTGGTACATTTATAATATAAAAGAACTAGCCTACAATAAATATAAATAGAATAGTAATACAGAACTATACATGCAGACCTACTTAAGTCCTCCCTGTGTTTGTGAAAATTTACAAAATAAAAAGTAGCCTCATTTGATAACAAATAAAACACATGATGGCTCCAGAGCTGCAGGTTGCAGACCCCTGGTTTAGCAAATATTTCACAGTAGTAGCCTTCCTTGTAAATTAAGGGATTCTTCTCCTCAACCGAAGTTAGACATGTAGGTGTAATCTGTGAGGCAGAACTTCCCATGAGGCTGGACAGTCTTTAAGTTGTATGTATAGGCATAAAATGAATGGGCTAAATGCATTTTCCAACAAGGAAACTGACAGACGTAGGATTTTTCAGAGCTTAATAAATAATTATGCCACACACTGATGGAACAGAGATTCCTTCACTTGAGTGTGTTAAAGTATGTTAAAGCGGAAATATAGATAACACTTTCAACATATTTAAATCCATTAATTATACATATTCACAGATGCTAGCCACCTATATACACCAGATTTTTTTTTTCTGTGGTTACACACAGCCAAAAGGAGTTTGCTGTTTAGGATGGCTTTGCTTCTCCGTTTAGTCCAGTTCAGCTTACATATCTCATGTCAAGGAATTCTAAACTCCTGGATCTGTCCCCTTTTCTGGATCTTCACCAAAAGTTAATGGGGTCTACTCTGGGCTGAAACCCACCCTTCACCCAAGTTTCCTAGCTTTTGTGTATTTCTGCCAACAAACCAACCAATAATGGACACGCTGATAACATAACCTCCTTGGTGAGGTAATGAAGTATTAATGTACCACATTTCATCCTTTCAAATCCCTTCCGTCTCCTTTGATCGAGATGACAGAAATTATCACATTTTCACGCCAGTTTTTTTAACTAGATATTTTAGTTGATCTGAAAGGAAAATGTATGTTGAAGATGAAAAACAGCTGACCATTCTTCAAAATGCCCACATATCCATTTAAAGTCTACTTCTGATGCAGCATTTCATAGTAATACTAACGTCATGCCAGCTGTAAAAACATAATTTTCTTGTGCTTTCATGTGAGGACCCCCTATGGAATAACAGTAACTCCAAACTATTTCACATCGGTTTAATCTATGAAGCTATGAGGAGAGAGCAATAAGAACTTTCTGTTTTACCCCTCCATCACACCCCTTCTCTCTTTAAAGGTCTCATATTATACTGTTTTTCATCAATTTCACACAGCTGTCAGAGGTCCAATTCGAAATGTATTGCCCCAAACCCATCCGTGGTCCTGAATTTCAGCTGTCTAATAGTTGCTCAAATGAGCTCTCCTGAGCTCTACTGAGAGCAGGCTGTTTCTGTGCCTGTACCTTTAAATGCTAATGAGCTCTGTCTGTCATCACCTGCCCTGCCTGCTACACGCCCCTCTCAGGGAGACGATGCCATTTACGCTAGCGGTAGCATGCGCTAATGTTTGGATGTTTCGCTGTGGCTTGCCGAGATGCTGTCGTTCAACCATACCAGTTTGACCCAGAATTGGACCCAGAAGGAGAGGCTCCTGAAGAAATACGGTCATTACATGAGAGACTCCCCAACACAACCACCCGGCTGGCATCCCCCACTGACCTGCAACAGGTAACATCTAAAAACAGCTAGCGAAAGCTGTGTTTGTCGCCAACACAGTTTCCAAACCCTTGGACAGTTTGCATGGTCTCTGTCTCCAGTCTACACATGTTTCCAGACTTTTACTGTGACAACCAAGCACCCTCATAATATTATTAACATTAAACTAGCTTCGAACGCCATTGCATAGCGGACCGAAGCAGAGCTAACTAGTTAGTGAATTTCAAGCTGACTTCACCATACTCATCGGCAACTGTAAAAACTATCAAAACGTGGCGACACTTACCTGTGGCTCGGGTGCAGCTGCTGGGTCCCGTATGGTTGGGACTGAGCCTTTTACGAGGGTCAGTGTCGAGGCAAAGCCAGCTTTGTACTGACCCTCATTACTGAAGCAGTCCGATGTGAAGTGGTTAGCACACACAAACAGACTTACAGGAACCGTAGCCAGCATGCTGTCATTAAAAATGCAACGCAACCACTGTCTCCTGTGTTCCTCTGTAGCTGGGACAGAATATAGGCACTTATGTTGATTTTTACAACCAACAACAGAGTAATTTGTGTGTCTAGCTCTGAGCGACGACATTGCAAAACGCTGCTATCTTACCGCTGGACACACCGAATTTCACCTCCGGGATAAACGCCCCCCCTCTCGATATCTCCTATCATCACGCAGAGGAGGCCGGCTTATGAAAATCTCTCCTGTCATTACGTAACGACAGCAGCTGAATCTGAACAGCCTGTTGGAGCGCCATTTTACCAGTGGGTGGGCTGCAGAGACTATGCAGGGCTCGTTTGCTTTCCTCATTCTGGGAGTTGGTAGGCTCAGGGAGGACCAGTTTATATATGTAGAGACCAGAGAAAACGTGTTTTTCATAATATGGGACCTTTAACTTCACTCCTCACAGCTACTCTGTCTGCCGAGACCTAACTTCAAACACAGGGTGGTGAAGCGATACAGTGGAAGGAGAGATGAAGGAAGGAGGGAGAGGTATTATGAAGAGGGTGAGTTGAAAAGACAAGCAGAAGAAGAAAACAGAAGAAAACTATGGCTCCATCAGATATTAAAATATTCATGGTCCCCCCCATCAGATATTTCAGATGTTCTTCTCCCACACACACACACACACACACACACACACACACACACACACACACACACACACACGCACACACACACACACGCACACACACACACAAATATTTGTGTTTGCTGTGAACACCATTCCAAAAGGGATAAAAATTGATGTCACAGTCTCTTGATACCGCATGATATTTGGATGAAGGGTTTGAATCTAGCACTATGATTGGTTAAAGTGTTTTTCTTTTACCTGTCAGCAGACGAGAGGCTGTTATCTCTTACTGCTGGACCTGAGTACTGCACTGGCACAATTGAACTCAGCAGGTTTTTGCGAAGTTTGCAGTGCCAAAGTACCAGTGTACTTTGATGACAAAATGCATACCTGCTTCATAAAATGCATACAGGTTTCGATGAGGAATTAGATGTCATCCACCCTGTTTTTAATTACTGGTGAAACTTCAACATTCAGACAGAGAAGTTAACATCTAAATGATTTATTCTATCTTCTTTTCTCTCTGTCACAAAGATGGTAATTTCTTACCTTCCACTGACCTCTCTGTAACCTCTTTATGTCTCTGACCAATTCTTTATACGCTCATTCCTCTTCTTCAAACCATGTCCTTATCTGCAGCAACAATCTCTTGCTATCACCCTTTCCTTATCTCCCATCTCAGCTCTCCACTCACCTGACTCCTTTTCACTCATGTGTCCCGACTCTGCCACTAACACTCTTTTTAACGTTCTACCCTCTACTTCTTGCCCCACAACATTTCAGGAGGATATGTTTGTCCTTCACCCAGAAGGCGTCACAGGGTCTTGTCCAGACTCTCATTCTGTGCTTAGACACCTGCAACTCTGTCTTGGCAGATGTGCCTACATGTACAAACTCCTCAGCAACTTCTACAGATGTACAGTGGAGAGCATCCTGACCCACTCCATCACAGTGTAGTTTGGGAACTGCACGGTACAGGAAAGGAAGGTTCTCCAACGTGTGATTAAAACTGTACAATACATCTGTGGAGTAGCCTTCCCATCACTTCAGGACATTTATAACATCCGGGTCACAAAGAGGGCACACAACATCACCAAGGACACTACACACTAGGGATGTTAACCGATGACCGTTTGACCGATGGTTGACCGTATCAACGTTAACCGATCAATCTTGTCGGTTAAAAAAAAAATAAATAAATGAAAAAAATTAATTAACGCTGTCTCTGTCGCTGTCAGTATCGCTGTCACTCTTCGCCGCCGTCCCTCCCCACAACTTCCGCCTGTTCCCCAGCAACCAAATCACGTGATTTGCCATATCATTTTGTGATTGGTTGATGTGGTGGCTTTTTCCACCAATAGGAAAAGGGGTATCACGTGTTTTTTTTGCTTGCAAGCACGTCCTGTTTGCGGACACGTTACTGAGAAAAGTCAGTTTTTACCGTTTCTTCCTGCACCAAACACGCACTAAACGTGACGGCAATATTTGTGAAAAAGCGTCGCGCACATCATTTATCACAAGTCCGGTTTTACTCGGCCTATCAACACAATTTAAAAACTGGTATATAGTTTGAAGTCCGCACTTTCGCCACAAGTTGAAACGGAGAATCAGTGAGGCTGCATCTCGCTGCTCCGTCGTCTTAAAGCGGTCACATGATTTGGACGCGCTGGCGCGTCCTTCGACCCCAATATGACAGATTATGGTCATCAGCTCAGCTCGGTTGGAACTTATACGGAGGTGATACTAAAAAAGTACCACTTTAGCAGCTACCAGGTACCAGATTTCGGTAATGGGAATGCAAAAAAGGCGAGCTAAGTCGAGGCGAGGCGAGCTGGTGCTGTCGGTGGAGAAACGGCACTGTTTCGCGCTGTGGGGGATTTTAAAAAAGTGACGTGAGTGGAAGGGCGGGGCCGGGGCAGAGTGTGTGTGTGTGAGTCGGAGGCAGAACGGGAGAGAGAGAAGCAGAGAAATAGCAGGCGGCTGGCGCGGCTCGAAGTGGCTGTTATTTCAAATAGCACATTTTAATTTGATCGGTTAACTGGTTTCAACCAGTTAATGAGGCTCGGTGGTCGGTCAAGAATATTTTTAATTTTCGCCATCCCTACTACACACCCCCACCACACACTGTTCACACTGCTACCATCTGGCAGACGCTACAGGAGTGTGAAAGCCAGTGCAACTACACTTACAAACAGTTTTTATCCACGGGCCATCAGGCTGCTGAACGACTCTGTAACACACTCATGACAACTCTGTACACATAACAGTTCAACACTGGGAACTACATTTACACTTTATTCAACACTGTGAACTATACTCAACTGTGACAACATTTCCACTATGTACATATCCAATGCACATATTATGTACCCAATAATAATATTCAATATCCAATGTATATATTCAGTATTCTTATATTTCAATGTCTTTCAGTGCCTTCTGCTGGATGCGAACATTGCACATGCTAAACAGCACCTTATATTTAACTGTTTTGATTAACTAAATTCTGCTCTTTGTACAGATTTTATATTTATATCTATTTTTCTTTTTAAGTATATTTTGTGTGAAGGGAAACTAGCAAATTAAGAATTTCATTGCCCGGTGCAAACTATGTTTCCACTGTGTAAATGACAATAAACATTTTGAATCTTGAATCTTGAATGTGCCGTCTGACTCCTGCAGCTCATCCAGACTAGAGGGGGTGACACGGGAGTGGATTTTCACTCCTGTCCCATCCCACTCCCACAGAAAAAAATCTTGTCCCATCCTAATCCCGGGCCAGAGCAAAAAAAAATTCCTATCCCATCCCACTCTTGGTGAAATTACTCCCACTCCCATCCCGCTTTTCTTCTTCTAGCCTTTAGGCAATACATTGAATTTGATTTGATCTTCTTCCCATTCTTTTTAGATTACTTTGTGTTCTGCAGTGTTATTTCAAAAGATATGGTAGATATTGCAAAGATATGACAACAATTCCATTTTATCCAGTTATCTTCCTTCTCTACCTACTACAGTTGTCTTTTTATAACTGAATTATAGTAATGAGTAAATACACCTCAGTCCACTGCATACTGAGTTTATTCAGGCAGGGTTTTGTCATGTTTCTCACAATACACGGAATTTTTTACTATTTAAATTCCCTGAAGGACAAACAATGAACATTGTGCACAATAGTAGAGCCCAACCGACTCAATTGTAGACCGATTTTATCGACCAATTTTGGCATATCACAGACATATCGGTATCAGCGTATATATTGTCCGATATGAAAACCTTGGCAGGTTAACAAGGAGGATGCTATTTAGTAATTTTGCTAACAAGGGGGACGGCATCTACCCAGAAATCTTAGTCTTATTTTTTGTTGTTGTTGTCCTAATGGTTGGTTCCCGCTCCCGTCTGCCCCCGTTAACTTTTTTATCCTGTACTGTCCCAATCACGTGATTAATAGTAAGGTTGACTCCCATCCCACGAGAATCCTGTGACCCGTGGGATTCCCGAACAAATGTCAGCCTCTTATCCAGACTGAACTAATCTGTTCAGACTGCACCTTGGCCAATGAATACCAAAAAAATCCTCCTATAGCATGTTTGTCCATCCTGAGAAAGAGATCCCTCCTCTGTGGCACTTCCTTTGGTAATTTCCATCTCTTTTTTCCCCTGTTAAAAGGGTTGTTTTTTTTCTCTACATGGCAAGTTTTTCTTCACTTGAATCAAGGGTCTAAGGACAGAGGATGTCGTTCACTGTACAGATTGTAAACAATGTGATTGTGAATTTTGGGCTATATGAACAAAAATGTATTTGATTTGTTTCTATAGTGCTTGAAGCAGTTCAGCTAATTTGTGGAAATTGATTTTTGCAGTGTTGGGATTGTATCCACATAGTTGAATACACTCATTGCAAGTCTTGTATCCAAGTATCAGCTAAATAACCGTCATTTAATGTTGAACCAGACAAAAGCATCTCCCCCTCATCAGCACAGTGGCCCCGAATCACACAGGAGACAGGTGTTCAATTCCCAGACAGAGAGGTGAGTTGCACAAACAAGTGCAACCTATTCCAGATCAGATTAGACAAATCTTTTCCCAGCAGGACAATCAGCTTTAAGCATTGTGGATAGATCGGTTGTTGTTGTGCCTCTGGGAATGCTGCATCCCTCACTACCCAATGTCCCTACAGGTATCATTTAAGTTTGATCTGATCTTATCTTCCCTGCTTTAGTAACATTTGTCACCTCTGCTGCAAAGTCCTAGCACCTCCAGATTAAAAAAAAAGCATCATATGACTCCTTTTAGCAACAGTGGCTATGTACCAGTCTAGTTGCTATTTTTGGCAATGACTTTGGCCTTCTTGTCTCATAGAAAGCAAGGTAAGTGCTCACAGCTACCTCAATAATGATTTTGAGTGATCATCTTGGTGCTTCATTTATCAGTGTGGAGGTGGAAGGCACATTCAGAGTCATTTCAATATCTCCCATAACTATTCTATAATATGTCGTTGGCTGATATGTGCTGCACATCTCTGACTTACTGCAGTGTTGACAGATGCACATTAGTCTGCACAGGAGAAAGAAGAACTTGTTGCATCATGGGATTTGTGTGATCACTCAGAGATGTTGTCAGTTCTGAAGAAATGTTTTTTTTTTGCATTAAATAATCTGTATCTGTATGAAGTCAGAAATATATGCTTAAGATGTTACTTTTGAAGGGCCATTTCAGTTCACAATAACTTTTTTGATCAATAATAATCAGTACTGTGGATAAAATGTCTATGTGGGTAAAGATAAGTATTCGAACAAGTAGAACTGTCTGGAAGGTTCAGAAAATTACATTGCTTTACTGTAAAGCAGCCTTTAAAACAAGGAAAAGACAACACGTTTCATATCACAGTTTAATGATATTCAAACTATTTAATCTTCGACATATGATCTCACATCACAATATGATATAGATATATTGCCCAGCCCCCTCTTATACATATATTTTATTACATTTAAGATGGACATTTCCTTGTTTCATGGCAGTTGTGTAAGACAAATAATTCAAGACCCCAACAAAGATTTTTAGTCAGGAACCAGTCTGTAATTGTTCGTGCTGTCCCCTGCCTATGTTTTGAATACCATCTTTAATCTGAGGATTCACAATATATATATTTTTTAATGAAGCTAAAGCATCTGTCTGAGTCCGACCTGAATTTGCCTCTTAAGAATCATGGTATTGTTTCTAATGACAGAGAGAAGGAGCACCAGATGAGAAGAAGCAGAAGACTGAGGTAGGTGTTTTGCCCTAATACCATAATAATTAACAACTGTTAATGTTTAAATAGTCCAAGCAGTGTTTAGTTTATCAATTTCAGAGTTGGGAGTCCAACACTTGCGTGTGTGGATGCATCTGAAAAATAGAATATGTTTTTTACTGCTATTTGCAGAATGTTGAGAAAACTACACAGGAATATATTTCCTAATAACCAGAAGGCTCATCTAAGCATATGAACAGGTGAGAAAAACATATCTTACATGCTTTTCAGGCTTTGCCCCATTTACCATCTGAATGCATTGATTGCATGCTCAATCAGTGGGAGGTTGGTTAAGGAGGGTGTTCCATGCCCATCAGACTGATTGTAATCAATCCGATCAATACAATAGTTCCTAGAAACAAAAAACAGACCATTGCATGAAAACATTGGGGCTCTACTGTATGTGCACATCAGTTCATCTGAGGTTAGGAGTCAGTGTGAGCTGGGACTTTGCATGTCTGGGGCTTTTTTCTTTGCCTTTGTTGTTCCTGTTGAGAATGATTAAGCATGACTCTGCTGGTCTATCTCCTCAGCCTTGAGGAGGACCTCAGCTGTGCAAGTCCTCTCTGCCCTTAGGACACAAAGACTACCTCAGATAACGTTCTTTTTACCTCTTTTTGGAACCATGCCCTCCTCTCCTCCTCTGTCTCTGACCTGAGTTTTCACTTTTTTTGTTAACTCGCTGCATGAAACTGCTTGCCCTCCAGGGTTTACGTTGCTTTTCTAAACTCGAATTCTAAAACAAAAGCTAACAAAATCCAACTGTAAAGTAAATATTTTAACTTCAACAATGGATAAAATGAGTATGTGTGATGACAGATTGCTGACAGTGAAGAGCCCAAGCACTAGTATTATATGCATTTCTGTGGATTTCAGCTAATTGTTTTGGTGACAGTACTGTAGTCCTGTACTGTATGCTAACTTAGAAGTAATTTTGTTGCAATACTGAAATTTTTAAAAACGATACAATACCTTGAAAAATAATGACACTTGATACAATTTTGATACTTCTAGGAAAACTCTTTTAAACATTCTTTTGGAAACTTTTTAAAATTTCTCTTTAGATCAGGCCTGTAGTGATAAAAAATGAATAATGCACAGGGTTTCCACAAGATAAGTTGTTAAGTGGCCAAGTGATGTGGGGATATCAGAGAAGGAGCTTGTCACTCAAATGAGAAAAGCTAATCCACCTTAATGGTCAGTCCACCTTAAAGGGATATTCCGGTGTAAGTTTAATCCATGGTCTAACACATCTTGACACCGAGTAAGACTCCCCCTCGAGAGGTCAAGTTTGCTGACCGCTAGCTTAGCTAGTTTTAGCAACCTCAGAAAAGACCGCACGAAAACAATACACTGCCGCTTATGCCTCCATTTAGAAACCGCCATCAAAACGCCACAATTAATGGTCAGAACAGCACCAAACTTCAGCAACAGTACATGTACAGTCCCAGCACACAGTACGAAGCATCAAACATCTGCTAGCTTAGCTGGATTTGTATTAAAAACACAGCTCAACTCTCCGTGCTCCTCCAGCAGTCTACCTGTGTTTGGAAGCCCCGACGAGTCGATTACCGAGTGCAGTAGATTTCCTCAGCTGAAGGATGAAAATATATGATTATTACTCCATTACTTCCCTTATTTTCCCTGTCAGCTCTCGATAATAAGAACTGAGCATGCCATGGAGAAATAATCATACATTTTCACCCTTGAGCTGCGGAAATCTACTGCACTCGGTAATCGACTCGTCGGGGCTTCCAAAGACAGGCAGGCTGCTGGAGGAGCACGGAGAGATTAAATTTACACCGGAATATCCCTTTAAGTGTGCCTGGGTCGATGTTGTCGTTAATGCTGTGGTCAGACATAAATGCAAAGGTGAATGAAAAACCTCTGTTGAATGTGGGACAGTGCAGTACGGAGACACACGGAACTGTGTTGGTTTGTAGTCTGTTTGTGGGGTCAAGCACACACACATCTTCAATTAGCTGTGGTTGCAATTTCGCCAGTCACCAAAGTTGAACTTGCTTTGCAGCTGGATGCAAATGGGGTTTTTTTTGGCCCTCTGCGTGCATAGAATGGTAGTAAACAGGACACGAATGTTTCACTCGTGTGTTTGTGACTGCAGCCTTACTCTGTAGCAAACCCCCTTCACTTTAATCAGTTGGTTGCAATCAAGCTTGACATAGGTCTTGAGGAGTGGTAGCATTTATTCACCAATAAACAGCCTAACCTGTAAACACACTGCACTGCTACGTTAACAGCAATGACGTTACTGAAAACATTATACACGCGTTCCCACACATGCTCTCTTTCTCTCTGTCTCGACTGCACACTCACGTTACGCCCACAACCTAGGTTGGGTTATTCCTGAAAGGTGTTTGCTACTTGTATAACACATTTTTGTTTTTAACACTACTGTACAGCAGAAACAACAGAGACAGTTCGCGACTACCTGGTGAACATAGCAGAGCATTTAGCAGCCAAAAAGCCAAACATTTCCCTAAGCATTGGTGAAGACCGATAAAAAGTGAAAAGGTGGTTGAATATTGTTCTCAAATTCATCAGGTGGACACAAACACAACTCCAATGTTGCTATGTGTCTGCTAGGTTTGTAAATAAGCTGGTTTTGAAACACACTGTGATAACAACTTGACCAAAAAAGGAATATATGCATCAACATTGATGCATTGATTAATTGAGTTCTGACATTAAACATACTGTATGCTGCACTCACACCATGACAGCAGGATGTCAAAAACAGAAAACCTTACTATTAACCCTATTTCCTTTTTAAAAAAAAAATATATATAATATAATAATATAAAAATGTAAAAGTTCCTATCAACTATATCATATTGAGATTATTTTTAAAGATATTGTGATTGTGCAATATGATTCATTAAATGTTAAACCTCGGCTGAACAGAACAAACATGTGTTTTTAGGGCCCGAGCAGGTCACGACTTGTGAGGTCCCTATTGAAATTGTAAAGATTATTTTTATTAGGGCCCGAGCAGGTCATCGACCTGCAAGGTCCCTATTGAAATTGTAAGGATGGGGCACCGTTTAGCTCAGTTGGTAGAGCAGGCGTCCCATGTGCAGAGGCTTTGTCCTCGCTGCAGTGGCCCCAGGTTTGAGTCCGACCTGGGAGCCCTTTGCTGCGTGTCATTCCCCACTATCATCCTGTTACAAGAAATTGTAAGGATTATTATTAGGGCCCGAACAGGGTGACCTGCAAGGTCCCTCTTGTTTTTTCAATGATGACTTCTTTTGTCCCCAATTGTCGCATTTTGCACTGCCTGAACATACCCCAAAACTCACCAAACTTGAAATATATGTCACACCTGGCGAAAAATTTCATCATCTATTGTCGTCCTCAAGTTATTAAATAATAACAAAATTTGGGAAGATGACCATTAGGTGGCGCTGTCTAAATTGAAGTATTTTATATGTTCACATTGCTTGGTCAGATTAAGATGAAACTTGGTACAATTGTTGCCAATGGACTCCTGAGGACAGCTGACGAAGATGTTCCCAATCCGCCACTAGGTGGCGCTCTGGTGACAGTCTAATTTGGCATTTGGCACTGTGCCCACACCATAACAACTCTGTAAATCAAATTCATAGTGGTGGTACAGACTGGCCCCTGTAACTCACACACCAAAAATGACCAGCAGGTGACGCTATTACCAAGACAAAAGCGGTTTTGGCCTATAACTCCCACATAATATGCCGCACATTTGTAACCTTATATCTACGTGTTCTCTCAATTAGGCTGAATTGTGTGATGTAGGCCACGCCCACTTTCGCCGTAAATTTCCATTTGCGAAGTTGCGAAAAATGAAAAACGTACTTTTTCGTACTCCTGCTAACCGATTTCACTGATTTGCACCAAACTTTGCATGTAGCATCTGTGGACCCTCCTGACTAAAAGTTATCAAAAGAATTGTGCTAGTCCAAAAAATGCCAAAAATATAAAACAACAATTTCCTACACATTGTGGTCAAAACAGACAGTCTCGCATATCTTGACCAAATACAGTCCGATTACCACAAAACGTTTGCTAATTGTGTTCCATTGCCACATGAGGGTTTGTGCAAAATTTGGTGAAAATCTGCCAATAGGTGGCGCTTTTATTGCTAAATGACAAAGGAACAGCATTTCATTTCATTATCTGGTTTTTCATGTACATTGCAGGAACTTCTTCTAACTTCTGGGTATCTTCTTTCATTTCGCCTGTAGCAGCCAACAATTGCAACAGTCCACGCATTCAGCACGCCGCACGCAGCAGGCCACAATTGCTGCACACTGCGACGGCAGTACTCGCCGACATGCGTGGGCGTGTGCAGGGAGACCTGCGACGTCCCTATTTTTGTTCTAGTGATTATTCTTTTTTTTTTCTCTTTTTTTCTTTGCAACAAATGATCTCATTTTTCACTCCCTGAACATACCCCAAAACTCACCAAACTTGGAATATAAGTCACACCTGGCAAAAATACATATAAATGTACACTGGTAAAAATGACTGTGAAATCTACAGTTATTTACTGCAGTAAACACAGTAACATTACTGTGTATGATTTTTACAGTTGAATGCTGTAAATTGTACAATAATAGCTTGTCCACATCACTAGATTACAATAGTTTAAGTATTACTGTAGTAAATCACAGTAGACAAAGGGTTACAGTAAAGAAAATCGCAAAAGCTAGTATAGTACTGTAAATAGTACTACAGTAACTACAGTATTTTTCCTTTGATGTGTATTAGATTTTAATAAAGTATCTCATAATAAAAACATTGATTAGGCTATCTTATAATTTAGACTTTTGATCTAATGTTTTTTTATCCAATGAGGTTCGAGAGAGTTCAGGGGTTGCACTTCAAATGGGCCAGTCAATTCATTGCAAAACCCGACAGACCGCGAACACAGCACTCTGACTCCGTTACACCAGGCTGTGTCTTGTCTTGTGCTTAAGAGTCTCCACAGCCATTGCCAGTGGGCCGTTTTTACATTTTCACTGCGCGGGAGAGTTTTTTATTCCACCCTTGGCCTTTGAGGGACTTTCCATCCTGGAATCGTGGGTCCGCCACCGAACACACTTGGATTGAACTTCCAGAAAATCGGTGAGTACTACCACTTTACGTATCTGAGCTAAGCTAAGCAAAGCTAAGCTATTTCACTAAGTAATCCACATGTACCACTTTCATAAGAAGACAGCTAACATTAAAGGAGGACATGAAAAGCAAATTGATGGAGTAGATTTGGCTTGCACTGTTGAAGGTTGTAGGTTTGTGTCAGCAAATTTTTCAACCTTATGTGAACAGGGCATATGGCATATTTAAGATGGCAAAAAAGTGTCATGCCCCTATACTAGCTGTCCATAGTATTTTTGTGTCTGTTCATCCTTTGCCTCACACTTACATTGGAAACACAAAAATATCTCTAAGGTTAGTTCTCGATGTAGTAGCCAAACTTCTACCAGTGCTATTAATGTCACAAGTGCCTGCATGAATCCGTCATCAGACCATGAACCAGGAAAGTGACATTAAGAGGCTTCTTGATGATCTCTCAAAAGATAACCTTCTAAAAAAATTCTTAATTACTAAGAGAAATTAGATATAGGTTGGCATAAGGTTAGTGTGGCACTTTGTTAATTTTTTTTTATTTCCAAGGGGTGTAAACATGCATAAACCATCAGAGCAACAAAAAATATGGCACAATTATGTCAAGAAATTTCAAAAAGCTTTTTTTTTTCCCCCTAGAGATAATAAAGATAAAGAGATAATCTAGTTTGTTTAAAATAAGTGTTTTACTGTCTTTATTGGCATTCATAGGTGACTACCACTCCCGCAGATGCCGAGGCCCAGCTGTCTCTCCCCATCACTTCAAGGATCATCATGCTTGGCAAGTTTCACATTCAGTGCTAACAAAGCCTTTGAATATAGAGGGCACAAGCAAAGATAGTCTAGTCTGGAAACACTAGTGAATACAGCTTGTGTCACGTCATTCACTGCCTCTGCACTTTTAGGATTTCCAGCTTGCACCTTGTACCACATGATTAACATTGTATTTGACATTGTGTGAGTAGAAAAGTTATGTGGAGTGCGAAAACTGTAGTTCACACATTTTACTTCATACCTTTTAATCCTGTGTGTGTTCATTGATTCTCTAAAGTTTATTCATTTTCTGTGTTTTGTAAAAACATGTTTCTGTACGTAGTTCTCTTACTCTTGTGATCAGCAACATTTATCTGAAGCTAAATTCAGAGGCTTTTATGTAAATAGTTTTCTAAGAAACAATAAATATAGAAACTTCTTATCAACCCATATCAATTTCAGGCGAAAAAGACATCATCCGGGATAAGACCAGCTTATTTCTGGGTTAAACCACACCCAGTTCCGGGTTAAGCCCCATTCTGAGTATGGATAGATAATTTAGTTGATTTGAACAGACACAGATAATGGTGTAATCGCTCATCCCACCTCAGAGTAGACACCTCTGCCATCATTATTGCTACTTCAGATTGCTTGCTATGCATGATGTGTCACTTTTTGTTTATCTTTTACCAAACCAGTTATTGGCTCCTTTTATCTGTTTTATGCACTGCTTGGGAGATATGTATGCACCCTGACCTGTTTTTACAGTCATTCATGTGGGGGAAATCATTTACATAATGTATTGCTATTAAATATAATTTTGTCTGCAAAAACATGGATGCTGACTGCAAAAACATGGATGCTGTCAATCGAGGGGAAGAGAAGATGAGCCAGAAGACTGGGAGAGTGGTGAAGCAGAAGACTTCCTACATGAACCCCCATGTAATCTCCTTCATCAGGGACTTCACTGAGTTCGATTGGCAAACTGACTAGATGCAGGTGAGGTTCTGATAATAGCTTTTGCATTGCAAGTTCAAGATGGTTTATTATTTCAAATATTTCATGAAATAATGAATTCAGTTCAGTTAATTCAACATCTTTTAAAGCATTTTAACACATTGCTAAACTTGAATGAAAATGTGGGCTACCTTAAACTGAATGCAGCACTGTCATGTTTGGATATTTGACACACTTTCTATCAGGAATAAGTCCCTTGACACGACATCACCATTTTAGACCCACATCACATACGTGGTGCATTACAACGTAATTGTAAAAAATGTAATTGTTAATGTATTTTCTTCTTAAATTTCAGGGCTCTAACTGGGATCCCTGGGCAGACCCAAGTTGCCTGCCCTGAACTTGGGTCTCCAAGTTCATTGCATATTATTGTTATTTTACATGATATTGCCTTAAATTTATCATTGTAAAACTTGTCTTTTAATAGTTTTATCTTTTGGGCCAGCTGACATAACTAGTTGCGTAAACAATTATCTTGATTTCTGTAGTTCATTGAAATATTTTAGAATATGGGTCATTATATTAATGATGTGTATAATTAAATCACAGTGATGCAGTATTTAAATTGTACAGTGAGAAACTGAATTTGCAGTGATCAACGGTTACCTACTGTTAATAGTACAGTATTGCCATATACAATAGCAAAAAAAAACAGTGCTTAACTGTTTTTATTTGTATAGTAAATAAACCAGCACTGAAAAAACAACTAAATTCACAGTATTTAATTGGCATTTACTTTACAGTTAAACAACCAATACTGTAAATACAACTGAAATCACAGTGTTTAATTGTTTTTTATTTTACAGTAAATACATCAATACTGTTAATAGAAATACAGTATGTCTACTGCAAAATATATTTACAGTAAATTGCTGGATAATTGTTGCAGGTAAGTTACTGTAAATTTTAAGGTAAATTTGTTACAGTGTAGGAAATGTTGTTGGCTTTCAGCTGATGGTCTTATTTCAGATGTAGGACTCAAACTTTTGACTGTAGAAGCCCTAGAGAGACAAGCACTCCAGCAACTCCCCCATAGGCCGCAATGTTAATTTTGAGCCTACAATTATGGAGGAGAGCAGACGGTACCTGTCTTGTCTCTCGCTCCTGCGTCCTCATTTTTCACTCTACAGAAATAAAAAAGACATCACAGAGTTCAGCAATGTCTGTTGTTACTCACTGTATGAAAATTTTGGCGATAACCTGTAACTGTTTTCAAAACTTGAGGGAGTTTGGCAGGCATTTTCCTATTCATTCTTATGGGGACATTTTCAACTTCAGTTCTGCTACTGCTCCAGCAAATGTGCAGCCAGAGAAATGTTTACCAAATGCTCTTTCAGCCTCTTACTTTTCAGCTTTTCTGCCTTTTCAGCTTTTTCTAATATTCATCTTTCTGCCTTTTCAGCTTCTTCATACATTCAGCTTCATGATCAGCTAGACAAACTGTTCAGCTATCAAAATGTTCACCTTTTTAAGCTCTTTCAGCTTTTTCAGCCATTCAAGCTTTTGCAAACATTCAGTTTTCAAAATGGCCACCTTTTTAAACTCTTTCAGCTCATAACTTCAGCTTTTCACCCTTTTCAGCTTTTTCAAACATTCACCTTTCTGCTTTTTCAGCCTTTTCAAACTGTCAAACCTTTTTAAGCTCTTTCAATTTATCAGGGGTGTGATTCTTTCGGATTCTTCCATCCAGGAAATACATCTAATCTAATATGTTGCACATTTTGAAACCTTATATCTATGTGTTCCCTCAATTTAGCTGAATTGTGTAGTCCACGCCCACTTTCGCAGATAATTTCCATTCGCAAAATCTCAAAAAATGAAAAACGTACTTTTCTGAACTCCCCCCAGGCAATTTTACTGATTTGCACCAAACTTTGCGCACAGCATCTGTGGACACTCCTGACAAAAAGTTATCAAAACAATTTTGATATTCCAAAGCAATACTCAAGTCATTAAATAACAACTTCATGTACATTTTGCTCAAAACACGAAGTGTTGTATATCTCCACACTGGTATGTCCGAATGACATGAAACTCAGGTTACGACTTCCCCATGAGTCCCTAAGAATCTGAACAAAATTCTGTGAAGCTCGGCCTCAAGGGGCCGCTTTTATCGCAAAATAACCAAAGAAACACTTTGCACGCATGATTCACCAATATGTACGAAAATCAATGAACATGTATAACATGACCAAATGCACAAAAAATCAGATTGGACCAATAACCCAAACCCAACCCAAACCCAACAGGAAGTCAGATATTGTCACCTTTAGCGATTAACATGTTGGACACAGAAAATAACATTTAACCCCTTCCTACACTGTCCCAAAGATGGACAGTTAAGACATTCATACACAATAATCGGACGATAAGGCCGGGTTCGCGGCACGCCCCGGTGGCAGGACGCCACAACGGGCGTGGACGGTGAGGGCCCATTCATCGCTGCTTACAGCTTTAATTGTAATTGTATTTGAGTGTAATTCATAAGTGAATTCACTCACTTAGGTTATTTAAAAAAATTCATTATTATTAAAGTAGTAATTTAGTGTACTTATTGGAAGTATACTTGTTTTTACGTCGTTTCTAATACACTGTCAGAATGCTTTCTCAAAAGTCTAATTTAATTTCAATTCAAGTGTATTTAAGTAAAGTTAACCATTTTTTTTAATAACATGCATCTTTAAAAATGTAAAAAAAAAAAAAACATTTCCTGTTGCCTCACCAACAGAAAGAGACCAGGGTGGACACAGACATATATTGAACCGGGTGAGTATTAAATCATTTTAGCTACAGAATATTTTTTGCCTGTCTGCCTGTTTGTTTGGTGGTCGAGTGTGTGTCTCGTGAACTTGTTGATTTTTTTGTCAGTCTAACGTTATGTCAAGTATAGTCCTGTGTAACAGTGTAACAGTGTTTTGTATCACCGCAATGAAGAACAAAGCATACAAAGTCATTCGGATCATAGTTATCACAGTATGGATTATCTCCGGAGATAGCTGCGTGCTACTGCTTCAGCCATCCAGCACCAGGGGACTCACCTACAGCCGTGAGGACCTGTTGCAGCTCCGACAACCCACGCTCGGAGGGATTAAACCATCGGTCACTCTCCCACCAGAGATCCGAAGAAGAAAAAGAGTAAAGAGCGGTTGGGGGGGGGGGGGGTGTTCGCAGCAGGCTGAGGAGATGACCTTCAGTCCCCCCTTACCCTCCATCATCCTGGCCAATGTAAGATCCCTCCGGAACAAAATGGACATACTCCATACCAAATGCCTGGCGGAGAGGTCCTACAAGGAAGCTGGCATCATAGCCCTGACGGAGACCTGGCTGGAGGAGACAATCCCTGATGAAGTGCATCTTGACAACTTCACCATCTTCAGGGCAGACCGGACAAGGGATTCAGGTAAAGACTGAGGGGGAGGTGTGTGCATATACATCAACAAAAGATGGTGCAACAACATCAAAGTCCACGGCCAGGTATGCACACCGAACCTGGAAATGTTAACACTGTCCGTGCGCCCATTCCATCTGCCTTCTTCCCCTTCCATGGGAATTCCCCACTCTGGTCATCAGCTGTGTTTACGTCCCACCCAGTGCGAACGTCAAGGAAGCAGCTGAGCTAGTTGCTAACACCGCTAACAACCTGCAGGGGAGATATCCAGATGCTCCAGTGTATATCACAGGCGACTTCAACAACTGCAGGCTCGACAGCACACTGCCCTCCTTCCAACAATCAATCCCGACACGTTCGCCAAGGACCTTAACAACTTTTACTTCAGGTTTGACATCACGGACCATTCAGAGATATGTAGGGGTTTACTGGAGGCCATTCCCATCCTGGAGCCAGTCCAACAGACTCCATTCACAGAAGAAGATGTGCGCTAACAGCTGAGAAAGTGCAAGTCTGGCAAGGCACCAGGATGATATCCATGCCCGTGTGCTCAAGGACTGCACCACTGAGCTCTCCCCTGTCATCCACTCACTCTCCTCTGAATCTTACAGAACCGCTACAGTCCTAGTACTCTGGAAAACATCCACCATCATACCAATACCCAAGAAGCCCCGCCTCTCAGAACTTAACCACTACCGTCCAGTTGCACTTACCTCCATAATAATGAAATGTCTAGAAAAACTCATCCTCAAAACCCTGCTCCCGGTTGTCAACCCACAACTGGATAAACACCAGTTTGCCTACAAGGCCAGGAGGGGCACGGAGGATGCTGTGGCATGCCTCCTCCACTCCCTTCTACAACACCTGGAAACCCCCGACACTCTTCAATGACACTAACTATGACTGACTGCATACCACAACTCCATCTCCTACCTCACACACTGGTGCAAAAACAACAAACTTCATCTTAACATAAGTAAAACCATGGAACTGGCAATCAGCAACCCCAGAACAACAACAGACATAACCCACAACCCCATCTGCATTAATAATGAATCTGTTGAAATGTTGGACTTATGTTAGTTTTAAATACCTTGGACTCACCCTGGACAACAAACTAAGCTTTGATCAACATGTCACTGACATCTACAAGTGCAGTCAACAAAGACTCTCAGCCATTTGCAAACTCAAAGCACTCTCAGTCGCCCCATGTCACCTACTGTCACTGTACACAAGCATAATACAACCAGTTCTATGATACTGCACACCCTGTTTCTTCAATATACTAACTGCCATCCAAAGTAATTGGCCTCCCCACACCCAATCTATCAGACCTCAATAACAAAGCTGTCAATAACAGAGCCCAGGCACTGGTGGGGGGCTGGCAGGCGCCCAAGTGTTATATATCTGTTTATGAGGCATTGGACTGTACTGACTTGCGATAACAAATCTCCTGTATGGACAATAATGTCTATCTATCTATCCTTCTATCTAATTTGAACTGTTTTGTGAAGGTACCTTTGTTTGCTCTAGAGCAGGGGTATACAATCTCAGCTTTTACTGTTTTTAAATCTAGGCTGCAACTATGTGTTTTATTTATCATCAAATGAGGCTACTTTTTATTTTGTACATTTTCACAAACACAGGGAAGACTTAAGTAGGTGTGCACATATAGTTCTGTATTGCTACTTTATTTCTATTTATTGTAGGCTAGTTCTTTTACCAAAACATGGCATCAAGGAAATGAAAGTACCTTATTCTGTAAGCATAAGTAGCCCACTGCAGAGTTGCCACATGATGTTCAAATATAAATTAATGCTCATTTAGGCTTATTAATAATCTTGTTAGGCTAATTTAGACGTTCTAGGCTGCGTTACCTTGATTAAAAGACACAAATATGTTAGGGCTCCAGACAAATTTTTTTGGTGAGGAACGGGGGCAAAAATGACGCTTTTGATAGTAAAGGTTCCTGACCCCTGGTCTAGAAAATGGGAAAACGCTGAACCATACAGTTCTAGAAACCATATACCAAGAGTCATATTTCCAATAACAATGCACATCTCATGTCAGTCAGTCTCTGCAGCATCATTGCTACACTGCATATAAAAGTGGTAAACAAAAAACTTTTTGAAGTAACCTGCCTGATTTGCACATCAAGCTAGTGCCATGAAATAAAATGCATAAAATAGAAATATAGACATATATATATATATATATATATATATATGGTATAGATGGTATTTGCTTTGCATACTCATATTCAGTTAACATCTGGTAACTGTCATTCCCCCAGTGTCTTGCTGCACTTAGCACTCACATTGCATTCATTGCTCATGTTCCCTGTTGTATTTTACCCAACAGAACACAGACACTAGCCCCTTTTAAATAGAAAAGGTGGCACATTTGCAGCAAGGTAAAGGCTGCAATGTGCCACCTTTTCAATCTAAAACGGAGGTGTAATATTCCACCTTTTCAAATAAGCCACCATATTGCCGCCTCTGGAGTAGGCGTAAACATGTGACGTGATGTGAAGCACGAAGTTGGGCATGAAGAGAAGCAGGTCGAATTTGTCTTCAAAATAAGAGCTTTACATTGCAACCCATTGGAGTTTAGAACTGGGTTCTTAGCGGGGGGCTTTTAATTTGAAAGTAGCCACCGCTATTAGCTTGCCACTACAACTACAAGGCGACAACCAAGACAGCTACAGAGACCGAGGAGACGCTAGCATCTCCCGGATCTCAGCGGCTTTCCAGTTCCTCAACTTCGTGGATGAAGTGACGAACTGACTGCTGTGATCAGCTGTTTACTGGTTTTAAAACTCCGGCTGCGGGTGCGCAGCAGTGCACGTCATCGACACCTCCGCCCACCTTAGGATATGCCACCACATTGCCGCCTCAGATTTACACTGCAATGGAGGCGCAAATAAGTGTACCCTCCGAGGCGCAAAATTGGTGGAACAAAACAGACCACCAATTTGCCGCCTCCTGTATAAATCCGCAGAGCGCGCCACCAAAAGGACAGCAAATTGGTGGCTTACTGCCCAGTATAAAAATGGCTACTGAGGCCAGCAGTGGAGCAGTGTGCGATACATCATGTATTCTGAGAAGGGATGGTGCACAGCCTGAGCTGGACCCAGAGGACTTCTGTGTCCTGACTAGTAGAAGAATTAGAACAAGGTTTTCAGTGGATTGGGGGCATTGCTTTATTTAGATTCTTGATTTGTTTGACATGATACTGACCATACCTCAAATGCACATCTGCAGTCCGACAGAGGATTTTCCTTAAAAGTCTCAAGACTCTGAGTATTATGATCAACATAATAATGCCACTTCAGTGATTAATGGAAAATAAATGTGTAGTGGGATAATGGCTTTATAATTGCTTCTGTTACCTACTAAAGTAGAATAAAAAGGTAATCAGTTACAGTTTGATACTCACAATACTTGATTAACTGTCCGTTCTTGTTCAGATCGTTCATATACAAATTAAACTGGAAGCATGTAACGCTAAATCAAAATGTTCTTTCTCTTCATTAGTGAAGTATATTTTCCTAAAATAATTATCTTTATTATGTTACAATGTTTAATTCCTAAAATTGGTGAAAGCATGATGTTTTTATGTATTCACAGAGAGCATACATCTTTGTAAGTATATTTGCAATGTACCATTGAAAATGTGAATATTTTGTTTCTAGGGTTTTTTTTCACCTGGGAAGTGCATTCAACATTGCGGAATAGTCCCAAATATAATTCTAACTGGTAATACCTTGGCACACATTGGTATGTAAAGTACCAAGTAGTACAACAAAGTGACAACGTATACTGATAATTAACTTCACAGTGTCCCTCTTTAGCAATTGAAACAACCCAAGTACCAAGTATAACTGGGCATAGCATTAGTACAGTCAGAATATGTTAATGGTATATTTCTTGTTTATTTGCAAGAGATTCACAAGACATTTTTAATGTAATTATAAACACAAATAAGGAAGACTCTAAATAAACGAATAAATCATGTATATTAGTACATACTAGAGGGTGACACTGGAGTGGATTTTCACTCCTGTCCCATCACACTCCCACAGAAAAAAATCTTGTCCCATCCCAATCCCAAGCCAGAGCAAAAAAAAAAAATCCTGTTCCATCCTACTCCTGGTAAATTGACTCCCACTCCAATCCCACTCCCATTCAGAATGACTCCCACTCCTGTACCGCTCCCATTTTTTTTCTTCTTCTAGCCTTTAGGCAATACATTGAATTTGATTTGATCTTCTTCCCATTCTATTTAGATTACTTTGCGTTCTGCAGTGTTATTTCAAAAGATATGGCAGATATTACAAAGATATGACAGCAATTCCATTTTATCCAGTTACCTACTACAATTGTCTTTTTCTAACTGTATTACAGTAATGAGTAAATACACCTTTAAATTGTATGCAGTGGACTGAGTTCATTCAGGCAGGGTTTTGTCATGCTTCTCACAATACACAGAATTTTTTACCATTTAAATTCCTTGAAGGACAAACATAACATTGTGCAAAATAGTAGAGCCCAACCGACTCAATTGTAGGCAGATTTTATTGGCCAATATTAGCCTATCACAGACATATTGATATCAGTGTATATATTGTCCGATATGAAAACCTTATATTTAAAAAACTACAAATAAAGAATTGAGAAAGTCACTCCGGCAGAGTGTGTTTCAACTGGGGATAAAACAGCTGGTGTCAGGAAATGCTACCTCAGCTACCTCACTAATGGTTAAACTATAAACCAGCACAAAACATAACATAAGCCACCATGTTCTGAACAGACACACTAAAAACACTTACAAAAAGTAACATTTAGTTTTAGAACATAAATAGCAAACTTACTATTAATATTAAGCGGTGAGAAAAAAAATCATCTCAGAAAAAACTTAACATTACTGAAAATAAACGTGTTACATCTGCTACAGGTTTTGTTCCGCCCTCCGTTCGGCATCATACCATGAATGTATAAAGAGAAGAGAGCCCTTTGCCTGCCCGACTTTGTTGATCTGGTTATCTGGAGTCTGCACTGGGTGTTTCATTTTGAAGATTTAGCGGATGCTCTATGCCGTTCCTGTGTCTCTGACTTCCTGTCGGCGCAATGTTGCAGCTTTCTTCAAAAATAGAGCAGCCAGCCGGATCGCAAACCAGCCGTGCCCGGCTTGACTTCACTGTGCGCCGGAGCTGATTGCGTCCGTTTGTTATTTGTAACACACTATATGCTACTAGGGGATGGAGAGTGATGGCAGGTTAACAAGGAGGATGCTATTTGGTAATTTTGCCAACAAGGGGGACAGCATCCACCCTGAAATCGCCTACTGGCGGCGCACCTGTCTTATTTTTTGTTGTTGTTGTCCTATTGGTCCTCCCGGTCCTCCCGTCTGCTCCTGTTAACTTTTTTATCCTGTACCGTCCCAATCACGTGATTAATAGTAAGGTTGACTCCCGTCCTGCGGGATTCCCACGGGATTCCCGAACAAATGTCAGCCTCTAGTACATACACAGCAATATACTTAAAGTGTACAGCATATTCTTGAAGTTTTTTCACTCACTAGCATATAAAAGTACAATAAATACATTTCAGACTGTGCTGTTCTTCAATTCAATTAGAACTCAAATTTACTTAGTACAAAATTAGTTATTCCAAACTAGCAAACTTTAAGCTAACTAATCATTAACATACTTGAAGTGTACTGTTTATTTAATATAGATTTAATATTACCATATATATTTTTTTTATTTCACGAGGGTACTTAAAGGTGCAGTTGGTAAGTCTTATAAAAGTAACTTTTTGTCATATTTACTAAATCTGTCACTATGTAAAGACAGCATTACATGAAATTAGTAATCTGTAAAAAAAAAAAAAAACAGGCTCATTTAGCCCCACCTTCTGCTGCTACTGCAATTTGCCAGAATCCACCCCAACCGACCAAAAAGAACAAATCAGAGCCAGGCTAGTGTCTGATGGAGTGTCTGACAATTGTCAATCACTGCTCACGCACATGCTGCGGACAGCTCCCTCCCCCTTCCTCCTCAGCTCATGCTCGGTCAAGCTCATATCTGCGAGAGTAGCTTCAGGACCTTCGAGAAAGTAATGGCGCAGCAACAACCATCAGCGAGGAGAAAACGTAAGTTACGGATGTAACTATGGATCTGTGAGACCGAGGGATGACCGTCACTATGGTCAGAAAAGGAATGAGTACATCCTTCTGCCTATTGCCGAGACCATATGTCAAAATAGTCATGCCCATGACGTCCGAAAGCACAACAGCCTGCGTTTGTAAATAGCATGGATCGCTACCGATTCGTCCTCCTACCTTGATCGCCTCAGGCTGTTCTGAGCGACAGAAGATAGTGACGGTCATCCCTGGGTCTCACAGATCCATAGTTACATCTGTAACTTACGATCTGTATCGACCTCACTCTGACCGTCACTACGGTCAAAAAAGGGATGACTAATACCAAAATGGTCGCGAGGAACGTATTGTTAAAATTGTTAAAAGCTAATTGTTAAAACCTCGCTCGGTCATGGACATGAGGGCGGCATCGCCGACCGAAGTCAGCTACTCCAGGTGGCGGAGGAGCTCTCCGCCACCTGGAGTAGTTGACACCTGGAGGCATCTCTGGGACTTCGTCCCCCCCTGGTGATTGACATGATACACCGCTGAGGTGTTGTCTGATCTCACCAGAACGTGGTTGAGTGTATCGCTGGCAAGAATCGCTGAAGGGCGAGGTGAATGGCCTTCAGTTCGAGGACATTTATATGCTGACGTCCACGGAGGTTGCCGGAGGCCCCTTACCGAACATCCTTCCCAGATGGCCCCCACCCTGTTAGGGATGCATCTGTCGAGATGACCTGACTCCTGTGAGGAAGACCCCCCAAGGGGACACCTCTGAGCAGGAACTCTTTGTTCCTCCAAGGACACAGGGCCCGGATGCAAGCTCGAGAAACACAGAGCTTGACCTGCCTGTCGTCTCTTGGGTGGAGTTGGAACGCATTGAACCAGCACTGGAAGGGCCGTGACCTCAGCAGGCCAAGGGGAACTACTACGGCTGCTGCAGCCATCAAGCCCAGCAGCCTCTGGGCTCTGTGGGCGGTAACTAGCTTGCCCAGACAAAAATACCCCAGGTCCTCGATCAAGCTGTCCGCTCTCCGGCCAGTGAGAGATGCTATCATACTGGCTGAATCGAAGAGAATCCCCAGGAACTCTGCCTGTTGATGGGGCTGCATATTGCTCTTCTTCCAGTTGACTGTGAAGCCCAAGAACTGGATGTGGGCCAGCAACGTATTGGTGTCACGCACTACCTGCTCGAGAGAGGGGGTGCAAATAAGCCAGTCATCCAGGTACGGGAGTAATTTCAACCCCCATGCCTGGAGTGGGTGCAGTGCAGCGAAGACCACCCGGCTGAAAACTCTTGGGGCCAGGGAGAGGCTGTAGGGGAGGACCTGGAACTGGAACACCCTGCCCTGGAAGGCAAACTGGAGGTATGGCCTGTGTTCCGGGCACATTGGGACATGGAAATATGCGTCCTTCAAGTCCAGAGACGTAAACCACTCCCCCTGCTGAATTGACCTCATCACCATGCGGTGTGAACCATTTTGAATGGCAACACCTTGACATGCTGATTCAGGGGCCTTAGATCGAGAACAGTAGTACCTCTGCTATGGCAGCCTACACGAAACTGGGGCCGCCGCAAGGCCCTACCCCAACTGGACGTGAGCATCCTGGTGTAGTCCTCTACCACAGGAATAGAAGGTGGGAGGCTAGTGTGTGAGACGCCCTCCCAAACACCCCCCTGAGGGACTGGGTCCGGTGTGGGGGGCTGGAGGCCCAGGATTTTAGCGGCGCTCAGAAACCTGGACATCAGAGGGCTAACAGGCGTCTCCCCCACCCCTGTGGACTCACCTCTAGAGTCTGTACGTGGTTCACCACTGCGGCCAGCTCAACCTGTTGTGTCCTCCTCTCGCTCACCCTGGCTCTCAGGCCTGCATAAGGGGAAACCCTCCTGGCCTGATGGCCTCGCTCGTCCTCCAGCCTGCCTAGCCTCTCCGCTACTGCTTGGAGAACTGCAAGGATTTGACGTGACTCCGTGCTACTGCCCTCTGCTGCCTCAGCCGGGGCAGGGCACTTCGCCAGCCTGGGGGGTCTCTTCTTTGTCAGACCGACGGGGAAGACTCATACTGCCGATCCTCTGAATGCCTGCACGTGTGCTCATGCCGACGCTTACGGGATCGGGGCGACCGACGGGGTGAGCGTCGCCTTTCTACCCTGCCCTCATGCGTGACCGCGCACCTGGTTGGCACGGTGAAGTCGCTCCCCCCTGGACAGGTCACACTAGTGCACGGATGCACCAGCTGGCTTAACTAACTCACCAGCTGCAACAGCGGTGGAGTAGTGCAAAGATTTAAACCTTTAAGTGCCAAAGTCGCAAAATTGTGACAAGATGCGGTACTGAATAAAACAGCTGTTTTCTCTGAATAGAGTGTTATATATCATTCATACTCCCACCCACTAGTTGGCAGACATCCCTTACTTAGACCTTAGCTCAGATAAACGTCATGCTTCAATGCAAAATGTTCGCGGAAATCCCATCCAAACTTGACTTTTTTTTTTTTCTTCAAAAGCGTCTAGCGACAAAAAGCGACTAGCGGAAAATCTAGAGACTTTTTCTGGTGTTATTGGAGACTTTTGTGGTGTTTGGAGACTCTGACGTGAAAGCCTGACATTATGCAATTAGAAACAAATCACTTTAGAAAGAAACTTTATTAGATAAATAATGAAATCACACATATTTTGAAATGTAAATTTTGAACAATATAAGAAAAGAAAAATCTATGTACAGTATTGCACAACACTCAAACTATTTACAGTTTACAAGGGTAACAGCAGCTACACCCTCCAGGGAATGAACCCCAACCGTGGGCATTTCCCTGCATCTCTTGCAGATGCACCATGAGGACTCTAGTTGGACAGGAGGTGCTGTTGGAGGAGCAGCAGGGGCTGACTGGGTGAGGACATCAAAGATGAGGCTAGGGTCCCTTGCCAAAGTTTGCTCCAATATGTGGCGTGCCTGATGTACATCCAAGCATTGAATGTTCTCCTAGTAATTACAAAATAAAGTATATACTTGTAAAAATGATGTTTACTGAGGCTCTTAACATCCATAGCTAAACAGCTAACAACTGTTACTTTAGATACAATGATAATTGTTTGTGTTTAGCAACAGACAGACTATTACTACTGAGACTACTTACACGTTCAAATGCAATCCTCTGCAATCCCAAATGTTCAACTCGAGGAACGTCATCTGCACCGAGGTCATCGGGTGTTAGGCTAACGGGGCCAACCCCGGCGTCCGTAGCCTCGGCCCCGGCCTGATCCAAGTCATCCATGGCTCTGTCATCTACCCATGCTCGTAGAAGCAGCTGTTGGGGTGTACTCTTCATCTGAGCCCAGTGTCTCAAAACTCTAACCATATCTGTGTGCCTAATCCAGCTGTGTGGAATGTAGTTCATGTTACGTTGTACTTGTTCAGATTTAATTTAATTTAAAATCCTCTCTCTCCTCAGAGTTATCAACTGCACCTTTAAATGTTGCCTGTATTTGTAGCACAATTCCTCAAGCAATCTGTTTGATTTCAGAACTCTTGAAACTCATCAAAATGGGATTACTGCTGATTCAGAATCTGACACACAAAAAATGGGCAAATGAACAAAAGTAGATAAACCGTTCGACATCCATCCCTTAACTTCATGATGGAGGACACAGAATAATCCATCTCAACATCACAGTCAGACAATTCCTCCAGCTGATCCAAAGCCTGTGCTGGGAAGGGACAGAGGAGGACTCTAAAAGAAGACCTCTGTCCTCACAAGACCTCAGGTGGGAAATAATCTGCATGGACTCTGCCATGTAACCTTATTATACATAGGCCCTGCTTCTCTAACACAATGCGTAGGGATGAAACATCCCTGCGACCTAGTGTTGGATGAGCAGTGGATTCCATGACTGGCAATGATGGTCTCCTCTGTTTTCTTCAACCAGACACACACACACACACACACACACACACACACACACACACACACACACACACACACACACACACACACACACACACACACACACACACACACATGTACACACAAACCACAAGCACAGAGCTAATGCTAAGTTTTCCAGGTATTTAGCCATAAAAAAAGTATTGGTCAAATTCAGCTTTTGATCTGGTGGTGTCACTAGATAAAAGGTCGGAGGATCACCAGTTATTACAGTAAGGCAGAACACCTGAGGGGACCATGAATGTCTTTGCCCAATGTCAATGTAATCTATTTAATAGTTGGTGAGACATTTCACAAGCAACCATGAATTAAACCTCATGGTGTTGCTTAAAGGTAAAATTCAGGATATTTGTCCTAACTAATGTCTCAGTATCATTTTGTCCATTCTGCCTCTGTTTCTCTCTCAACAAACACATTCTCTCTGGTCCCTAAAGTACTGAGGAACTTGACTTATATATCGAATTGCTCATTGTAGAGTAGTTTTATATTCAAATTTTTAGGATTTTAACTTTATTACTTTGTAAATGAGTAGTTGCATATTTGTGAGATTTGATTAGTAGCATAATGACACATCTAAATTGATATTAAAGATGACCTGTTCTGCTTTATTTGTGGTTTCATTCACGAAAAATGTCAGTCAAAAGAAGAACTCTGCACTGTAGATCTTTGAGTCATGCTTCACAGCACAAAAAAAATTGCAGTGTCAGTAGTGATATTGAAATAAGAACATAATAATATTTTAAGTTGCTCATAAACAACCTCTCTCAAATCACTTGTAAGTGCCTCTAAAGAACAAATCATTTTGTATAAGTGGTTCTAGCATAAGGTAAACTCTTTTGAAACCCAGAATATCTATACAAACTTTTGTGCTGATCCATCCATAGATGTTGAGATATTTTACTAAATAATAGGGATGTAATGATATATTGAATTTAAGCGATTTTGTGATTAAACCATAGCACAATACCGTCCTGGGACTGTGAAGATATCTACCAACCTATGACATGGTTATTTTGCATGTAGGTTCATCGATACAACAAGAAAAATCTGTAAGAATGCATTCTACTATCGCTCCTTGTCATTGTATTGTTCTGTTTGAACAGCAGAGGGCGCAATCATACCGTTCAAGAAGACAGACTCCTATTATTTTGGGTCCAAACTGAGTTCTCATAAGACCTATGTCTCTGATTGGTTTGCTATGTTGGTTGTGTTTGATTCAAACTCTACTCACAAAGTAGCTCCGGTAATTTCAGTTTTGGGCGTTGTTTAAGCTGAAGTAACACTCTCCATACTGACCCCTTCAGCCTGTCTCCCGGTCTGGTTGTGTTATTGTTTTTACCAACGAACCGCAGGAAAAACACAACGTCAACCGATTAACAGCTGCAGACAAGAAATAATAATGTGTTGGTTACGCTGAAAGAGGTTTTAGTGGCCCTGGTCATCTGCTGAACAACAACAGGGTCTCTTTCACCACTGATCTCCATCAGTGGTAAAAACAAATAAATAAATAAAGCCAATATGGAAGTACCCAAAACTGAAGTTCCAAAATTGGCCATTATAGCCTGGTATAGAAAACTGTTTTTGTCAGTAGCTATTTTCCTGTTCATGAGACATCATGAGGTCAAGGTAGTGATGTAAAAAAGATGCGAAGGAGAATTCTAAGAAGGACTTGCTATTGTGCTGAGACAATTGCTGCATTTATAGCTACATTATTATACCACAGCGGATGTTCCTGACAAGGGTGTGCGAAGGGCGGGCTGCCCCTCTACGAGCAGCCCGGTAGCAAAACCCGCCTTGCAGAAACCAAGTAACATTTCCTATCTGGTGTGTGGTTCAGTCCACCATGCAGGCACCCGCCCTCTCCACGCGGCCTATCCCAGAGACACAGTTGCGAGCTCAATTGGCTAGCCAAAGAGTGTGTTTTCTAGAGCAAGTACAGCTGGCGATCCGCTGTATCGCCATTGCTGGCTGTTTGTGTGCGGTCAGATAAAGCTGAAATCCTACATGCTGAAATCTCTGCCAGAAACGCTTTAACGCTGTTGTGATTAGTTGTTTCACTGTAAGGTACTGATAAGGTAACATCCAATCGCTGTAGAGCGTACAGCAGAGTTTCGCTACCCCATCTCTCCGGCCCATTCATTCTAGCATCAGCTATTTGCAATACATGTTCTGCAAGGGTTCCAAAGGGATGAAAATGTCTGTGTGAATTTTAACAGAACAACTCTTATATGTCACCAAAAAGCTGTCATCGCAACAAAAGTGTATTAAGGGAATATGAAGCAGCAGCCGCTTTGCTACTTTAAAAAAGATGAGTGCTCCATCGCCTTTTAATGCTAAATGTTTGCTAGGTTTATGTTCTGTTTATGAAAGC
This sequence comes from Lagodon rhomboides, assembly GCA_039737535.1. Taxonomy (NCBI): domain Eukaryota; kingdom Metazoa; phylum Chordata; class Actinopteri; order Spariformes; family Sparidae; genus Lagodon; species Lagodon rhomboides. The sequence continues at coordinate 9,332,082 of CM077784.1, read as the reverse complement.
TAAGATTTTAGAAAAAACCTACCTGATCCTTATGCACTTAAAGTAGTTCCCTAGCCCTTTTCCATTTATTTTTTATTTAGTTTCTATTTTTGTATTGAGAATTTAATACAATTGACGGAGAAAGACTCATTAGACAGATTATGTCAAGGTATTTATTTTAAAAGAGCAAAATGCTCTAAAATTAATGTGTGTTATTAGAAAAAACATCAGTCAAAACTGTTTTCTGTTGTTGTGGGTTATAGTGATGAGTGTCACAATTCTGCTCTGCCTCTCTCCTGCTCTGTTGCTCAACCACACCCCTCATCAGCCAACTGCTTCCACCTGCTGCCATCACCTGCTCACCATCTCCAATCAAGCCAGTATATATGCAGCTTCACTTCACTCACTCTTTGCCAGATTGTCATCATTCTCATGCCTGACTCTCCCGCATTGATTCCCGGAATGCTTACCTGTTATCGACCCGACCTGCCTCCAACCTCCGCTTCTCGTCTCTGCCCCGGTAAACCCACCAGCCTTCTGTCCCGACTACAAGTAATGCCTTCCTGTTTTCTGCTGCTCTGCCTGTGGCTGGCTGGCACTCAGCCAGTTCCTGCTCTGCCGTGAGACCGACCTCGTCTGCTTCACATCACCAGCTCACCACCTCTGGTGCGGTCAGCCCTGCCGGCTCTGTTTCAAGGTCTGGATCCACATCCCGCCCTCGTCTGAGCAATCCCCACAAGAGACTTCCATCATCAGTGGGTGTGTGCCTTTTCCCTTCCCCCCTCTCTCATTGAGCCTATTAAGAACTGTTGGACTATCATTTGCTCACTAGTCTCCACTGATCCCTGCTGGTCTGGCAGCAACCTGCCTGCCTGGCACATAGGAGACTGGGTATCAAATCCCACCATACTCACCTGCTCTGTTCTGTTGCTGTGTTTGAACTTTTTGAATAAAGACTGTTATTGCAAGAAACCTGGTTCATTTGTGCTGCAATTGGGTTCACTCTACACCCGTTACAGATGAGATCTTTGGAATATGAAATGATTCATCTTTACTCACTACATCTTAATCTATTTTACTCCTCTACATGTTTAGAACTTATAATACAAAAATGTAAACGAAAAAATAAATTTTTATCAGTTGTTTGCAAGAGGCATAGTATTATTGGTTATCGGTATCGGTTGAAAAAACTCGATATCGGGCATCCCTAATTATGAGTGAATGTTGCTTTAGCTTTCCCCACAAAATTGCTTTTGCCTAGCAACTAAATCTGTTAGCTAAAGGCTTACATTCTTATGAAAGATATATAATTTAGTTTATCAATAAAATTTATTATCTAAAATGACATCAGTGCACTGAAATGGGAAACTTAACTGGAAATTTATCATCTTTTTCTTATCTCTAAAAAATAGAACTTTCCATATCGGTGCATATTAGACAACATATACGTCAGGACTGATATATCTGTGATAGGCCAATATCAGCCAACGGATATGTTGGTCAAACTCTAGTATTTACAGTGTATGTTAATTATAATACAAGGTAGATAATCAGTGGACCGTAATGAGTATTTTTAAATATCAGTGACATTTATACTGGACTGTCCAATGGAAGTCAATGGAGATTGTCTCGTGCTCCTGTCAACAGTTCCATCTAGGCAATTTTTTTAAAGCCTCCAGTGTGTTTTGGTATTTTTATGATGTTTTCTGACAATGTTTATAACTCACAAATTGACAAATAACTTTGAAAATAAAATAAATTGAATAGGTTAATGCTAAAATGAAATGGTTTTGTTTGAGAACAGCCATTAGCCACTGGAGCAGACAGAAAGATTAGCATTGAGGTTTTCTAGTGGCAGTAAATGTACAGTCCATGTTACAGTTTGACCATGACTAAACTCTATAACACACACAACACTATAAGCATGGACAAGCACCATGAATATTAGCAGCAAAAGAAGCAGAACTTCAAACAGAAGTTCTTCTTGTGTATTGAGGAGCTGCAGAGTTTACTTATGGTCAAACTGTGAACTGTACTGTACATTTACTGCCACTAGACAACTTCTCTGCTAAACGTTCTCCTCTGCTCTGGTTGCTCACACCTGTCTGGTCTGAACACCATCTCTGTACTGTATCTATCTCCCCCTCTCTTGCTCGAACACTCACACACTGCCCTGTTTCTTAAAGGAGCCACGCTGCTTTAATAATCCCTATTAGAGGATGATATATGACTCCAGATTCTAGTAAAATCTTATGTCATTATTCCATATTAGCAACGGATTAAATTTAGTGACTTTGAACACAAAATTAAGTTATATGTCAAAAAAAACATTTGGTTGATGAGCCACAATAACAGTGTGGCTCATCAACATTGCCTGGAAAGGACTCAGAGAAATATATCAAAATACCAAAATACACAGTCCCCCTCCTGTGTATTTTGGTATTTTGATATATTTCTCTGAGTCCTCTAAAAACGTGGTTAGATTAGTCAACTTGTCAACAATCTTAGTTTACAGTGTAAACTCAAGGAAATTGAATCGAATGCAACTGGATTTGGTTTTTGTCTTGAAGACGTTTCACCTCTCATCCAAGAGGCTTCATCAGTTCCTGCTCGCTCGACTAGTAGAGACAACACATACACCTACTCACCCCCAGCTTGCGGCTACGCATGCGTACATAGCCCTGCTTGACGATGTCATTGAAGTTGGAGGCCATCTTTGAAGGGGTGGTAACCTGCTGACCGTCCCGGTGGAGACCATCCAGATGTTTCTGTCCTTACTCAACCAGTCTCTACTGCTTTCCGTCCTTACCTTTCCAAAGCTTCCAATTTCCTGCCAGTCTCTTGCAGGACTGCGTTTTTTCCCCCCCTCTGTTACTATCTATCCCCAACTCCGTCCTCTTTCTTGGAGCTCCTCACATCTCCCACCTCCTTTTTCTCCTCCTTCTGTTACCCGTTGTTTTCCTCTGTAGACCTTGTTTCTCTCCTCTTTTGCCTTTTTGTGTTTTTTTCCTTTACTTTGTCCTTTTATTCATTCTTCATCAGATGGATCTTCCCTCATCTCTCTTTGGTATCTCTAAGAAAATGGATAGACAGAGAAATCGATCAGGCATAACATTATGACCACTGACAGGTGAAGTGAAAAACACTGATTATCTCTTCATCATGGCACCTGTTAATGGATGGGATATATTAGACAGCAAGTGAATATGTTGTTCTCGAAGTTGATGTGTTAGAAGCAGGAAAAATGGCCAAGTGTAAGGATTTGAGCGAGTTTGACAAGGGCCAAATTGTGATGGCTAGACGACTGGGTCAGAGCATCTCCAAAACTGCAGCTCTTGTGGGGTGTTCCCGGTCTACAGTGGTCAGTATCTATTAAAAGTGGTCCGAGGAAGGAACAGTGGTAAGCTGTAAATGGGTCATGGGTGGCCAAGGCTTAATGATTCTTAATGATTTTCAGTTTTAAATAAAGACTTTGGAGATATTTTTGTCTCTGTGGCGCTCTCTCAGTGTCTGCCTATTTTCAATTAGTTAGCAAGCCTTTTAAAATGTGTCAGTATTTACATTACGTTGCTCCTCAAAGGTAATCAGCCCCCGAGCAGGGAAACCTGCAAGGTCCCTATTGTTTTTCGAATGATGACTTTTTTTGTCCCAAATGATTGCATTTTTCACTGCCTGAACATACCCCAAAACTTGGAATATATGTCACACCTGGCGGAAAATTTCATAATCTCTTGTCGACCTGAATTTCCACCACTAGGTGGCGCTATAATTAAGGAAAGTGCGTTTTGGCTTATAACTCCCACGTAGTTTATCGCACATTCAAAAACCTTATATCCACACGCTGTGGACCCTCCTGACAAAAAGTTATTAAAAGAATTTTGATATTCCAAACAATACTCAAGTTATTAATAAAAACTTATTGTACATTTTGCTCAAAACACAAAGTGTTGCATATCTCCACATTGGTCTGTCTGAATGAATGACGGTTGGTCAGATTAAGACAAAACGTACAATTATTGCCAATGCCCTATTATCAAAACAAATGCATTTTTAGGCAATAACTCCCACATAAGATGTTGTACATTTTTAAACTTTATATCTACGTGTTCCCTAAATTGAGCTGAATTGTGTGATGTAGACAATGCCCACTTTCATGGTCAATTTCCATTTGCAAAATCGCGAAAACTGAAAAACACACTTTTTCGAACTCCTCCTAGGCGAACTGACCGATTTGCACCAAACTTGCCATGTAGCATCTGTCGACCCTCCTGACAAAAAGTGATCAAAAGCTTTTGCCTGCATTATACCTGGTGGCCGTGGCGGTGCAGTCCATTTTGATGCTTTGCCAAGTCCTTATAACTCTACATACAATTTCCCATCTACACCAAATTGCTCAAACATGTAGAGGGTGTTGCCCTGAATGCGAATGTATCAATACTAAGTCGGCCATTTTGATTTTTGCCGCCATTTTGGAACATTTTCATGACTCGTATTTTAAGGAACTCCTCCTCAACAGATTTTACACCACAGACTTCACATTCAGTGAGTATCATCCTCAGACACTGAAGATCAAAAGTTATCAAATGCTTTCACCTATGTCATACCTGGTCGCCGTGGTGGTGTGGTCCATTTTGATACTTCGCCATAAACCATCAAGTCCTTATAACTTCAACATATAATTTGCCATCAACTCCATATTGCTCACACATGTACAGGGTGTTGCTCTGAATATGTCTATGTGGCACGCCCCGACAACAGCATGCCCCGATGCGCATGGACTGCAAGGGCCCATTCATCGCTGCTTGCAGCTTTAATTACTCTTGTTTTTTATTTGCACTTTGTTTGGGGAAGTGCATGAGGGGTTTATGGGAGGGGTTAACAGAGGATTAACAGAAGGTTGCCCGGGTGAAGTGTATTCAGCCTGCTTTAATTCTCAAGCCTGGGGGGGTCATGATATTAATACATAAATCAGTCCCTTTTTAGCTGATAAACAAAAAGATAGATCCTTCAGGGAGGCACATTATACCTAATGGTAACATAGTGTCTTTACAGATTAATTTAATATGCATATATGGTACTAATAATGATTATTCCACTAAAACCTCTTTCTTTCCTTATCATCCTACTCTGGTCAATATATAATTGGAGGTGATTTCAGTCGTGTGCAGACACATTACAATATCGCTCTACTGGAAGTGACGCTTCCCATCAACAAACAAGTAAAACTATCGAAAAAGTCACGGTCGATACAAAGTTAACTGATATTTAGCGATATCTTTATCCCAATACAAAAGACTATTCGTGCTTTTCAAATACATTCAAAACATACTCCAGCAATGATTACTTTTTAAATTTCTAATTGTTTACTATCAAAGATTGAGAAATGCTGGTATGATAGTATATTGTTATCTGACCATGCTCCAATTGATCTAACAATCGTTTGATTGATCTAACAAATATAGCTCCAGTACTGGATGGGAGAACAGACAAATATTTTTCTCTAAACACAAACCAAACCAGTGCCTCAAAAAATGGGAAGGCATTCAAGGCATATATAAGGCATGATATAATCAGCTATCATCTGAAAAGAGAGCTAGAGAATTAGAACAACTACATCACAGTGATATCCCAGAAAAACATCAAGAGTTTCTCTTATTCAAATCCCAATACAATGAGATAAATACTAATAAAATGCCGGGAAAAAAAATATAATAATAATATAAATAATCGAATATAAATAATCCGGAAAACAGCTAGCATGGTGAATAAAAAAGATGCAGACAAATAAACCTATTAATTTAATTAAATAAGAAGATGTGAGGAACATGGTTGATCCAGTTGAAATAAATACAGCTTTGGCAAAATATTATAAAGATCTATATAAATCTGAACATTTAGATAACTCAAGAAAACAAAATACATTTTTGGACCAACTCCAATTTTCAACTTTAGAGAGGCTAAAACAAACGTAGATAAAAATTTAAGTGCTGAAGAACTAGCAGAAGCATTAAAGAAAATTAATAGTGGAAAGGCACTGGGGCCTGATGGCCTGCCCATAGAACTTTATCAGAGGCTTTCAGAGAAATTGCTGCCACACCTTCACAAAATGTTTACCGAAGCCTATGGAAAAGCAATATCAGCTCCATCGTTAAGATCTGCAGCAATCTCTCTGCTGGTAAAGCCAGGAAAATAACACTCAGAAAGAGAATCGTATCATCTGATATCTTTATTGTCATGTGATTCTAAAATATTGTGTATAGCACTGGCTAGGTAAATAGAAACAAATATTCCCCACCTGTTAAAAGATCAAAATGGATTTGTACAGGGGAGACAAGCCTTTCATGATATACGCAGGTTGTTAAATATTTTGTATGCAACACATGACATTAGAGACCATGCAATTCTGTTATTATACACCTAAAAGGCTTTTGACAGGATTGAGTGAAGATATGTTTTTGATGCTCTGAAAAGATTTGGATTCAGGGAATTTCAAATGGATCAAATTATTATATGCTGAGCCGGTAGCCCAAATTACAACAAACAGTCAAACTTCAAAGCCTTTTAATCATTATAGATCGACACGCCAGGGATGCCTAATGTCCCCGTTACTGTTTTTGTTTGTCATTGAACCCTTAGCGATGGTAATCCATCAATCGTCTGAAATCAAAGGTATGACAATAGGTAAGCGATAACATAGACTTTCTCTTTTTGCAAATTATATTGTTTTGTTTTTGACCAATCTGAGAATCTCAATCAAGGTGTTCTCTGGTTGCAAAATCAACAACAGTAGAAGTCCCTTACTATTGCTAAATAGAGATGAGAGCGACCATCCCCTGATTTACACACAGTTTGCTAATACTCCAACAGGATTTATGTATTTAGGAATGAAAATAACACCGGACATTGAAAACAGTGTAGCAATTAAATATGACCCACTGGTGAGAGAAGTAGGTGAATCTTTAAAGGGATGGAGTTCAGTGCCTATTTCTATTGTAGGCTGTATCAATATTATACATTTTTTATACATATCTTATTTTAGACCATTTAACTCCCTCTAACAGCATCCCTTTTGTGTACATTAAAGAAAATCTTCATCCGCTTTACATAAGCATCCTAGACTGCGACTCTCTCTCCTCTACCTACCACACCTGCCAAATATGAGACTTTACTACTGGGCTGTCCAGCTTCGTGCTGCTGTGTACTATTTTTGCACTACTGATGTTCCAGCTTGGATAGAGATAGAAAACAACATAATCTATTTCTTAAAAACACTATATTAATCTCACGCGTGTTGGCGAGTACTGCCGTCGCGGTGTGTAGCAATTGTGGCTTGCTGCTTGCTGTTTGCTGTTTGCTGCTTGCTGCATGCTACATGCGTGGGCTGTTGCAAGTGTGGGCTGCAACAGGTGAGATGAAATGAAGGAACATCTGCTAACTTCTAGCAGATGTTCCTGCAATGTACATGTAAACCAAAGTAGAAAAAATGCATTTTCTAGATGGAAGAATCACACCCCAGCTAAGCTGAAAAAGCTTTAAAAGGTGGCCATTTTGAAAGCTGAATGTTTGAAAAAGCTGAAAAAGCAGAAAGCTGAATGTTTGAAAAAGCTGAAAAAGCAGAAAGCTGAATGTTTGAAAAAGCTGAAAAGTTATGAGCTGAAAGAGCTTAAAAGGTGGCCATTTTGATAGCTGAACAGTTTCTCAAGTTTAACATAAAGCTGAAAAGGCAAAAAGATTAATATTTGAAATGCTGAAAAGTAAGAGGGCTGAAAGAGCATAGAAAAGGTGAACATTTTGATAGCTGAAAATATTTTCAGACGATTGGTAATCTGTCTGACCAATCGTAAAATAAGACAGGCAAATCGTTTTGTTTTTTACCAATCTGGGAATCTCAATCAAGGTGATGTCACGCACTCTAGCTCACACAATACACACCCATTATAAAATCAGAAGACAAGCTAAAAATCCTTAAAACTAAAACTGTGATGATTTCAAAACCGTGAAAGGTTTTAAAAAATTGAATACATACCCAATAGTTCAAAGTCTTCTGACTCTTTAAAAAATGGAATGGTGTCTCTAGCTGAAAGTATGAGGGACAAGAAGAGGTTGAAAATCGATGAGTTTTGGAGAGGATTTGAAGGTTTTCCCATTTACTTCCATAAGAATTCTTTAGTTAAAAAGCTGAAAAGTACAAGGCTGAAAGAGGAATAATATATTTCGGAAGGACAATAGTGTGAATGGTCTTTAGCATTCACACTAATAATGAGATGACTACACTGTGTGACCCTACAGACTCTTAAACAGTGGTTTGTATCCATTAGCACGGCAGCATATTTCGTCATTTAGCAATAAAAGCGCCATTTTTCACCAAATTTTGCACAAATCCTCATGTGGCCATGGAAGACAATTAGCAAAAGTTTAGTGGTAATCGGACTGTATTTGGTCAATATATGCGAGACTGTCTGTTTTGACCACACTGTGCAGGAAATTGTTGTTTCACATTTTGGGCGTTTTTTGGACGATCACAATTCTTTTGATTACTTTTTGTCAGGAGGGTCCATAGAAGTTACATGCAAAGTTTGGTGCAAATCGGTGAAATCGCCTAGGAGGAGTTAGAAAAAGTAAGCGTTTCATTTTTCGCAATTTAGCGAAATTGCAAATTTTTGGTGTGTGAGATACAGGCACCAGTCTGTACCACTCCTATGAATTTCATTGATGTAGTTGTTATGGTGTGGGCACAGTGCCAAACATTAAATTAGACTGCCACCAGAGTGCTACCTAGTGGCAGAAAAAAAAATTCAGAGGTGAACAAGAAAATAAAGAAACAAACCCAGAGCCAAGCCTTGAAATAACTGCTCCCCCTAAGCACCTACTTAACTTGGAAAATGATTGCCATGGAATTAATGCGCAACAGATTCCGTTTGAATTGCTACAATGCCACACCTTCCACCATGAACCAGTTAAGTCAGTGGTGCAGTGTGGGCGGCTGTGGCTCAGGGGTAGAGCCAGCATCTTGTTATCGGAAGATAGCTGGTTCGATTCCCCTGGTCTGCATGTCAATGTGTCCTGGGGAAAGATACTGAACCCTAAACTCCTCCTGATGTGCTGGTCGGCATCTTGCATGGCAGCCACTACCATCAGTGTATTTATGAATTATTGCAAGTCGCTTTGGACAAAAGTGTCAGCTAGATGTAAATATGTGCAGAATGGGAAATGTCCACCCGATTCCATATTATTGTAGGCTTTTCCCTGGACGCATCTGCAGAGTGATTTAGGGACTGCAGCAACAGCAGAATAAGCCTTAGTTTAGATTTGTTCCGATACCGATACCAGTATCGGAAATCCCACCGATACTGTCGAAAATGCAGGTATCCTTATTGCAAGTAAGTGAGTCTATGCACTGAGACCATGTAATTTACAGAACCAGTGGTTCCACCGACCACTTCGTATTTTGCTCCATTAGCTCTGCTTACATTACACACCAGAAATTATTTTTTTTCTTTGCTGCTATAAAAAAAAACAAAGGAAGTTGTACTGTGCTGCCCCTGGCAACTACTGTTTTATGAGCAGTTAAGAAGTTAAGAAAAAAAAAAAAAGAATGAAATAAAAGAATGCTGTATGGTAATCATTCTCTGCAAGGTTTTACCTGAGCCAGGCCATACAAAATGATAGCAATCATATCACACCCATACAGGATTAGTATATGCAGCTGTTCAAAGAAAAAAAAAATCTTCTTTTTTCTTTTAATGTCAGTTACTTGGCTGCCTTCAGCCACCATCATGCTAACTTGCTGTTAAAATCAAGCAGCAAATTGGAAAGAAGAGCCTTGTTTACATGTGTGGTAGTTTAACCTTCATGCTGTCTATCTTAAATGAGCAAGAAATCCTTACAGCAAAAGCTTACATGAATTCAGATTGTCACAGTGTTGTGCCATGTTACTGTGCCTGCCTACTGGCCTTAGCATCTAAAAAAAAGTCTCTCCAGTAATACACGTATGAACACGTAGGGCTGCATTTAACGATTATTTTCAATCAATCAGTCTATTTATTGTTTGCTCGATTAAGCATTTTGGCATTTGATTTATAAAATATTAGAAAATGGTAAAAAGTCAATCAGTGTTAATCAAAGCCAGAGATGATGTCCTCAAATATCTTGTTTTGTCCTTAATACAAAATAGTTAACAATGAATTTATTAGTTAACAACTAAGGTTGGGTAGGTTTCCAGATTTGCTGGTCCAGTCCTGTGTACAAGTTTAAATTGGTTTGTTTTTAGGCCAACCAACTGAACTAGAATTTGTTTGGTAGTTGAAGAGAGATAGCAGCATGCAGCTACTTAGCTGAAGCCTAGGGGTAGCTAACTGGCTCAGTGCCACAACGTGGTGTGGCACCTCACCATGTTTTGTTGTCATGTACAAGAGTTGAGAGTTGTGCACACAGTGCAGCTATACCACCCTGACTGACATCCATAAGAGCAAACTCTCTGCTCCCATTTGCTCTCTTAAAGCTACTTCAATACATTATTCAAACAAACTCAACACTTCCTGTATCCATTTCAAATTAGAAGTCCTCTAGTGTTTTAGTGGACAGAAACCCTTCATTCCTTAATATGTTTTTCAGTGAGCATCATTTGCAGGTACGTATTGTGGAAAACATCATAGGCACTGGAAATGTAGCCACTGCCATATTTTCTTAATTTGCACTTGACAGACGTTTTATCATTTTGATGGTAACCCTCAGAAGAAGAAAATTTCAGTCGAAAAGTATGTATCATCCACACATGCTGGTGGTCACATGACCAATGGAGACAGCCATTTGCTGGTGATCACATGACCAATGGAGACAGCCATTTGCAAACTTGTCCACTTGTTCTGTAAGAAAGCAATCAGTGCATAGACATTTATCAAAAAATCATAACCAAACAACACTTATGAAAGAAACAGACTATATAATGACTTGTAGCAAGCCGACCTCTAACAACACTATTCCATTTCTTCATGAATATTAATGCAAAAAAATGTATACTTAATCACAGCTTGAAAATCTCAAAAAAGAGTGCCTTAAATAAAATACAAACATTACCATAGTAAAATACCCAATTATTGTGCATTAGTCGACTGAGACTATCCCCAAACACTTTCATCTTTCATCCCTGAACAGCGAAGCTGAACCTTGGCACAGACAGAAAACAGCAGATTTTTGGGTCAGACTTACATAAGTATGTGTGTGTGTGTGTGTGTGTGTGTGTGTGTGCATGTGGTGAAAGCATCAGTATCATCTGTTGCTGGACCTGGAGATAAAAGAAGCCTGGGACAGATTAAAGAAAAGGACAGTGTCTCCCTCTTTCTATCTACAAGAGTCTTTCTCTGCATGTCTCTCTTTCTCCTGTACAAATATATGTACATGCAGACTTTAGTAATCTCACTGATTAGCTCTTGAGATCAAGATTATTAAGATGCGGGCACCTGGACAACAGCTGCGAGTCAGTTTTATCAGAGACATTGAGTGACGCTTTTGACCCAAAGAAAATAAAAGGTAGCCAGTTGTTATCACTGGCAAAGTACCCCCTCTACAGAGCCACAGAAAGCTGCCTGTCTCTCCCCGACGTCAGGCTGCATTTTGTTCCATTACCTTACTTTAAGTTTCATCTAATACAAAAACATTTTAATTTTCAATGACGTCTACATTGATTTTGACATTAAGCTAATCTTTAAAATTAATTTTTAGACATTGGATGCTTATTTGGCATGAGTGACTTCATGAATTGACAAAGTTAAATAATTATAATAAGTTACAATTAATTTAGAGGGGGTTAATCAATTTTCAGCAAATATCTGTTGGTACAGTATGTTAGCAGTTAGCTTGCTATCACCATACAAGGACTATTCGTTACAAAGCTGTAACATTAGTGGCCCCCTGGGCAGTGAGGCCAAACCTAATACTGTCAGGTTCAGACAGACAACTGGGACCCACAGAGCAGACCAGAGACAAAAAGATGAGGAGAAACGGTTTATTCAGTCCAAAAGTCGGTACACAAAAAGGCAGTCAGCGAGGGCAAAAGTACAAAGACGCAAGGCAAAGGGGTAATCCAAAAAACAGTCAAAAGTCAAAAACCAAGAACTAACTAGACACGAGGAAAAACTGCCGGAAAGCTACTCACAAAGATGCAGACAATCTGACAAAGACACACTGGGGAGAACAGGCATATATACACCAGAGGGGAGGAGAAAACGAGGCACAGGTGAAAACAATGGACAATCACACACACACAGGGAGTCAAGACACCTAAAGAAAAACACAAAACAGGAAGTGAGGAAAACAACAAAAAACAGGAAGTCCAGCAAAACAACAGGACCTGACAGTACCCCCCCCTCAACGGCCGGCCCCTGAAGGCCCAGGATCGTGGGGGTGGTCACGATGGAAATCCCGTATGAGGTCAGGGTCCACGATGTTCCGAGAGGAGACCCAAGACCTCTCCTCTGGTCCGTAACCCTCCCAGTCCACGAGATACTGAAAACCTGCGGCGTACCGCCAACAGCTTCCGAACAGTGTAGACTGGACCCCCATCGACGATCCGGGCGGGAGGAGGGGGCCTGGTAGGAGGGACCAACGGGCTGGTCCTGACAGGTTGAACCTCACTGACGTGAAAGGTTGGATTCACTCGAAGGGACCTGGGGAGGTTGAGTCTCACACACGCTGGGTTAATAACCTTTGACACAGGGAATGGTCCAACAAAACGAGGGGCCAACTTACGGGACTCCATCTTGAGAGGCAGGTGCTTGGTCGACAACCACACCCGTTGTCCGGCTTGATAAACTGGTGCAGCTCTTCTCCTCCTGTCCGCAAACTTCTTGTGGCTCTGGGAAGCCCTGATGAGGTTCTGACGGGCCTGAGCCCACATCCATCGGCAACGGTGGACCATGGCAGCAGCAGATGGGACGCCGACCTCCCTCTCCAGCGCAGGAAACAGAGGCGGCTGATACCCAAAAACACACTGGAACGGAGACATGCCCAGGGAGGTGCAGGCAAGCGTGTTGTGAGCATACTCCACCCACATGACGTACTTGCTGCAGGTGGCAGGATTCTGGGAAGCCAGACAGCGGAGCCCCTTCTCCAGCTCCTGGTTTAACCGCTCCGTCTGCCCATTGGTTTGAGGATGGTGGCCTGAGGTCAGACTAACAGTGGCACCCATGAGTTGGCAGAAAGCCCTCCAAAACTGAGCCACAAACTGCGGACCCCGGTCAGACAGGACATTCGTAGGAAATCCAAACAATCGACAAACATGAGACATGAGCACCTCTGCCGTTTCCTTGGCAGAGGGAATTTGTGGTAATGGTATAAACCGAACCATCTTGGAGAAATGGTCTACTACTGTAAGTACAACAGTGTTACCCTCCGAGGGTGGTAAACCAGTCACAAAGTCGAGAGAAATGACAGACCAGGGCCGCTGTGTTACAGGAAGGGGCTGGAGAAGTCCAGTACTGGGGACATTCTTGTTCTGCTCACAGGTTGTGCAGGCTGCCACATACTGACATCATTCCTCATACTGGGCCACCAAAACCTCTCACGGACCCGGGTCAGAGTTCTGCGGAAACCAGGATGACAAGAGATCAGAGAAGAATGAGCCCAAGTAATCACAGAACCCCGAAGATCAGGGGTGACAAATAATTTGTTGGATGGTACCTCAGGAGGAATCTGAATCCCCTGATTAGCTCTCTTGACCCGCTCTTCTATTCCCCAAGTGACACAACCCACAATATAGGTCTCCGGGATTATTGTCTCCATCTCCTTAGGAACACATTCCCCTTTAAACAGTCTAGACAGGGCATCAGGTTTAATGTTCTTGGAGCCAGGACGATAAGATATAGTGAAATTGAAGCGGGAGAAGAAAAGGGCCCACCTGGCTTGTCGAGGGTTCAGTCTTTTGGCGGTCCTGATGTATTTAATGTTTTTATGGTCCGTCCAGACCAGGAAAGGTTGTTCAGCTCCCTCCAGCCAATGCCTCCACTCCTCCAAGGCCAGCTTAATGGCCAGTAGTTCGTGGTCCCCAACATCGTAGTTCCTTTCTGAAGAAGAAAATCTGCGAGACAGGAAGGCACAAGGATGGAGCTTGTCGTCCTTTTCAGAGCGCTGAGAGAGCACTGCCCCTGCCCCCAGATCAGACGCATCCACCTCCACCACAAACTGCCGTTGGGCAGAATCAGCACAGGGGCGGTGATAAAGCTACTCTTGAGCTTTTGAAAGGCAGACTCCGCCTGGGGGGACCAGAGAAACCGCACCTTGGAGGAGGTTAGAGCATAGAAAGGGGAAGCAACGCGACCGAAGTTACGAATAAACTTCCTATAAAAGTTTGCAAACCCTAGAAACCGCTGGACCTCTCTTCTGGACGTGGGTGTAGGCCACTCTTGCACCGCCCGAACCTTCTCTGGATCCATGCTGACGCTCCCCTCAGACACTACAACCCCCAAGAAAGACACTGTAGATACATGAAATTCACATTTCTCAGCCTTGACAAACAGTTGATTAAGCAGTAACTGGTTAAGAACCTGCCTGACATGTTTCTTGTGAGTCTCAATGTCAGATGAGAAGATCAGAATATCATCTAGATAAACAAAAACAAACTTGTTCAAATATTCACGAAGAACATCATTCACCAGTGACTGAAACACAGCAGGGGCATTAGTGAGCCCAAAAGGCATCACCAGATACTCATAATGTCCTGTGGGGGTGTTAAAAGCTGTCTTCCACTCATCCCCTTCTCTGATGCGAACCAGATGATAAGCATTGCGCAAGTCCAATTTGGTAAATATCTTGGCCCCCTGGAGGAGTTCAAACCCAGAGGAGATGAGTGGAAGAGGATACCTGTTCTTAACAGTAATGTCATTGAGTCCACGAAAATCAATGCAGAGTCGAAGGGTCTTGTCCTTTTTCCCCACAAAGAAGAAACCAGCTCCAGCAGGTGATGAAGAAGGCCGGATGATCCCAGCCTTAAGAGCAGAACCAATGTACTCCTCCATGGCTTGACGCTCAGGTCCCGACAGAGAGTACAGACGACCACGAGGGGGTGAGGTACCAGGAAGTAAATCTATGGAACAATCATAAGGACGGTGAGGGGGAAGTGAAGTAGCTCTAGCCTTGTTAAATACCTGCTTAAGGTCCTGGTAGCAGGGAGGAACTGAAGACAGATCTGGAAACTCCTCGTCGACCTCCTCGGGTGAGGTTGAAACTCCCTTCGAGCTGGAAACTGCTGGAACCAAAAAGCACTGCGTCTTACAGTTGCTCCCCCATGACAGAACCTTGCCGGTGGACCAGTCAATATGAGGATTATGTTGAGTTAACCAGGGAAAGCCTAAGACAAGTGGGTGTTGGGGTGCATCAAAAAGGTGAAAAGTTATCAGTTCAGTGTGAGAGTCAGGAAAAGTCAGAGTCACTGGAGAGGTACAGTGGGTAACCAAATGCATCACATGTCCGTCTAGGGCGGTGGCAGGCACGGAGGAGTCTAGAGGGACAAAAGAGAGGTTAAGTCTTTTGGCTAAGTTAATGTCCATGAGACTAGCATCAGCACCAGAGTCAATGAGAGCAGAGTGAGGGAAAGATAGAGAATCTGAGGAGAGTGTCACTTGAGAGAACTGCCGGCAAGATCTGTTCTTACTGGGAGAGGTACATACCAGCACAGATGCCTGACGGGCAAACCCACTGCGACGTATGGGACAACTGACAACTGGGACCCACAGAGCAGACCAGAGACAAAAAGATGAGGAGAAACGGTTTATTCAGTCCAAAAGTCGGTACACAACAAGGCAGTCAGCGAGGGCAAAAATACAAAGACGCAAGGCAAAGGGGTAATCCAAAAAACAGTCAAAAGTCAAAAACCAAGAACTAACTAGATACGAGGAAAAACTGCCGGAAAGCTACTCAAAGATGCAGACAATCTGACAAAGACACACTGGGGAGAACAGGCATATATACACCAGAGGGGAGGAGAAAACGAGGCACAGGTGAAAACAATGGACAATCACACACACACAGGGAGTCAAGACACCTAAAGAAAAACACAAAACAGGAAGTGAGGAAAACAACAAAATAAAACAGGAAGTCCAGCGACACAACAGGACCTGACAAATATGAATCATATTCTGTCTCAACGTGTGTGTTCTGTCTCAAGTTTTGGTCTCGAAGTGGCTTGGAAGCCTACCAGAGACACAGTCTAGTGGACTGGACGCAGGAAAATATGAACAAACTAAATTCTTTCATACACATTTTGATAGTTTAATCGAAAAGCTCTTTTAACACATGTTGGAGTTGCCCAGAGACACACCAATGACCTCTGACATTAAGGAGGAAGGATGTCAAGAAAGATGACGAACAGAACTGATAAAACATGCCTTGTCCTACTACCACATACTTCGCATCCTCATCTTTATATCCTAAAGAGTTATAAATACAGTGGGGCAAAAAAAGTATTTAGTCAGCCACCAATTGTGCAGGTTCTCCCACTTCCACTTAAAAAGATGAGAGGCCTGTAATTTTCATCATAGGTATACCTCAACTATGAGACAAAATGAGAAAAAAAAAAAAAAAAAAAAAAAAAATCCAGAAAATCACATTGTCTGATTTTTAAAGAATTTATTTGCAAATTTGTTTATTTATTTGGATCACCATTAGCAGCTGCCCAGCAGCCGCTAATCTTCCTGGGGTCCACACATAAAATTACATAAAAACAAAAATAACTTGCAATAATAATAATAATAATAATAATAATAATAATAATAATAATAATAATGATGATAATAATAATAATAATAATAATAGTAGCAGCAATGAGTAGAATTATGGTGGAAAATAAGTATTTGGTCAATAACAAAAGTTCATCAATACTTTGTTGGCAATGACAGAGGTCAAACGTTTTCTGTAAGTCTTCACAAGGTTTTCACACACTGTTGCTGGTATTTTGGCCCATTCCTCCATGCAGATCTCCTCTAGAGCAGTGATGTTTTGGGGCTGTCGCTGAGCAACACGGACTTTCAACTCCCTCCAAAGATTTTCTATGGGGTTGAGATCTGGAGACTGGCTAGGCCACTCCAGGACCTTGAAATTTTTCTTACAAAGCCACTCCTTTGTTGCCCAGGCGGTGTTTTTGGGATTGTTGTCATGCTGAAAGACCCAGCCACATTTCATCTTCAGTGCCCTTGCTGATGGAAGGAGGTTTTCACTCAAAATCTCACGATACATGGCCCCATTCATTCTTTCCTTTATGCGGATCAGTCGGCCTGGTCCCTTTGCAGAAAAACAGCCCCAAAGCATGATGTTTCCACCTCCATGCTTCACAGTAGTTATGGTGTTCTTTGGATGCAACTCAGCTTTCTTTCTCCTCCAAACCAGCAAGTTGAGTTTTTACCAAAAAGTTATATTTTGGTTTCATCTGACCATATGACATTCTCCCAATCCTCTTCTGGATCATCCAAATGCTCTCTAGCAAACTTCAGACGGGCCTGGACATGTACTGGCTTAAGCAGGGGGACACGTCTGGCATTGCAGGATTTGAGTCCCTGGTGGCGTAATGTGTTACTGATGGTAGCCTTTGTTACTTTGGTTCCAGCTCTCTGCAGGTCATTCACTAGGTCCCCCCGTGTGGTTCTGGGATTTTTGGTCACCGTTCTTATGATCATTTTGACCCCACGGCATGAGATCTTGCGTGGAGCCCCAGATCGAGGGAGATTATCAGTGGTCTTGTATGTCTTCCATTTTCTAATAATTGCTCCCATAGTTGATTTCTTCACACCAAGCTGCTTACCTAGTGCAGATTCAGTCTTCCCAGCCTGGTGCAGGTCTACAATTTTGTTTCTGGTGTCCTTTGACAGCTCTTTGGTCTTGGCCATAGTGGAGTTTGGAGTGTGACTGTTTGAGGTTGTGGACAGGTGTCTTTTATACTGAAAACGAGTTCAAACAGGTGCCATTAATACAGGTAATGAGTGGAGGACAGAGGAGCCTCTTAAAGAAGAAGTTACAGGTCTGTGAAAGCCAGAAATCTTGCTTGTTACAAACAAGCAAGATTTCTGACCAAATACTTACTTTACTGAGGTATTTACCAATTAATTCATTAAAAATCCTACAATGTGATTTCCTGGATTCTTTCCCCCTTCTGTCTCTCATAGTTGAAGTGTACCTATGATGAAAATTACAGGCCTCTCTCATCTTTTTAAGTGGGAGAACTTGCACAATTGGTGGCTGACTAAATACTTTTTTGCCCCACTGTATACTGCATTTCTGACTGAGTTAATTCCTTCCTCTTTCTTCTATTTTCTTCTATTCTTTCTTCTAAGTGACTGAAATGGTCATATCTATCTACTTGAATATTTACATGTTTACATATCTTGTGTTTCAGAACCTGTAATCATTTTGATATTATGAAACTCTATCTTCTTTAAAATCTGCCAATTTACAGGATTCCACTCTGCTTTCTGATGAGTTTTGGTAATAACCTTTAACACAATGATATAAGGAAATACCAGTACCACATGGGTGTATTTGATATTAACCAGTATGATTTACTCATGATTTGACTGCTATTATCATTTAATATTTTAGATATGCTTCACTGTTATATAATCCTACAAGCTACAGTCAAGATTTTGTATTATATTTGTTTTGTTATTTGTTACTCTGTGTTATTTAATTAATTTATCTTATAAGCTCTTTGTGTTGCCATTGGTTTATATGAAATATTGCATATATTGACAACAGAACAAGTGAGTTGCCAATTTGCCAAAGCATTTAATTCAAATATCATTTAGAAATCAAATTACTCCTGTTTAAGTAGAGGTAAGTTCTCTCTCCACACAAAGGAATTAGAGCACCAGGATCCCCTTCCTTTCACAACACGCCGCAAGACTATGAAGGTTTTTTTGGGCTCACCTCTGTCCCCTTTTTCGGTTGATCCTCTTGGAGTGACTCTTTGCTTCTGCTGAGAGCTGAACAAAGCTTCAGAATTGAACTCTGAACTGAGAAGAAAGGCTGCAAAGATTCCTAAAAGCCACAATCAAAGCCTGTTGTTTGATGCATGAATTATCATGCATTCGTAACCTCCTATTTTTTTTGGGCTCTATGCACACCAACTCTGCGGCCATTGAGTGCAACAAGACTGGAGAATACATGAGACTGGACTCATCATCCTGAAGAAGTAAGACCAGCTGCTTCACTGAACCTACTGTAAAGTGGTTATCATCTGACTGTCATGGGCTCCCAAGGATCACTGCGTCTGCTTGCCATGCTCAGCACTTTCCATTCCATTTTGTTCAGTAAGTACCTTGAATTAAGTCGTTGTGTTTTCCTGATTAATGTGATACATTTTTCCTCCTAATTAGTTAATCAATGTGGGTTTTGTCCCTTCTAACGAGTGAGTGGTGTTGGTTCAGGCCTGTGTGAGCTGACTAATCAGAGCAGATTGGGCTTTTCCAGAGTGGTGCATTTTGTAAGATCTGAACATAACCTTTTTTTTTAAAAAAAAAAACATTCAAAAAATGAACTAACCTTATCAACAGAGTGAGAAGAAGAGATGAACTGTTGTTCATCTCTAAGATGTTATATTGCAGATATATCCACTGTTAAGCAGCCAGAGATGGGTCTCTTCTTGTAATATCACATCTATCACGAAAGGCGATAGTGAGTCACTGTACCCTCTAGTCTGACATAGGAGAGGACGAAGAAGTGGGGGGTATGGCTACTGCATAGATTTTTACAGCCTCAACAAAACAACACAAAGACGCAGAAGTACCAGAAAAACAACCAAACTGAAAACTAAAAATGCTTTTTATGCATTTATGCAAGACTAAGCAAAATTACAAAATTATGATAATATTACTTTAAGCTGTTTTTGTCATATTAACAATGGATAAAATGTCTATGCAGAGCAATTCATCTCTGCAGTTCCCCTTGCCTCTATTGAGAGTTTCTGCTCTTTCAGTTCATTGTTTTAGTTTTATGGCCCCTAACATTACTGTTTTCATTTCAGTCTCACCACTCTCATCAATAACATGTCCGGCAGCAGTAGGAAGCTGTTTTGAGTGGAAAACACTGATAAACAAATTGTACTTTGCCATCACCAAACAGCAGATGGACATATACATATATCAGGTAAAATTTTAATGGAATCCTTGATAGGAAAGTGACATTAAAATGTCTGTTAACCCCTTCACCATAATCACTTTATAAGGTGTAACATCACACTGTAACATCTCTGTTTTCTTTGTCATTTTGTTTGTGACTTACAAGGTGATATGTAAATTTGAATTTCTCATAAGGCTGCAACTCAATCAAATCAATGGTGACATTTTGAAATCACTTTTATTTGCCAGACTCACCATCTGATATATGTGTAACTAGGGATGGGCATGATTAATCGATAATCAATAATTGATCGTTAAGAATTGTGTCAATCATGTGAAATTTTTATCGATCAAACTGTGGTATTAAATCAAGGTTGTGCTGTGTAGTGTGAGTCTTGAAGCAATGCAATGAATTTCACTGAGTGGCAGCAATGAAACATTTTACCAACCGGGGGCGATATTTGACTATGAAAATGGTATACTCAGCTACCTGCGAGTTTCTGTACATTTTGAAAATAATCATGAAGAGGTCACGGCGAAGTGTGGCATGGGACCATTTTGAATTAAAAAAGATTGAAGTTCACTGCAAACACTGTGAAGCCGTGTACAAGTACAACATGTCCACGACTGCAATGATGTACCATTTCAAAAACATGCATCTGACGCTGGTTGACGTCAGTGCGACCTGCTCTCAACCGACCATCACCTCAGTGTTAGCACAGAGGAGCTGCAATGCACCACAAGCGGATAAAATTACCCAAGGGATTTGTAAATGGATTGAGATGGATATGCTGCCCTTAAGTATTGTTAAAGGCAAAGGTTTTCGAGACCTGATTAATTTAATTGAACCACCATATCATTCCGTCACGACGTACCATCACCAGACTGGTAGAAACTGACTACGAAAAACTGAAGCAGGAGCTGTTAAAAAAGTTGAGCACAGCTGAGAGAGTTGCTCTAACCACAGACTGCTGGACGGCCAGTTCTGTAAAACACAGTGGAACTCCGTGTGTATGATGTTTGATCGGCTGGTGGAGCAGCGGTGGGCTGTTGTTGCTGTCCTGTCGGACTGAACCGTGACCAAGCTTCAAGATGCCAGGATCCTGGAGTTGAAGGAGGAGTACTGGAAGCTGATGGAGGACACACAGCCTGTGCTGTCAGCACTTAAATGTGCCACCACGGTTATGTCTGCAGAGAAAGATGTCTCCATCTCGAACACTTATCCCATCACTTTCAACCTCATCAATATCCATCTCATGCGCAAAGAAGGAGACGGTCCCAGAGTCATCGAATTCAAGACAAAAGTGTGGTCCTCCCTCATCAAGCGAATGAATGTAAGCTAAACGTTTTCATTTAGTTGACATGATTTCCACAATACATGACTATTATCTGTGTTCATGATCTCATCAATGCTGGACCCTCGTCACATGCACCTGGGCTTTCTTACACCAACACAGAGAGTGGCTGCTAATGCGAAACTGGTTGAACTGGGAGAGGCAGAGGAGACCGGCCAGGCGGCTATCCCACAGGCTGGGGGAGAGGAGGCTGTGTTGTCCGACACGAACGAGGGAGGCACAAACACTGGAGCCGCCGCCACCCAGGTCTCTGCTATGGCACTACTAGTGGGTGTTTTCGGCTGCTGGACTGACGGTCGCCAGGCTGTGCTCGCGTCTGACCCCAGAGCATGTTAACATGGGTCCAGGTCTTCATTTACTTCCTGGGGATGAGTGTTGTGCCATTTGTGAAGTTGAGTTGAGGAGACCTGATGAAACATCATCAGTTACTCCACTGCCATCTGGGGTACTGCTGCAGCCCATGGTTGTCCTTGGTGCCGCAGTAGATGTCAACCACTTCACGATGTCGGTCCACAATGAGTCACTATGAGACACAGTCATCCCAGCTGGGACTGTTATAGGCCAACCATGTCCAGCCGATCCAGTTGTTCCATCACCAAGGATTGAAGCCGAGACTGTGACTCCATCCACACAGCTAGATCCCCAGCTTATTCAGTTTGGCGATTCACTGATACCTCAGCAGTGGAAGGATCGGCTTCGCCAAAAGTTGTGTGACCGAGCTAACGTGTTCTCCTTGCATGACTGGGACGCTGGTCTGGCAAGAGATGTTGAGCATCACATTTGTTTAACCGATCCGAGACCATTCAGAGAACATTTGAGACGCTTGGCTCCAGTCGATATTGATGATGTGTGTAAGCACCTGCATGAGTTGCTGCAGGCTGGTATCATTAAGGAGTCCCAGAGCCAATACGCATTGTCAATTGTGATAGCCAGGAAGAAAAATGGGTGTATCAGAGCAACAAGAAAGTGTATGATCAGAAAGTAAGTTTACAAAACATCCAAGAGGGAGATCATGTTCTCCTGAGGAATATGGGTCTAAAGGGGAAACACAAGCTTAAGAGCCAATGGGGTTCTACACCTCATGTAGTTGTGGGGAAACTGCCAAACTTACCTGTATTCCGGGAGACCTGAGGGAGGAAAATGGGGTGTAAAGACCATTCTTCGCGACCATCTCTTACCTACAAGGCAGTCAGTGAAGATATCCTAGGGCCAAAGTGGCGCAGGAGTTCCTGTAAGACCTCAACAGGAATAGGGATTAGACAACGGAGGACAAAACCAAAAGAACACATCTGTGAGGTAACAGAGTCCTCATCAGAGGTAAAGAGTAACAGGCCCTGTAGGCCCTATAGAGGTTATGTAGACACTCTGTTGAAAAGAAAGTATGCCTCTGTAGAAAGAGAGTCTGTAAAGGGACTTTAGTCCTGAACGCTCAGATGATGAAGGTGAAACAGACAGAGATGATCCAGGAGGTCAGGTTGTGACAGATGTTGAATCTTCTGACTCTGAAACAGACCTGGAGGTTAGCAGAGGTCCTGTCTGTGCACCAAAAGCAAAAGCAAGCTCTAAAGTGAAACCAGACAGGGTACTGAGACCTAGATCAACTAAGAAGAGACAGGTAAAACCAGTACTGAGACTCACTTATGATGAACCTGGCAAGGCCAGTAAGCAACCAATCACAATACTTCATAGAGGCATCATCATTAGATTAGGTAAAAAGCAGTTCATCTTAGTGCCTATAATGTGTAGGACACAGTTCATAGTTATAGTTGTGTGATTATTAAAATGTTAATGTATAATGAGGACATCTAGACGATTAGTAAGGGGGTGATGTAACCCTATTAAAAAGATAAATAAATAAATAAAGAATTGAATAAAAAGCATTCATTTTATTTATTTTTTGATTTTTGTTTAGTTTTCTTATTCTTGGTAATAAGTGCATATTTTTGTGTATAGTGTATATTTAAAAGTGAAAATGTATATTAGTTTTAGTTTTACTTACCTTGGGTAATCCAATGAGAGAGCGGGGTGAGAGGTCGGCCAAATGCGGGAGAGGAGAGGAGGAGAGAAGCAAGCGAGAAGCTTCATGGCGGAGCTGAGCTACGGCCAGAAAAGACGTTGAGAAAGACGCTGGTTAAGGAAGGTACATGAGATAATCGGACAGAGAGTCTCGTTGTGACTGTTCAATGAACTTAACCTCTTGTTGAGTTGAAATGAGGCGGACTCAAAGTTAAAGTTAGCATAGCTCATGTTAGCTTACCTGAAGTCCTTCACGAAAGAGCGGCTACCTCAGCACTCCCATAAGTGAAACTGACGTTCACCTTCTGTGTGACAGACCAGACGGACCAGGACAACTCCATTGCAGTGAGTTCATTATCACCATTTTTTTTTTTGCGCAAGGCGCAAAGCAGCCATGTTGGATTAAGACTTCCATGAACCCAAGCAACGTCTCAGGCCTGCATCGATCCTCTGATTTAAGGATACCCATTTTATTTTCTTTTAATTATTGAGAGTGCCAGCTTTAGGTGTGATATTTTGAGTGTTTGTCTTTGATATTGAATGTTTAATTGTAGACATTTAAGAGACATTTGTGTTTACTGGAACTGTCAGAGATATCTTTCATTTGGGGTTATTGACTGGAAATTACTACTACTTGAAAGTTCTTGAATTTGAATTATTATTATTTGTTTAATTTACCATGATTCAAATACTGTTTTGTTGATGAATATTTACCAAAGAAAATAATTAACACGTACCTGTGGTTATTTCTTTCACATGGCATATTAGTGTTGATTATATTTGTATTTGACCAAAGAGTGCTCAAGTGGGAGAATTACAAGTTCAAGGGTACACATTAGGAAGAGATTTTATTTGGTTAATGTCATTTATGTACCGTAGTGATTAAAAAACATTCATAAAAAAGAAACGTAACTAGTGGGAAAAAGCATTTTAATCAGTTGGAACATTATAAATAACAGTTGATAATAAACAACGTGTTACCGTTTACTTAACTTATTGCATTAATTAGCTAAGTGATAAAGAGGTTGTAAGAAAAATACAACAAACTTGGGGAGCGCACCTCGATAAGACAGATCTAACGTCTAGAGGGCGCTACATATATACAATTCATAATCAGTTTGTTTGTTAGTTTGTTTAGTAAAAAAGGGTGTTCCCTAAAAAAGATGTGTCTTATCTGTGATGCAATAAAAGCTATTTGTTTGTTAACAAGATGTAAAGTGATGCCAGAATGCTTTTGTGGATTTTAAGAGTTTTGAGCACATATTGATGAGTATGGGGATAATATTGTAGGTGCAATTGTTTGGCAAGGATAATCGGGACTTTTCATATGGGCCTATACCTAGTTCAGACCTGTGCTGACCTGTGCTACATATTAATTAGTACTAATCATCTTTGTTTCAAAATATTGATATTTTATGCATAGTTTTATATTAATCTTCGCAGAATTCAGCATGGCATATTTGGTATCTTTATTTCCATTCTGTGCAATTGACCAGACAATATGGGTTTTTAAAGACAGATATGTTGGCCTACAGATAAAATATGACTGGTGTTTACTTGCCTTATTGTAAAACAATGATTTGACATAGACAGTTTTTTCTCTGTCACATAAAGACTGAAGCACTGCTAGCCAATCGAAAACAGTTTGACACCTTGAGCAGCCAGCCAGCACCCTGCTATCCATCACACTGAGAAGGGAGAGACCTGGGAGTAACACTGTACTGCAAATCATTAGTGTATATCACACACACACACACACACACACACTTGTTCGCAGTTGATAATTGATAATGTCTGAAGGAGAAGAGTTGGAAGAATGAAATGAGTCAGTGCTGAAATGGGATGAGAGGATACTGAAGGCCATGAATAAAAACAGCAGCAACAAGATGGTGGCGATAATGTGTTGAGCATCTTCATATTAAAAGTTCGACATTTGGGAAACACTGTCCATCAACTTTAACTGTGTGAGCACCAAACATCAATGTTAGTCCTCCTCGCCTCGCCCCTCTGTAGTCCTGCTGCAGTCTTTCATGTCATCGCTGGAATCCGTGGTGATTACACTATATAAGAGAGACTTTGTTCAATGCCTCCTCTAATCTTAGAAGATTGTTGTGTTGATATATTATATTACCTTCACTGTCAGCACATCGCTGAGCCACACTGCTGCACTGGGTGACATGTCCCTCATTAACATGAACACAACCTCTGTAGTTTATTTTGACTCAATTCCTGATATACTTTCTGCTGCCCCAAATACTCACTAGAGCACCAAATGGGGGTTACTGAAAAACCACTGAAAATAGCTACAAACAAAAAAAGTCCATCTATTTAGGGAAATTGGTGAGCCTTTCATTAAAAAAGTAATTATATATTTGTGGCTTGGAGCTGAGAGAAGTTAGAGCATATTAAGAGACACACCAACACACTACCCCTTTTCCACTGGTCAGAAATCCCACCTTAACCCACTAAATTCGTGCTTTTGAGTGCAATAGTAATGAGTAAACTCTGAATTTACACTCGGGTCAAATGACCCTGCAGTAAATACCTCTACTGGCTCGGCTTTGATCTAAACGTAAGACCCAGGTGAACATGCTAAATTCCGCCGTGCGAAGTGATGACGTGTTGTCAACATCCAGTTGTGTAAATGTTGGTGGAAAAGTGGCTGTTGTCCCTGATGTTGACTTTGATCTTATCCTATTTTTTCTAAAATCAAAGATATTTCAATCAAAAACATCGTTACAGATCAAGTTACATATTAACATAGGAGCCCTTCTTTGATATCACCTTAACAACTTTTTCATCCATTGAGCTTTGTAAATCTATGTACAGTTTCTGCCTGCATTTCCTTTGAGGATACCAAAACTGCCTCCCAGAGCTGCTGTTTTGAGGTAAACTGCCGCCCACCCTCATAGAGCTTCCTTTTAAGGATGTTCCACAGGTTCTCAATGGGGTTTACATCGAGGGATGATGGCGGCCTCACCATGATTTTTTTTCTCTCTTTATGCCCAAGCAGCAATGGCCTCAATGGTATTTTTGGCAGCATGGGATGATGCATTGTCTTCCATGAAAATTATTTTATTCTGGAAGGCACGGTTCTTCTTTTTATAACATGGCAGGAAATGGGCAGTTAGGAACTCCACATATATTGCAGAGGTCATTTTGACACCTCCAGGCACCCTAAAGGGGCCTACCAACTCTCTTCCCATGATTCCAGCCCAGAACATCACTCCGCCACCTCCTTGCTGACGTCGCAGCCTTGTTGCGACATGGTGGCCATTCACCAACCATCCAGAACTCCATCCATCTGGACCATCCAGCACAGCATGGCATTCATCAGTATAAAAGAATAAAACTGTTAAATTATTCATGTATTTCTGAGCCCACTGCAATCGTTTCTCCTTGTGGACATTGGTTAAGAGTGGCCGAAAATACAGATTTATGCGCATCAGCAAGGCCCTGCATCGAGAGGTTCTTGGGACTCAAGAGGCACAAGCAGCTTCAAATACCTGTTTTCTACTCATCAGTGGCTTTTTTATAGATGCTCTCTTAATACAGGAATTTGCCTTACAGAAACTTTCCCTAATACGTCTTTATCTGAAAGAACCTGTTTGAGCTCTGAATCCCACACAAATCTTTTCACAGTAAGATGGTCTCTCTTTACTTTTTGTGAAATATCCCACGTTTTCATACCTTTTGCAAGATACATTACTACTGCACGCTCTGCAGAAAGATCTTTCTTTTTCCCCCATATTGCAAAAACCGCTCAAAACCCCTCCACAGCCCTTTCATCCCTCACCTCCTGCCTTGAGGAAATCAAGGCATGGATGAACAATAACTCCCTCCAGCTGAACACCAAAAAAAACGGAAGCACTCCTTATTGGCACCCCTCATCAGGTTCACTCCTCACCCATATCCCAACTTACCTTTGATGGACAGATCATTCCTCTCTCCGCCTCAGCAACAAACCTGGGAGTTCGGTTTGACCCCCACCTGACCTTCAACAACCACAAAAAACATCTGTGCAAAACCTCATTCTACCATCTCCGCAATATTTCAAGACTCCGTCCCACTCTATCCCTCCCAGCAGCAGAACAACTGGTCCATGCTTTCATTTCTTCAAGGCTGGACTACTGTAACGGGCTCTTCATCGGGATACCTGGCAAAACCATCCAGAGGCTGCAAAACAGCGCTGCCAGGGTCCTGATGAGAGCCCGTAAACACGAGCACATCACCCCCATCCTTCAATCACTGCACTGGCTCCCTGTCTCATCCCGGATCAACTACAAAATTCTGCTACTCACCCATAAATGCATCCATGGACATGCACCTACAGTTGAAACCAGAAGTTTACATACACTATAGAAAAAGACACATGATTTTTTTGACTGTCTGACATGAAATCAGATTTCACTTTTCCTGTTTTAGGTCCATTAGGATTACCAAAATTATTTCTATTTGCTAAATGACAGAACAATGAGAGAAGGATTTTTTTAGACAATTCTTTTTACTTTCTTCAAAGTCAGAAGTTTACATACACTAAGATTTCTATGCCTTTAAACAATTTGGGAAAGGAAAGATGATGATGGCATGTCTTTGGAAGCTTCTGATTTATGTTTATTGACAATATTTGAGTTAATTAGAGACACACCTGTGGATGTATTTTAAGGCACACCTGAAACACATGGCTTCTTTGTGTAACATCATGGGAAAGCCAAAAGAAATCAGCCAAGATTTCAGGAAGAGAATTGTGGACTTGCACAAGATGCCTGAAGGTGCCACGTTCATCTGTTCAAACAATTATACGCAAGTATACACACTATGGGAATGTCCAGCTATTATACCGCTCAGGAAGGAGATGGGTTCTGTGTCCCAGAGATGAACGTGCTTTGGTCCGAAATGTGCATATCAACCCAAGAACAAAAGCAAAAGACCTTGTGAAGATGCAGGCTGAAGCTGGTAAGAGTGTGTCATTATCCACAGTGAACATGTCCTGTACCGACATGGGCTGAAAGGCCACTCTACCAGGAAGAAGCCATTACTCCAAAAGAAACATAAAAAAGCCAGATTACAGTTTGCAAATGCACACAGGGACAAAGACCTTAATTTCTGGAGACATGTCCTGTGGTCTGACGAAACTAAAATCGAACTGTTTGGCCATCATGACCATCGATACATTTGGAGGGAAAAGGGGGAAGCTTGCATGCCAGAGAACACCATCCCAACTGTGAAGTACGGGGGTGGCAGCATCATGTTGTGGGGGTGTTTTGCTACAGGAGGGGCTGGTACACTTCACAAAATAGATGGCATCATGAGGAATGAACATTATGTGGAAATACTGAAGCAACATCTCAAGACATCAGCCAGGAAGTTAAAGCTTGGACACAAATGGGTCTTCCAAATGGACAATGACCCGAAGCATACTGCCAAACTGGTTACAAAGTGGCTTAAGGATAACAAAGTCAATGTTTTGCAATGGCCATCACAAAGCCCTGATCTCAATCCTATTGAAAATGGATGGGCAGAGCTGAAAAGGCATGTGTGAGCAAGGTGGCCTACAAACTTGGCTCAGCGACACCAGTTCTGTCAGGAGGAATGGGCCAAAATTCCTGCCAACTATTGTGAGGAGCTTGCGGAAGGATATCCAAAACATTTGACCCAAGTCATACAGTTTAAAGGCAAAGGTACCAAATAGTAATGAAATGTATGTAAACTTCTGACTTTCAAGAAAGTAATAAAAAAAATGTCTAAAAAATTCTCTCTCTCATTATTCTGGCATTTAGCAAATAGAAATAATTTTGATTGTCTGATTTCATGTCAGACAGTGAGAAAAAAAAATCATGTGTCTTTTTATATAGCGTATGTAAACTTCTGGTTTCAACTGTACATACCTCCAAGAACTCATCACCCTACAGTCCACCACCCGTACCCTCAGATCCACAAACACCCTGCTCCTCCAAGTCCCCATTACCAGGCTCTCCACCATGGGAGACCGAGCCTTCTGCTCGGCAGCACCACGCCTCTGGAACAGCCTCCCTACCCAGCTGAGGGCCACTCAGAGCCTAGACTCTTTCAAAACAGGCCTGAAAACTTTTTTATTCAGAAAGGCCTTTGACTGCTAACCATGAACTTTGATTTTACCATGATTTTGACCATGATTTTTAACCTTGTCTTATTGTTTTTATTGAGTATGTTTTTAAATTCCTTTACCTTGTTTTTAACTTTTAGCTACTTTGGAGCACTTTGAGATCGTGCTGATGAAAAGTGCATTAGAAATTAAAAAAAAAAAAAAAAAAAAAAAAATAATATATAAATAATAATATATATATATATATATATATATATATATATATATATATATATATATATATATATATATATGTATGTATGTATGTATGTATGTATGTATGTATGTATGTATATATATATATATATATATATATATATATATATATATATATATATATATATATATATATAAACAAATATTTGTTTAATTGAAATCGTATTTGCATTATAATTTGGAACACAGTGTAGACTTTCTCTGACTGTAGGGAAATCTGTGTGTAAGCCTCACAGATGATGGAGAAAGGTGTTATACCACGAGTCTGAGGCTGCAGGTAAAACATGCTGATGTGGCCTGAACTGACAAAATACGAATAGTGTTTTTGTTGAGCAGCAAAATCTGATTCTACTGATAAAATCCTGAGTCGGGTACAGCCCTATCACATCATCCACACAAATAATCTAACCAGTGGTTTATTTCTATGGTTTCAACATGGCACGTCTCCTGAACAGCACAGCGTCATCATCATCACAAGAGAATACAGAATCGATCAGAGTTGATTATTGTTGACAGTGACCCAGTTAGTATATTCACCAGTACCAAGTTTGTAACTTTGATTGTTGAAACGATTTGTCTTGTAGCAGCAGAAAGCAGCAGAATCGTGATGACTGAGATATACACACAGTACGCAGATGGTCAGAATCGGTGACCTGCAGATTTCAGTCTTGACAACGAGTTTCACTTTATGATTATTTCAATACTGATTTGTTATTCATGTTCAATGTAGCATTATCAGGGATAAAATATAGTGCATTCCCTGGATGCATGGATAGTAAGTTTACTGCATCCTTTTGGATATTATTGTGTCAGAGATGCAGGAAGTGTGCCTATCAACATCATTGTATTATATAGTATGGGTACTAAAACAGACATTTTATTAGGGCTCGAGCAGGTCACGACCTGCAGGGTCCCTTTTGTCTTTGTCCCAAATGATCGCATTTTTCACTGCCTAAACATGGATGAAAACTCAATTTTATTTGGCAAACACATTAGGCTTGGCGAAAAATTTCATAATCTATCGTTGTCATGAATTTTCACCACTAGGTGGCGCTATAATCAAGGAAAGTGCGTTTTGGCTTATAAATCCCATATACTTTGTCACACATTCAAAACATTATATCCACACGTTCCCTGAATTGTGATGAATCTCATGGTATAGGCCACAACCATTTCCACCTACCATGTTTTTCTTCGCGAAATGTCGCAAACCTACTTTTTGGAACTCCTCCCAGGTGATTTGACCGATTTGCACCAAAATTTGCATGTTGTATCTGTGGACACTCGTGACGCTCGTGACGAAAAGGTATCAAAAGTTATTAGATAACAACTTCCTGTACATTTTGGTCAAAACAGGAAGTGTTGCATATCTCCACACTGGTGTGTCCGAATGGCAATGTTACTCTCAGGCTCTGTGCAAAATTTTGGGCAATGACCACTACGTGGTGCTAATTAAATATAAGTATTTTATATCGCGACACTGGTTGGTCAAATTAAGAAAAAACTTGGTACAATTGTTGCCAGTGCCCCCCTAAGGTTAGCTGAAGAAGGTGTCACTAATCCGGCCCGAGGCCATGCCCATTTCCGTCATTATTTTTTGTCAGCAAAATCGCAAAATATGGTACGTCACCTGTTTCGAAATCCTCATAGGCCGTTTGACCGATGTGCACAAAAATTTGCACATAGCATCTCCTGACAAAAAGTTGTCAAAAGAATTTTGATAGTTCAAAGAATACTCAAGTTATTAAATAACAACTTCTTGTTGATTTTGGTCACAACAGGAAGTGTTGCATATCTCCACATTGGTGTGTCCGAATGACATGAAACTCAGGTTCCTACTTCCCCATCAGCCCTTAAGGCTCTGTGCTAAATTATGTGCAAGTTGGCGCTTTTATTGCAAAATAACCACAAAAACACTTCTCTGGTATATTTCACCGATATGTACGAAAATCAATGAGCACCTATATCATGATCAGATGTACAAAAAATCATAATGGACCAATAACTTAAACCCAGCAGGAAATCAGACATTGTCAATTTAGTTGTCACTTTTAGCGATTAACATGTTGGACACAGGAAATGACATTGAACCCCTTCCTTCACTGTCCCAAAAACAGACAGTTAAGACATGGGTACAAGATAGTCGGGCGATGGGGCCGGGTACGCAGCACGCCCCGACACGTGTGGACAGCGAGGGCCCGTTCATCGCTGCTTGCAGCCTTAATTTGATTTTGATTTGTTCAATTATGATAGGTGTTTCCATCTTCTGATTTTATGTATTAATATTTTTCAACAAAATTTTTTCAGTGTCACTGGTTTTTAGATTCAACTTTCTGTCACTTTATTGGCATGGAGTGGAAGAGACAAAGAAAACATGATTTACATATCTACATTCTAATGACCCAAAGAGCCCTATTTAAATGGTCTATGGGGCCTGGTCTGCAGCATATGTCGCAAGTGCGTTTAGGGCATGTCCAGCTCTCCTTTGCTCGTTAAACAGCAGATAATCTGGGTGCAAAGTGAGGTGCACAACGCAATGGGGTAGTAATTAGATTCTGAATTAGTCATGGATGTGTCTTGGGATGGAACATAAATTAAACCAATCAGAGCATCACCTCCCATTCCCTTTAAGGGCCAGGTCCGCCAGGACATGAAGCATTCACATTAAACAGTGGCACTCATCTTCGCAGAGGGGCTGGAATGCGGTTCTCGGTTGCTGGACCCTCACAGACATCTATACCATCAACAACTGTTTGACTGCTTGTGAAAAAATACACTGATATTTAACTGAGGAGGAGAAGGAGGAGTCCTGCTGCTTTTCCCTCTGTGTGAAAAGTTTTCTAATTCAGCTTTAAATAATGTCACATCAAACTTTAAGGACTACACTTATATGAACAGAGCAAACTCAATTAATGCTGTGATTTGAAGTAAGAGAGAGAGTCCACCCTGCACTCCGTCATTTACAGATGTGGAATGTGGCAGATGGTTGGCCTTGAGCACTAATTACAGACCATATCTCTCTCTCTCTCTCTCTCTCTATCTGTCTCTCTCTTTCTCTGTTTATATATATATATATATATATATATATATATATATATATATATATATATATATATATATATATATATATATATATATATATACAGGGTTTATACAGAAATTCTTAAGTTGAATTTACTACCTTTTTTACTACCTTCACAATATTTTTTATAGATTTTAGAGATAATATATAATAATCTCAGATTTCAAAGAGCTGAATGACCTCTCAATTAAAAATACTCCTGGGAGAAGGAGACAGGGCAGATCTGGCTGCCCAATATGCTTTAACATGCCACAACCTGAGGGTTGAGGATATATATATATATATATATATATATATATATATATATATATATATATATATATATATACAGGAGCTCGTAGGAGAGCAAATATCGGGGCTTTAGCCCTGCAAAGTAATCTGATTACTGTTTACTTGTTTTTGAAAGTAACTTAGTTAGATTACAAGTTACTGTATTAGTTACACTCAGCAGCTGCCGACAACACCCCGTCAACTCAACATACAAATGACCACGGGTTTTGCCAATACTCACTTTATTTGAAGTGCATTTTTAACAGTAACGCAGCTCGGCAGTGATACTAGGAGCAATTATGGCACGAAACGAGGGCGAGTCAGCCGTGTTTAAGGGCAGCATTTCCTCTACAACATACCGCTCGACCAACTTCTTCAACTCTCCTCAGCTTACTTGTTTTGCACCGAAGTCCAGCTTTTGTTGTTTGGGCGGTGAGAGACCTCCTGCACAAGTCGAGGCCGTGGCTTTCTGATTTTCTCATCTTTAGCTGACACGAACTCAAAATAATGAGCTAGAAAACGCGCATCTCTCTCCTCCCTCCATGTTGTTTGTGTTTGTGTCGCTGCGTGCTGTTACACGTGAGTTGTCCTCATGCTGAAAACGTGACTTGTAGCACGTGTGACATCACTCCCGGAGATGGAAAAAATATATATTTTTACTAAGGAAAATGACAATAAATAATAGTAACGCACAGTGACTTGAATAAGTAACTTTTAACCCGATTACTTTTCTCGTAATATTAATGCGTTAGATTACTCGTTACTGAAAACAGTGGTCAGAAGTAGTTACTAAGTAACGTGTTACCGGCATCACTGCCCGCAGATAGAGTCTGTTTTTTAACGGGGGTCCGGGGGTTTCTCCCCGGGAAATTTTGAAAATTGGGCTGTTAAAGATGCAATTTCAACGTGGTTTGAGAAGGACATGAAGGCCAATCGTTGGGGTCCTCATCGTCATATTTTAATTACAGATAAAGCTAATTTCCCCTCACTATAGGCCTACTAAACAGCAGGCTGATAGACGGGCTCTGGTAATATCAGTGACGCATAGAGGGGGAAAGAATAACACTGATGTTGAATTTGCAACAAATTATTCTGGCTCTGCCCATATATGGGCATGTGCTGCCATGAAAGCCAGGTCCGTTTCTGCACAATTCGCGCTGGTGACACTGTTGCATTTGTGGCTGCTGGCCGTTCGATATGCAACCACATAGAAACCTCGGGGCTATTTTCATCATTAGGCAATTATAGTTATTTTTTAATGCAGCGAGATCCGGGGCTATAGCCACGAATGCCCAGGTGTAACGACGCGCCTGTATATATATATATATATATATATATATATATATATATAGATAGATAGATAGATAGATAGATAGATAGATAGATAGATAGAGAGAGAGAGAGCTTTGAAAAATAAAAAGTGCAACTTTACATGGTAATAGTCGTGCACCTGTTAACACTGCTGGTAGTGGTACTGCTGGCAGTGGTTGGTGGGAGAGCAGGCGAGGTTGAGGGCAAAGCAGTCGAGGTTGTGGACAGTGATGTAGCCGACGCTGTAGTGCAGAACACTGTCATAGGAGGCTGCTCGCTACGTCCACGCATCCTGGCTTGGTGGCTACTAGCTTGCATATGTGATTTCACAGCCTTCACCCCCATCCAGGTTATATTGATCCTCTTTAATAGACGTGGCAATAAGCCTCTTGGCTGTTGCCAACTACTGGCCTAAGCCAGTCTTTATACATTGATTCCTGCAGCCAGAGGTCTGAAAATTTGCATTTGCCCATGATAATGTATTTTCAAATGACTTAGAACTACAGCGAACTCGCAAAGAGGTTTTGCAGCAAGCTAGCCGGGTCAGCGCATGCGCGAGGTTCGTCGCTCGCGCGAGTCCTACTCGCAACATAAAAATAAATCCACGCAAGTTTTAGTAATTTAAGGAGATAGGAATGCACAGAACTTCAAAATCGGGCCATCGAGCGGTTCATAGTTCATTTAGATCGATCCAGAGGTCTGCATATCGGTCCAGTCATATCTTTAACCCTAAAACTGATTTCTGATTCATATTGGTGAATTGTTACACCCCTACTTTTTATATGTGTTATTAGACACCTTTAGGAACACATTGATGAAGAAATTGCTTGGTAAGGAATTTATCACAGATGTTCGTCATTCCATGACTATAACGGTTGCAGAGAAATAATACAGGTGACATTTCAAAGTTTGGCAGAAAAAGTGGATTTATCAAACTCAAAACCCTTATCTTCATTGAGCTTCATTGCTCCAATTTATTGTGATGTCAACTTCAGTCTTACCATCCAACATTTCTTGTTTTTTTTGTTGTCATCCATATGAGACAACCTATAGGAGGCGTCTGACATTAGGACTTCAGTTGAAATTAAGAGTTTCTCTCAAAACAATTTTTATTTTATTTTTTTATTCCACCAGACTAAGCACAAATCCATTTTCAGAATACATTCCCATTACCATGACAAAACTGTCCAGTGTGGCATGTGAATAGAGAAGAAGATTTGCAGCTGGGGGGGTGGATGGTGTACATACTGCTGTGACAACTGACATATGACATCCAAAGGGTGCTACATGATGACATACTATCTATCACAATATTCTGTCATTCCCTTGTCTGCTGCTCTCTAACCATCCCTACTCATTGCTTACTATGACCTCCTATCATCGATCAGCTCCAGGTGTGTGTTGCTCCCCTGCTGCCAAACACTGCATGTATGTGCAAATGTACACACAACTCAAATATGTTTTTAACAGTCAAGAAGCTGGTGGAGAGGAAACAACCAAATCATCACAAAAGCTTTTGTTAGCCAACACTGAAAATGTGTGCATGTGCACAAATTTGTGTGCAAGTTAAAACAAGTTTGACGGACATAAATTAGAGCTCTGTCTCAGCCTAAATGTCACTTTGTCTGCATGTAAAAATAGACTGCAAGTTGTAATAAGCAGAAATAATAGTGTGAAGGACAAGACAAACACACACTTGTAACATATCATCACAGGCAGGTGACTGAGAACACCAGACACATTCTTTGAATTTGGACACAGGGTTTCTTTTCCGTGCCAAAACTCCAATCCTGCACTGGTTTAACAGATAAGTTAAACTAATCAAGTGTCAGACTGATTTTTAAACAATGAAGGGTGCTTGTAAGTTTTCATGCTTTTAGGAATGAAAGGAGTTTTGTGTTTTTCTGTAGATCTTCTTGTTGTCAATAAACCCAACAAGAAGACCAAAACCAACAACTTGTTATAGTTTTGCTCTGACTTCACTCTGACCTCTCTACCATGTCTGTGGCTCTCAGCCCTGACCCAATTGGTTTCTACCCAAGATGGGTAAAAATATAGAATTTTTCAATTTTTTTTTACGTAATTTAGAGTATTAAATAACTTTACTTTATAGCAGCAAACAACTGTGCTAAGCAGGGTATTACCCCACACAACAAAACATAAACAAAAAGGAAAACAAAGTATAGACTGATTCACTGTGACGTCACACTAACCACAACAGTCACTTGCAGGAACAGGGCTCTGACTGTTGGCACTGGTTTCACTGGTGGGCCTGATAATTTCATTTATGAACCTACATTTTAATTTAAGGTTACAAAGTGCTGACGTTTAAAGTGCTTAACAAACTAAATTGGGGTATAATAAAAACCAGCTATTGATAAAAAAAAAAAAAGGTTTTAAAAAAAGACTATACTAATAAGACTATAGCGTTTTCCCCCGTCTTACTGGGATACTGGGTACATGTATTGAACGTGTGGAACTAATTCTGGATTCCTTTGTTTTTTCTTGTTATTGGTTAAAAATATATATATATATAAAAAAATATGTAAAATGTAAAAAAAAAAAAAATCTGACCTGCTGAATATCAGGCACACTGGTGCAACTGATGAAAATGTTGAGTAACACTTGAAGTTGGGACACTGTTTGAAGCTAGTAGAAAGCTAGCTGAAAAGTTAGATTTCCACAGTTGTTTACAATGGCAGGGCCTGTCGTTTTGTTAACAAGCATATTTCTAGATACGATTAAAATGGTAATTCAAGTTTGGTGTGAAAAAATCTGAGATTTTATTTATAGGCCATATCGCCGAGCCCTGTTTAAGACTGACTGCTAATTTGGGGTAAACTGAAGCTGTCATTTTCCGTATTCTGTGGCCCAACAGGTAAATCACTTAATCATCAATCACTTAACGTTAGTCAGTGTTGTTTTGTTTCATTACATTCTGTATGCTATAGTTGTAGTTATATGAGAAGGTTATATGAGAAACCTAGCTCCATATAGTGTTGCTACTCACAAACCATAATCCTTTCGCTGACAGCTGGCCAATGTTGTTTTTAGCAAACTTCATTTAACTAGAAAGTAAATAATGCATTTTTGGTGGGGATTATTTTCAAAGGCAGATTAATCCACATCTAATGCTGTAATATCTGTCAGCAGGACAGTGAATGTGGGAATTAGTCAAAATAAACTAGTGTGTGTGTTTATGTCAATGAAGAAAAATGTCAGCCAATACAATAGTGTAGCTCATTAATGTGTTTCAATAGTCTCATATCAGCTGTCTGCTCATTTATTATGCAAGCTCCTAAATTCTGGACAGTGGATATT
Organism: Lagodon rhomboides; assembly: GCA_039737535.1. NCBI lineage: Eukaryota > Metazoa > Chordata > Actinopteri > Spariformes > Sparidae > Lagodon > Lagodon rhomboides. The sequence continues at coordinate 9,294,309 of CM077784.1, read as the reverse complement.
GATGGCCCTGCAACTATGGTTTAATGTCAAAACATTAATCGACTTAGCATAATAGCTTAGCATTATGGGGAAAAGAGCTTATTCACTTTTTTATAAGTGACATAAGAGGATGAATATCATCCATCCGTTGGCTGTGTATCAAATACAGAGCTGAAGTTAGCCTCACTTTGCATGAAGATCAGAACCAGGGGGTACTAGCTAGCCAAAAAGAACACTTAACACCAACAACTGATTAATCAACATGCTGTATCGTGTTTGCTTAATCCCAAAGGAAATGTAAACATAATAGTTATTGGTTACATGATGGAACTGGGACTCAGCTACAACAGCTGGTTGCTGTGACTGTCTTCACAGTGAGGCTGCCACCTACATCAACAACTGTGCTAACCAGCCATTTCTGGCAACCCAAATGTTTCCTGCTGGTACCAGGGGATGGCGGCAGTACAGTGAATGGGCTCCTCTTCTGACAGGACTACTAAGAAAACAGATGAAATCTTACCTAAATATGCTTATTGTAGATGAATCAATAAACAAAAGCAATATGTTTTAGCGATAGACACGTCATTGATAGCAATAAGAAAATTTTTTGATAGGCTCACATGTAAATGCAAACAAACTTAAAAGCACAAAGTGGATATGCCCTGGCCCAGGAACAGCACATCATATCCCATGATAATGGAGCGTGCAAGGAGTGACACAGGAACAGCAAATCATTTATCAGGAGAGTGAGGTCAGAGGTATTATTATAGACAGCAGTTCTCACAAGACCAGCCAAGCTCCACCTGTGAAACCAATAACTCACACAGTAGTAATGTCTGCTTTTCATGCGGGCTGATACGGCAGCCTATGCCTATGGCACACCAACCCCTTTGGCCTCTGTCCCAGTCTGAGCGAACTGAGTGAACTACTGCTCACAATTGGCCAAGTTTTTAATAAACACAGGCACAAACCATAATCACCAGAGTGAGGAAATGAATGCTGGCTAGGGGTGTCACTGATAATTGGTATTAGGGCTGGGCGATATGGACTAAAAGTTATATCTCGATATTTTTTAGCTGAATGGCGATACTCGATTTATATCGATATTTTTTCTGTGATGTAATTGGGGTTTCCCCCAAAGCATTAAAGTATATTAGATACATTTTTAAGCCAGTATGGAGGAGCAGGCTACCACAGAAGGAGCCAGTATGGAGGAGCAGGCCTCCACAGAAGGAGTCAGTATGGAGGAGCAGGCTGCCACAGAAGGAGTCAGTGTAGTGAACGCTGTAACATAAGCATTTTTTTTGTGTGAATTTATTTATTTTGTGAATATGAATATATTTTACTTTTAATATCCATGTTTCATATTTTGTATATTTTTTGATATAATGTGCATACTTGGGGAAAAATTGTTTAATTAATAATGTCAGATGGACACGTCAGCAATTAGGTCATCACTTGGTCACGTGATGCCTTTGATAGAAAGTTCTGGATTTCATTGCATACTCAGTCGGCGCGTACAAGCGGTAATAGGAAGACAAAGGACTGTGAAATATGAAGAAATGGACTTCTAGCAACTCCTAACCTTCTGGTTGGAGGGGCATACGGTATGGACAATTGAGAGAAATATTCTTGTGTTTGTATGTGTGTGAATATTGTTTTGAGAGCATTAATATTTTGTGTAATAAGTTTCAGTTGAACAATTCATATATGGGAACATGACGGTTTTACTGATTAGTATTTGCCACCGTGTATTCTATTTCAGTGTTCACGGTGGTCTTGGGCGTTTGTACGACGGAAAATCCTGTAATAAAACGTTTGGAACCATCAGTCGGAGCGTTGCACTTTCATCAACCAGTTAGAAAAAGTTGGGAGCAGCTATAGTGAACACGTACACCGTGTGCAGCTCAGCCCGAGGCCCGAGAACATCGAGGGATGCCGCGCGGTGAATGCAAGCTGTGAACTTCTCGCCAGCCATGCCAAGATGGACGGGGGAGAAGAAGAAAAGACCGTCGCAGCTTGAAGATAACAACTCGACGGCGGCTCGAGATGACAGCTCATCGGCCGTATGAAGACTTCAACTCGTCTGCAGCTTGAAGAAAACTACAGCTCGTCTTTCAGCCTCGACAATCTGCGAGGACCGTTGCGATTACAGTGACTTGCAAAACATGGCGTCGGATTGCAACGAGGACAAGGATTGAGACTGTGCCGTTTCCACAAGGCACCACAAGAGGGCAACAGCGCGCCGTGGTCGTGAGTGGTAACACCAGCCCTTGGATTTCAGGTTTTTTCAGTTGATAAGAAAAGGACATTATAACTTGTAAATATTTGAACTTAAGTGTGAAAGGCCATTGTGTGCATATTTGTGTGAATATTTCTGGCCTGTGTTTATAAGTAAGTTGACATTCCTACTTTGGATCTCTTGTTTGGTTTAACATGTGTATGTTTGACATTATAAATTAATACTGAGGATCACTTGTAGCATAAGTTTTGCTAAGGTTTAAGATTTTGATTACTACTTTACTTAGTGTTTCAAAATAATTAAGAAAATGGATAAAAATGAAGAGAGCGCTCTTGTACTTGAGGGAGTAATTCAGGCTCTTGAAGAAGAAAAAATAGACTTAGAGACCAAGTTAGAAACTGAACATTAAGAGACCAAATGACTGAACGCATTGCTGAAATTGATAACAGTCTGCAAGCACATAGCATAGTAGAGAACCAGGAACCATCTTCTGAACCTGAACAACCTAGGCGATCAGAAAGAGAGAGAAAACCAACTGAAAAGTGGCTTGACTATGCAAAAGAAGAGAGTGCAAAAAAGGAAAGAAAGTTTATGCTGACGTATGCAAGCTTCAAAGGTGATGTTCAGTACATTAGGAGCAAACTCAAAGAAGAATGTAGACAAAGAGCTTCTTGAAAGTATGACAGCTACTCTGGAAGAATATGAGTCACACTTAAAGCAGGAGTACGAAAGCTTACGTGCATTGACTACACCAAGCCAAGACATAAGACGGCGAATGGATAGCTGCACCTCAGTAACCAAAGAAGTAGTTGCTCTGTTGAAAATGCGCTGCTCAGAGGTAGGCAAAGAGTTTGATGCTGCCGCAGTAAAGGAATCACTCTCTAAATTGCTTCAGAGAGACGATGCAAAATCAATATATGGGTCCACTGTATCAAGAGCTGGCGCACATAGCGTAGCAGGAAGTCAAGTGTCTGCAAAGAAAATAGAAGCAGCAGCACGCTTAGCGGCAAAACGTGCGGAAATAAACAGAGAGAGTGAAATAGCTGCACAAAGAAAAGAAGTGTTTGCTCAGCAGGAGAAGTTGAAAATGCTGGAACACCAAAGGGATCTTGAAGCTATGCAAGCTGAATATGATGTGTATGAAGAGGAGGAAATCAAAATGAACGCTGAAACAGGAGAAAAGCAAGAAATAACTCTGCCTCCAAGTCAGCCTCAAGGAGAAAAGAAAAACGTAACTCTGTCTCCAAGTCAGTTCCAAACTCAGCATGACACAGCTCCATATGCTCAGATTCTCCATGACACACCAGTCCCTACTCGTTCTGAAAAACAGTCAGAGCAAAAGCTGAATGACGTGACACTAGTGCAAGCCTTCAAGGAATCTCTAATGATGACAAGACTTCCGGCACCTGAGCCATCCGTGTTTAGTGGGGATCCTCTCAAGTTCACTGAATGGCGAACCAGCTTTAAAGCCTTGATAGAGAGTACCGGTGCAAGCCCAGCACATAGATTGTTTTATCTCAGAAAATACATAAGTGGAGATGCACTGTCTGTGCTGGAAGGGACTTTTTACCGAAGCGATGAAGAAGCATACAGTAGGAGCCACTTAAAAGTTCACTGTTTTCCGTGATGGGCCCTTGGCTGGTCCGTGACTGGTCCCGCACAGGTCCGCGGGGGTAATTTGATCCCCCGCGATGACGTAGCCAGTGAGGCTCTGGCTCGAAACGCCCATAAGCAGCCTCAGTGAAAAACAGCTGCAATGCCTCTTTTGTCCATGGGGAGGAGCAGTGATAATGCTCTGCTCTCAATGGGTCTATACTACACCCTATAAAGACACACCTGAACGCCGCGCCGCCAGAATACCATAAACAATAATAATAATTAAAAAAAAAATTTTTTCGGAGATATCAGAGCGAAGCAGTCAGATTCATCATTCATTTCCACTTCAGTGACGTGACCCACGCAGCTGGAGGGTAAAACAGTGGTTCAACAACACGACCTGAAACGGCACAAAGCAGCAATAAGACAGTTAATTTTCCCATATCACAACCCAGATTGTTGCGGCGATATACAGTGCAGATGCGACGGTCAGCCCTCCCGACCGAGACTCCGTGAACTTTCCCCCGAAGACAGCCTCCGTCCCCGCGAGTCAGACAGCGTCCAGTTTATTGATGGTGATTATGTGATTATGTAATTTAGAGCGAAAAACGTAACTTCGTCACTTTCCAGGATGTTTGGTGGGTCAGGATCTCAATCACAACACATCATAACAGCATCCATATGATTATAAACTGTCCGCGGGTTTAGATTGACAGGGGGGACACCGGGGAAACACCTTGAAAACACACCGACGTCATCATCGTGACGTGTACCGTCACGCCCCATAGGAGCCGCAGAGCCGGATTTCTGAGTGAATTCACGTCGGTTCGTCTTTAATGCGGAGCTGCTTGGCTCTGTGTGAACCACTATCGACGGAGAATTGCCGAACCGCCGCTGCGGAGATAATGCTGAAGCTCTGTGTGTTAGGTGACGACAGGCACCATCCCCCACACAACAGACAATACAAATACCTTAGACAAAGCTCGCCTCAAACAAATTCACAACCCCCACCCTTCACTTCTCAGAGGCAGCACATGAGTGCAGGTCACTTCTGCAGGATTTTTACTTTGTTTAATAAAAAAATACAATCCTGCTGGTACCTGACTTTTCCTACAAGTGTCTGAATTTTAATTAAAAATGTTTTTTATATAAATCACATAAAAGGCAAATAACATATCGGTCATTTTTACTTATTTCGGCCATACGCGGTCATATTGACCGCACGGATTTACCCGCTGTTAACGTTGCAATTTTGGTTGCTCAGACACTACCATTGTTTATGCCGTGTAGCAGTCTCGAGTGATTATATTTAGCAACATTGCAGGCTATGTCTTCTTAGGTGGCTGTGTCCTCTGCTGCGTAATGGCGCTGCTGTAAGTTCTGTGCTGCGTAATGCTCCACTATTATGAAGGGGCAGACTGGCTATCTGTGTCTCCTGGAGAATCACAGAACAGCCGGTAGCCTACTCCAGGACGGCTGGTGGCCGGCGGCTAGTTAACCCGAATTACCACTGGGTGCATCGGGATCGCGGAAAGGCTGCGCTGCGGTACGGGAGCTGATCACTGCCACTCAAATGAGGGGCCGGGTGCGCCGTGGCGTGTTTCAGCGTCTCTCCGCGCCACAGCGCTCTCAATCCGCAGCATTTCTATTTTGGACGTTAGACTAATTTACATGACAACACAATAAATGCATTAATTTTTCAACTGGGTATTCATTGTGAGACATGATAGAGTTGGAGTTCTAGCACTTCACTTGTGCAGGTATTCAGTGAAGTTAAAATTGTGACTACATTTGAATATTTGTGTTCAGAAAATCTTTTGAAAAATCTACTGTAGTTCCTGATTAATTTGATGCTTTAGTACCCAGCTGTACACAATATGCCTACATCTAAGCTTGCAGATTCTTTATTATCTATGCAATATTGTGCATGATAACCTTTTAGGTGCTTCAGTAAGCAATGCAACTTCATTACTTCAGCTTCAACTACATTTACAGTTCATACTGTGGACATTGTAAAAATCCTGCAGAAGTGACCTGCACTCATGTGCTGCCTCTGAGAAGTGAAGGGTGGGGGTGTGAATTTGTTTGAGGCAAGCTTTGTCTAAAGGGTATTTGTATTGTCTGTTGTGTGGGGGATGGTGCCTGTCGTCACCTAACATACAGAGCGAAGCAGCTCCGCATTAAAGACGAACCGACGTGAATTCACTCAGAAAACCGGCTCTGCGGCTCCTAAAGGGGCGTGACGGTATACGTCATGATGATGACGCAGGCGTGTTTTCAAGGTGTTTCCCCGGTGTCCCCCCTGTCAATCTAAACCCGCGGACAGTTTATAATCATATGGATGCTGTTATGATGTGTTGTGATTGAGATCCTGACCCACCAAACATCCTGGAAAGTGACGAAGTTACGTTTTTCGCTCTAAATTACATAATCACATAATCACCATCAATAAACTGGACGCTGTCTGACTCGCGGGGACGGAGGCTGTCTTCGGGGGAAAGTTCACGGAGTCTCGGTCGGGAGCTCTGACCGTCGCGGTGATTTATTTTCATCACAAACACTGGGTGAGTTTAAGTTAGGCTATTTGCCGGTGACAGACGCTGTTTTTCCTGGCATGAATGTGTCGGTCAGACAGGAGGACAGACGCTTCTCCGCGTATATCTGCGGTATTTTTTTTCCTCATATAAGTTGCCAAAGACAGTTACAGATACTAGTTACTGTTGTATGGTCCTGTAACGTTGCTTTGTGGGACATTTCTCTGTATTAAGTTGAGTGAAGGACCTGTGTAGTCATCAGATTGTCAGACTGACACGCCCTCGATACGTGAAGCTGGCTGATCCGTTCACACTGGATGGGTTCGCCAATAATGCGTCCCTGATAGGCTACTACCTCGAGAGGCGTTGTCGGCTGGATGTCTCGTTATAGCCCTGTGCGTCTGCTTTGTAATTTCAAAAGCAGACGCCCCCCGCGGGTTGTGGCCCGTCATGTAGGCTAATGGCTTGGAAAATATCTGGACCGCAGCCAAACTTTATCGCGGACCCCTGGTGTAGGATTTAGTAGACTACATTTCTATAATTATATCGTATGTTGGTAATGACAATGGAACAAACTCCCGATTGTAAACGCATCACTTTGTCCACATTAAAAAAGGAATAATAATAAAAATTAGGCCTATAATGGAGATGGAAAAACGCAACAATCTGGGTTGTGATATGGGAAAAGAAGCGGAAATTAATGATGAATCTGACTGCTTCCCTCTGATATCTCCGAACATTTTTTAAAAACGTATTATTAGGCTATTGTTTATGGTATTCTGGCGGCGCAACATTTTGAGATCAATAAAATGTATTAGCCTATTTGGAGGGCAAAGTCAGCGGAGGAGGCGGCCTCTACACATGGGGTATTTTGTGAGAGAGGCGCCATCTGTTGGCAATACCCTGTAATTCAATAAATGGGTGGAGTTAACAGTAAAAATAGTCACGCCCTGGAGAAGGAGGGGGTCACTCCAGCGGCTGGGAGTTGGCTGGCAGTTGGCTGGGAGTCGGCTGGGAGTCAGCTGGCTTTCGGCTGGAAGGGGAACTTTTGAATGGCTCCTACTGTATACGCAAGCCTGGGATGCACTGAACAAGCGCTATGGCCACCCATTCATAGTGCAAAGAGCCTTTAGGAGTAAACTTAGTAGCTGGCCCAAGATAGGACCAAAAGAGCCACTAAAATTAAGAGAGTTCAGTGATTTTCTTGTGTCATGCAAAAACGCAATGCCTCATATATCAGGTCTTAAAGTTCTAGATGATTGTGAGGAGAATCAAAAGCTACTCCAAAAACTGCCTGACTGGGCAACAGCTCGATGGAATCGACTTGTCACCAAGGAATTGGATGATGGCAAGCCATACCCAAGTTTTGAAGCGTTTTCAAACTTCTTAGCCGAGGAGGCACGCATTGCCTGCAACCCGGTTTCCTCGCTTCATGCTTTGAAGAAGACGGACGAGAAACCAGGCACAGAAGTGAAACGCATCAAAGCCAGAACCCTAGTGACAACAACAAAGGTTGCTCAAGGAAAAGGTCACCCAGCTAAGGATTCAGGTGAATCAGTAGGCTCGACAGTTAATTCATCTGCTGCTCAACCAAAGAAGCAAATAAAATGCATATGCTGTCAAGAGAACCACTTCATTTATAAATGCGAAAAGTTTGCTGCTCTGACTCTTGAAGAGAAGAAAGCGTTTGTGAAAACCAACAATATGTGCTTCGCCTGCTTGAGAGTTGGCCATGTTGCAAAAGATTGTCGGAAAAAGGCTACATGCAATATTTGTAGAAAGAGCCATCCAACTCCGCTTCATGACGAACCGACTCAAGAGGTAAAGCCTGAAGTAAACCAACAGAGAGACAGTACCTCTACTGCTTCGTGTAGTATGAACATGACCAATGCTGACCGCACTTCAATGATAATCCCAGTGTGGCTGTCTAGTACTGTCAAAAATAGCCCAGAGATCTTAGTGTATGCTCTGTTAGATACACAAAGCAGCAATACATTTGCCACTGAAGATGTCTGTGAAAAACTGGAAGTGCACACTGAGCCAGTTAAACTCAAGTTGTCGACAATGACTGACATGTCAATAGTGAATTGTCACAGAGCCAGTGGGTTAAAGGTCAGAGGATACAGTTCCGAAGAATGCATTGATCTACCACCAGCTTACACTCGAGAAGATATTCCGTTGGAGAAGACCAGCATTCCAACTCGGGAAACAGCCAAAGGATGGACACACTTGCTTAGCATAGCTGACGAGATGCCAGACTTGCTAGACTGTCCTGCTGGACTGCTAATAGGCTACGATTGCGTCAGAGCTCTAAAACCGAAAGAAGTCGTATCAGGAGCCGAGCATGAGCCATTTGCAGTGAAAACAGACCTCGGGTGGAGCGTGGTTGGTGCCAAAACGCCTACTACTGGTGGAGGAACAAATGCTGGAATCTGCTATCGCATCTCTGTAAAGGAAATTCCACCTATTACACCTGCATGTGCGATTAAGGCTCTTGAGAGAGATTTTCAGGATACAAATCCCACAGATGGAACGATCTCCCAAGAAGATATTCAGTTCCTACAAATTCTGAAAGAGGGAATTCATCACAATGACAATGGTCATCTGGAGATGCCTCTTCCTTTTAGAGAGCGTCCCCAGCTGCCTAACAACAAGCATCTTGCCACAGTTAGGCTGAAACATCTGAAAGGGAAGATGGACAAAAATCCCAAATACAAGGAGGACTATATTAAGTTCATGGTCAATGTTTTCAAGGATGGTGATGCAGAGGAAGTCCATGCAACACCAAAAGACGGGAACACCTGGTACATACCACACCATGGGGTGTACCACCCGCGAAAGCCAGAGAAGATCAGAGTTGTCTTCGACTGCTCTGCCAAATACGAAGGCACCTCGTTGAATGACCATCTCCTCACGGGACCTGATTTAACCAACGCCTTAACTGGAGTGCTGTGTCGGTTCCGACAGTATCCAATTGCGATCAACTGCGACGTGGAGAAAATGTTCCACCGCTTCCATGTCACTCCAGAAGATCGGGATTTCATGAGGTTCCTGTGGTGGGAGAGTGGGAACACAACGAGTGAGCCCAAGGAATACCGCATGAGGGTGCACATATTTGGAGCGGCATCATCGCCCGGATGCGCGAATTACGGCATGAAATACCTCGCCACCAAGTATGAGCATGAGTACCCCATGGCAGCAAGCTTCATCCGAAGAAACTTTTATGTGGATGATGGTCTGGTCAGTCTGGATACTGTTGAAAAGGCCAAGCAACTTGTCCATGAAGCAAGAGAAGTCTGTCAGAAGGGACAGCTGCGACTGCACAAGTTTGTTTGCAATAACAGAGCCGTCTTGGAAACCATTCCAGAGAGTGAGCGTGCTGTGGAAGTCAAGGACGTAGACTTAAACTACACAGAGCTACCAGCTCAGAGAGTGCTCGGAGTGAAGTGGAACATTGAAAAGGACGTCTTCTCATTCAATGTGGTCCAACAAGAAAGAACAGCCACTCGACGAGGAATCTTATCCACAGTCGCCAGCATATATGATCCGCTAGGATTTCTGGCCCCCTACATCTTGACTGGGAAAAGAATCTTGCAGGAAATGTGCAAGCGAGGTGTAGGCTGGGATGAGCCTGTCCCGCCAGAACTAAGGCCAAAATGGGAGACATGGCTCAATGACCTGAACAATCTTCAAACCACCCAAATACCAAGGTGCTTTGTTCCCAACAATCTTGGCACGATCCAGAAGATCGAGCTGCATCACTTTTCTGATGCCAGTAACAATGGCTATGGGCAGTGCTCGTATATCAGGATCGTGGCTGAAGAACAAGTACATTGCACTTTAGTTATGGCCAAGGCTAGGGTAGCACCCATGAAGATTGTCAGTATCCCACGTCTAGAGCTCACCGCTGCCACAATCTCTGCAGCCGTAAGCAAAATCCTCAGAGAAGAGCTTGACTTGAAAATCGATGCTGAGTACTTTTGGACAGATTCACAAGTGGTATTGGGATACATCAAGAATGATGCCTGGCGTTTTCACGTTTTTGTTGCGAATTGGATCCAGAAAATCAGAGACGCTACTGACCCCAATCAATGGTTTTACATTGAAACAAGTCAAAACCCGGCAGATCATGCATCTAGAGGACTCAAGGTGGCAGATCTAATGGCCTCAGATTGGCTAAGAGGACCCAAGTTCCTGTGGGAACGGGAAATTGTGACTAATCCAACAACTCCAGAGCTTCTCATAGGTGACCCAGAGGTCAAAGTCCTGAAAACCGATGTTGTGCAAGAAGATGACCTCCTGAAAAGGTTGGCAAGGTTTTCAGACTGGGTCACATGCCTTAACGTCATTGCTCGCATTCAGAGGCTGGCTCATAGGGACATATCTGGGCCTGTTACTGTAGAGGAGCGAAAGAAAGCAGCTCTCGTGCTGATCAAGGCGGCACAACAAGAAGCATTTGGAGAAGAGCTGAAACTGCTCAGCCAATCACAAAAACTCAGGAGAACTCACAAAATGTATGAGCTCGATCCATTTCTTGAGGACGGAGTGCTCAGAGTTGGTGGCAGGTTAAGAAGGTCATCAGCGTCACTGGAGTTCAAACATCCCGCGATACTCCCGAAAGAAGGCATCGTAACGCATCTGATACTTGACCATTGTCATAAAAGAACACAGCACCAAGGCCGAGGGCAAACACTTAACGACCTCAGAGCCAACGGATACTGGATAATGGGTGCCAGTAAAATTGTGGCCAAGCACATCAGGAATTGCGTGACATGTAGGAGGGTGCGAGGACGAACTGAAGAACAGCGCATGGCTGACTTGCCTGTTGATCGAATAGAGCCATCTCCTCCTTTCTCATATACAGGCATTGACTGTTTTGGCCCTTTCTACACAAAGCAGGGCAGAAAGGAGTACAAGAGGTATGGGCTGCTGTTAACATGTCTAAGCTCTAGAGCCATTCATATTGAGATGCTCGAGGACCTGACAACCGATGCATTTCTAAATGCGTTAAGATGCTTCATTGCAATAAGAGGAACAGTCAGACAAATCAGATCTGACCAAGGTACGAATTTCATAGGGGCAAAGAATGAGTTGAGAAAGTGCTTGATGGAACTTGACCAGGAAAGGATTGCGACCTATCTCGCAAGAAAGGAATGTGACTTTCTTATGAATGTTCCCGAAGCCAGTCACATGGGAGGCATATGGGAGCGTCAGATTCGGACGACCAGGAGCGTGATGAGCTCTGTCCTAGCTCAGGCTAAAGGAAGACTGGATGACTCCTCATTAAGAACGTTCTTCTACGAGGCCATGTCCATAGTCAATAGTCGACCACTGACAACAAACACCCTCACTGATCCCAAAAGTGCTGAACCCTTGACACCCAATCACTTGCTTACTATGAAGCCTACAATACCCCTTCCACCTCCAGGAAAGTTTGTTCAAGAAGATCTGTATGCAAGAAAAAGATGGCGCAAAGTGCAGTATCTCTCAGAACAGTTCTGGAGCAGGTGGCGCCGAGAATACTTAACCAACATCAACCTTCGTCAGCAGTGGCACACAACCAGACGAAACGTACAGGTTGGAGATGTAGTCATTGTTAAGGATGAAAACACTCCCAGAAATGAATGGCCACTAGCTAGAGTAGTTGAGGCACAGGAAGATGATGATGGTCTCGTGCGAAAGGTGAAAATGCAAGTAGGCCAAAATAAATTGGGACCAAAAGGTGAGCGCTTAACACAACCCTCATTTCTTGAGCGTCCAGTCCAGAAGATAGTTGTGTTAGTTGAATATTATTCAAAATAGCTCAGCATTAACATAAATTAAACGAGGCAGTCATCTAATATAAGAGGTATTGATTGAAGTTATGGGTAAAGGTTAAGTTTGAAGTTATTGGAAAATTACAAGTTTTATTTCTTTGAATATGGTGAAAGTAAACCTTTTGTAATTTTGGTGGCAGTGTAGTGAACGCTGTAACATAAGCATTTTTTTTGTGTGAATTTATTTATTTTGTGAATATGAATATATTTTACTTTTAATATCCATGTTTCATATTTTGTATATTTTTTGATATAATGTGCATACTTGGGGAAAAATTGTTTAATTAATAACGTCAGATGGACACGTCAGCAATTAGGTCATCACTTGGTCACGTGATGCCTTTGATAGAAAGTTCTGGATTTCATTGCATACTCAGTCGGCGTGTACAAGCGGTAATAGGAAGACAAAGGACTGTGAAATATGAAGAAATGGACTTCTAGCAACTCCTAACCTTCTGGTTGGAGGGGCATACGGTATGGACAATTGAGAGAAATATTCTTGTGTTTGTATGTGTGTGAATATTGTTTTGAGAGCATTAATATTTTGTGTAATAAGTTTCAGTTGAACAATTCATATATGGGAACATGATGGTTTTACTGATTAGTATTTGCCACCGTGTATTCTATTTCAGTGTTCACGGTGGTCTTGGGCGTTTGTACGACGGAAAATCCTGTAATAAAACGTTTGCAACCATCAGTCGGAGCGTTGCACTTTCATCAACCAGTTAGAAAAAGTTGGGAGCAGCTATAGTCAGTATGGAGGAGCAGGCTGCCACAGAAGTAGCCAGTATGGAGGAGCAGGCTGTCACAGAAGTAGCCGGTATGGAGGAGCAGGCTGTCACAGAAGGAGCCAGTATGGAGGAGCAGGCTGCCACAAAAGGAGCCAGTATGGAGGAGCAGGCTGCCACAGAAGGAGCCAGTATGGAAGAGTAGGCAGCTGCATACGGGACACACGAGAATGACGGAAACACCCACAAAAGGCAACGGAGAGAACACACATCCTTCCGCAGCCATGTTGATGAGATGTTCAGTTCTCTGCTGGCACCTCACACTGGTGAGCTCCTGGCCAGTAGCTGCGTTGAGGATGAGCTACATCTGTACCTCAAGGAGCCAGTGATCGACAAGTGTAAAGGGAACCCGCTCCAGTGGTGGAGATAGAATGAAGGGCGCTTAAAGCTACGAAAGTTTCTTTGTGCACCACCCTCATAAGTCCCAAGTGAGCGTGTCGTCAGTGAAGTCTCTGCAATTTATGAGAGCAAAAGAAGCCGTCTCACTGGAGAGCATGCTGAACAACTCTGCTTTTGCACCACAATCTGGTGCTACTCAATTGGGTAACTTAAATATTTTAGACTCACATTTCTGTGCAAATTGTATTTTAAGTGATAGTTCAGAATTTTGGACATAAGGCCTATTTTCCAAGTCAACCGGTGTGTTTGAGATGTCTGCAAAGTAAAATTCCGCTGCTGCTGAGAAACTAGTCCCTCAAAAAAATGGATGATTCATGCGATGCGAGGTTAGTTTTGTTTCAAATATTATTCTATCAACACATATGTACATCGATAGTCTGCCGTTACAACTGATTTGCCTCGGGTGCACTGTGGAGTCGGTATGAGTGTTTTTAATGCCATGCTAATAAGATCCGTTGACTTGCACTAGCCATAGCGCAGCGAACTCGGCGACTAGGAGGACCTGGATGAAATGTCTTGAAAACACACTGGTTGACTTGGAAAATAGGCCTCATGTCCAAAATTCTGAACTATTCCTTTAACTCTGTTTTATTTACTTTATAAAACTTAAGGGAACTATTTATTTATTTAAATTTTCAGTTAAGTTCATAAGAACACCCTGCACTTTTTGTTTTTGTTTGAACTTAAAACAAAGATAAGTAAAAGATTAACATTTCAGTCATATTGAAATTTTGGAAAACTTTAGGGAGCTATTTATTTATTTAAATTTTGTGTTGTAATGTTGCAAATCTGACAAGCTGTTTATTAAACATATGCTTAAAGGCATTTAAATGAAGTTATTGGTGTTAAATTTTGACGCCAATATTTTCCCTTTTTCTGTAAATGAATATCGGCTTCAAATATCGGCCTCCTTGACTACTAATAATCGGTATTGGCATCGGCCCTGAAAAAACCACATCAATCTATCTCTAATACATACACACACACACACACACACACACACACACACACACACACAGTGTTTTACTAAGCATTTTGCCTGTCATGTTTTCTTATTTCAATCAATTAATTCAATATTGCACTCACCAATGGCCAGATGACAGTCTGTGACCAAAACATTGCATCCTTGGCCACTTTTGTCAGTTGCAGCTCTTTGACAACATTACTCCCGTTGTCCGTCGTCACAGCAACTAGTCCCGTTGGGTTGAGATTCCAGCTTTTTAGAGTCCTTCTGCAGACCTTCGGCAATATGCTTCCCTGTATGATCTTGCGGAAAGTAGCTGGTCTGAAGACATGCACTTTTCATCCCCCAGTCCTCCATGAAGTGCACCGTTACACTCATGTAAGGATCGCAATCCTGCTAGACCACATGTCGGTGGTCAGCGCGTAGTGAGACACTTTTGCAAGCCAGGCAGAAAGACTGGCTCTGACATCTGTGTACATTTTGGTAGTGCCTCTCTTGCGAAATAATTGCAACTGGGCAATTGGTATCTCGGATTCAGTGTTTTTTGCAGCTGTACAAAGCCGGCCTGCTCCACTGTTGATATGGGAGCCGTGTCTTTGGCGATATGGAAAGCCACAGCGTTGATAATATCACGCCACTTGTCACTTGTTCTTTCATAAGGCACACCAAGGTCGAATGAAGCTTGCAGCAGGGTTTGTTTCGGGGGGGCGCTGGGGAGGCTTTGTGGCCTGAGTCGCAGCACGTATTTTGACACACTCCTCGTACTGCACTTATGGCGTTGTTGTAAGTGGTGGAAGAGATGTGTCGTCCTTGAACCTTTAGTTGCAACAGGTTTTTCAACACTCTTTACAGAAAACATTTTGCTGCTGGTCATCTGACACTTTAAAACCAAACCATCTCCAAATTATCCAGCCATCGTTCTTTCGCTTACTGACCAACTCCTCTTGTGCGGCGCATTCCGTCTCCATTAGGGATGTGCATATCGATCCAGAAATATCGATACTTCCGATCTAAACATGTTTTTTTGAGAATCGATTTTCACATCAAAATATCGATCCCAAGTCCACTTTCACATGAAATATTACAACTTTTATTACACCGAATCTGTAATCAAGTCTAAAAAGGTAAAAAGTGAAATATGTAGTCAATACTTGTGTGTAGGATATAGGAACTACGTTTCCTTCTGGCTTCCGCTCTCTCCTCACGCTTGGCGCTCGTGCACTGATACGCGTGCACATGGCAGCAGCCCTCAGTCACAACACCGCGGGGGGGGGGGATGATGAAGCTGCAGTATGGCAGACAGAAAAAGAAGCATCGTTGGGAGTTATTTCACTTCAATAAGCACAAATGAAGCAACATGTGACTTGTGTTGAAAGTCTGTGAGGTATTGTGGCAACACCACAAATCTGCCCAAACAGTGAATGAACCACATAGAAGAGCATGACGAGTTACAATGGCGCCGATTAGAGGAGAGTGAGAGAGGGGGAGTGCAGGGAAATGCCCCCGCACCTGCCGCCCGAATGAGACAGACCTCTATGATGGAAGTCCTTCAGAGAGGCAGACAGTATCCAGGTATATAGTGAAAATACATCACAGTGTCCATTACAGGCATACACGTAGATTAGATACATTTACATAAAACACAATAATGTAGTAGGCTATAGGCTACTGTCATTGCATTAAAACATAATCTTTATTTTTTAAAATTATTTAGTGTTGAGTTGGAAGAACAATAGGAATTACAATTCAGTGTCACTTGTATCAAAAGTTGGGTATGGCACTGTATAACTGAACTCTATTACTTAAATGGCACATTTCAAGTAAACTTGTAGCCATTTAGTTTATTTTTGGTTGTATGTGAATTTCCCATAAAAAGACTTGTACATCATAAATCTTTTTGTTTTTCATAGATAACTCCCAAAGAGCTGCAGAGATTACAAAAAGTCTGGGAAAAATGATTGTTAAGGACCTACAGCCAATATCAATAGTAGAAGACAGAGGTTTCAGCGTATTTGTTAAGACTCTTAATCCACACTAGAAAATCCCAAGCCGCATACATATAAGGGAAGGCACAATTACAGACTTGTACAACAGCTGTAAAGAAAAAGTAAAGGCAGCTCTACAAGGTGCACACAGCGTGGTTCTCACAACAGATACGTGGACTTCAAGGACCACAGAAGCATATTTGACTGTGCCCTGTCATTTCATTGACAACTGGCAAATGCAAGAGTTTGTTTTGGAAATGTTTCCCTGGTCAGCACACAGCAGACAACATCAGTCGAGAGGTGAAAAGAATAACTCATAACTGGCTCATAACTCAGAAGGTGAAAGCAGTTGTCACAGACAAAGGTGCTGATATGGTTTCTGCTGTTCACAAGGCTGGGTGGAAGCACTACCCTTGCATTGCTCAAACCTCAAACCTTGGATGGGATAAAAGTGGTCTCTGAAGTTACTCAGCTCTTGACAAAATGCAGCAGCATAGTCTCCTTTTTCCACCACAGTGCAAAGGCTACAGAGGAACCGAAACAGATCCAAAAACAACTGAAGGTTGCAAAGCATAAACTGATCCAATCCGTGGAAACAAGGTGGAATGGTGTTAGAGAGACTCCATGAACAGAGGGAAACAGTGACCACAGCCCTTAGTCTACTTGGGAAGAGCTCCCTTTGCTTAAATGATGAAGACCTCTCCATGATTCACCTAACTGTTGAGGCCTTGAGACCCTTTGAGGGGGTGACAAGAGAGGTTTCAGCAAAAAAATGTCTCTGTGTTAAAAATAATCCCCATTGTGTCACTACTTCACAGAGCAACTGCAGCCACTGAGCGTCTGCAATGTCAACACAGATTCCGTGGGACTGAAACCTGCCACAGTCTTGTTGCCAGCACTTTCTTGGATGTCAGGTTTAAAAACCTTGCATTTCATGACAAAGACCATGTAGAAAACATGAAAAAGCAACTCCACACTGAAATGCAGGAAACTCTTCAGTTAACCTCAGAGTTGCCTCCTGCAGCCCCACCAGCAGCTGTCTCAGCACCTGGACCAAGCTCCGCCTCACCAGGGAGTCCTGCACCTACTTCCAGCTCTGCCCGAGTGGAAAAAGGGATATGGGCCGATTTTGACACTCAGGTTTTGGCAGCCCAACAGCACCGCACAACAGGTACCGATGCACTTCTGAAATGCGTCACTATGCAAAGGAAAAGCCAGTTCCAAGGGACCAGGACCCATTACTTTGGTGGCAAAGTCACGAGCAAGCCTTCCCGTCCCTCAGCAGACTTGCAACTAAGTACTTTGGAATCACTGCTTCATCCGTACCCTTGGAGAGGATATTTTCCAAGGCAGGAGAGTTAGTGAGCCAGAGAAGAAACAGACTGAAGGGGGATCATGTTAACATGCTGTTGTTTCTTAACAAAAACATATAAATGGGAAATGATAGAGAATGTAGAATGTGACCTTTGTTGTTCTGTGGAGTTCTAACCTGAAGACCACTCTGTCTGGTCCAAAAAGAATTACACTGAAGTCAGAGCAACTGTTTTCATTTTCATTTTTTTTTTGAAAGAGAGATTTCTTTGAAAATGTTTAAAAAATGTTTGCTCAGATTTTTAGTTGACCTGTTGATTTGCTTCTCTGATTTAAGATAATACAAAGTCTGATATTTGGCAGCATGTTTAATCTTATACAAAGGTATAAAATACATTTTTCATAATCACAAATGTTCACTGTTAAAGTCGTCACTTTCATATACACAGGTGCAAAAGTATCGATATCGGTATTGGTATCAGGATATTAGCCTTGGTATTACTTGGTATCGGATGGGAAGGAAAAATAGTCGTATCACACATCCCTAGTCTCCATGTTGTCGCTGAGTGTAGGGGAGGGTGGGGTGGGGGTGGCGGGGGGGGCTTGTGGTCACAGAGCGAAGGAGGCGGAGCAGAAACGTGTGTGTGTGTAGGGACACAGGGAGAGGGAGAGGGAGAGAAGAAATAGGTGCAAACTTGCGGCCCCTGTATTGTCATTTTCAGTGGCGGTCCTAGCTTTCATGACGCCCTGGGTGAACCTCACCTCCAGCGTCCCGGTGGTTGACCTGAGGTAGATTTTGATGAGTTTCAGCTTTGAAAAGCCATCCTGGCTAGTGACAGAGGGTGCTCCAAAATGCAAGTGCCCCTGCATTTGCATTAAAATACAAGATAAATGATCAATGCATGAATTTATCCAACTTTTAGGATAGGAAACAAATGGATAACACAACCTCCTTGGTTAATGGCTTATTATATACATTACACACTCCAAATGAATCAGAAAGCTATATCACAAAATATCAGTGCAGTATACATCTTTTGAATTAGCTTAGAGAATTGACACTTCACTTTACTGAGCAGCACAGGACCCAACGCGACGTTTACCAAACAATATGTGAGCTAGTCATCATTGTGTTACATGCACTTAGTGCAATTAGTTAGATATGTTTGCTAGTCAGTTGGACTGATAACAGATGCTGTCATCATCTACCGATATAGCCAGCAGTATAGCAAGAGGCTGACAAACATACGAGTTAGTCTATACTAATTAACGTAATTTAATTTCATTACATGCATGATCATACTCATGAAGAGTAGATGACATGGCTCCACACCTTTATCTTTTGCTCGTTTCTCCTCTTCTTCACCTGATGGCTTTGACCACTTCTTATCCATTTGTTTATTTGACACTCGGGAATCATCACATTACCCATCCATCCAACACCGTCAACCGAGAGTTCAGACTAAACCAATTCACCTTGTTTTGTTATATATTTAACCACACCCCAAAAAATAACAACTATGGGCTTTTATTCACAATATTATGACAAAAATGTGCTGTGGAAGGAAATGTGGAAGGAATTTGTGATGTGATTGACTTTATCCTACTAATTGCAGCAGTTGTGCACTATTAGATGAGTCCCCTGCTTCCTGCTCCTCCGCCCCAGTAGGTGAACCTAAAATTTCTATATCTATCCTGATAATATCATTATCATAAATTCTTTCTGCCTCAATGATCGTGCAGTGAAAATCTGATATTGTGACAACCCTAGTGCTGACAAGAGAGAAAATTGTGAATGAAAAAGAGCAGGTCAGGTCATTGGAATAGCAGTTTCTTTATTTGTGTGAATTTATTTGTGTTTTTTATTGTTGTGCTAAGAAAATTATAACCTGTGTGCCTTAATAAAGTGGTTATATTCAAAATTGAGAGGTTAAATCAATAAAAAAAATTTGAAAAGGTGAATGAATAATTATTGATGTTAAGCAATATCAAACTTCACTATTGTGACTATTCAGCCTTATCGCCCAGGCCCATCTTATAGTTGTGAGTAAGTATGTAGACGTTTAGACCGTAAGCAGATTGATATGCACATTTTTACAATGAAAACATTGTTTTTGAAAATGATATACTCAAATATACATAATGAGCAGCAGCTGTCCAAATTAGTCCTCCTGAAAACAATCTATGTATTCGACTGGTTTTATTTTACAAGGCAGAGGTATTAGGAGACTACAACAGAAGAGCATCAGTCTGACTGTAGTTTTACTACAGCATCACCAATTAAGAAATGTTAGAACGACAGTAGGAACACTTAGTGTTTCTCTCTTTCCTATGCAATGTAAGGCCTTGTATAGAGCCTGTAGCCAACAAAGCAGCTGTCAAAGCAAATTAGAGCTGGAAAAACACTGGAGAGAAGTCCCCTGTCTCTACCTCCACCTCCTGCTGCTCCTCCCCCCATCCTTTTCTCATTCCCCACTCAAGTCCTCTCTTCTCCTTCTCCCTCTGTCTATCTGCCAAATGTATTCCCTTCTCTACTCATTCACCCAGGAACTCCAACACACACACGTATGAACACACACGTGCACATGCACACACACACACACACACACACACACAGCAGAATACAAATAATGTAAGAGCATGAGCATGTGCGTACATTCATCATGAATGAGGGTGTCACGATTTCGATTTTAAATCAAAATCAACCGAAATTAAGTCACAATCTCGAACTTCGAATTAAAAAAAGGAATCGTTGATGCTGCCGCCCCCCCATGTCACTGGTGGGCTTGCCAAACGGAAAAAAACACACACGTGTTGAAGTGTTGCGAGTCAACCTCCTCTAACTTAGCTACTAGCTAAGCCAGTAGCTGTTAGCTACCACCAGTCAAACGATAGCATGGTGTTACACCATTCCTGTTCAGCTCCCAGACCGTGGTTGGGAGGCACAGGGGAGATGATTTCCTCCAGGGCCGAAGTTTCTGTTCACTTTCGGGGTGAACCCCCTTTCACGTGTTAAGCTGGCCGGGAAATAATACCAGGGTGCTTTGCTGTATCTTGAGGAGCCGTCGCCTTTATTCACAGCCAAACTGCAGCCTATATTGTACACTTTATTGCTGTCGCTACTACTGCGACTCCTTTCACTTCTCCTTCCTCTTCCATTCATTTACTGTCCGCACGTACACACGCTCCCTCACTCTCGCTCGCCCACTCACACCTTATGCACACACACCTCTATGGCACTCTTACAACAATGGCAACTGCAGATGTAGGAGACCCATCGACAGAACTTGAACCCCCTCCTCTTTCACTGAAAGGTGTGCAAGTGTTTTGGATTTGCAGTGAGTTATTTTGACAATGTTCGCATTGAATGTGGACATTCTCATTTTCTTAAAGAAGAACATGTAAATATAAAAATCACAGTTGTCTTGTCTGGCCATAGAAATGTAAATAGTTCATATTTTGACAATGTTTTAAATTTGACAATGTAGTGTGGTGCATTGCGAACAAAGGTCAGATATTATATTGCATAAAAGTCTGGTCTAAAAATGGCATAGCAACCTGTGCTTTAAAAAAAATTTATGTAAAAATCGAGAATCGAATTGAACCACGACCTTAGAATCAAAAATGTAATCGAATCGAGGATTTGGACAGTCATGACACCCCTGTTCATGAAATACTGTGTGCAGTAGAGCTGTCATACAAACTTGAAGCTTCACCATTAGACTGTTGTGTTAGTGTTTGGGTGTGTACACTATTAGCATGATAGATTACATACCCATGACAACTGCGACAGCTGATCCATTAGCAAAGAGGGTATGCTCAATAGCAAAAATATGTGTGTGTGTTTGTGTGTGTGTGCATCTATATCCTCATCAGTCATATCCAAAGCAGGCAACAAAGGTTACAGTTATAGTTCACTAAGAATACAAGATACCTTTTGCTCCACGAGGTTCACACACAGTAGACATACAGACACACACAGACACACAGACTTACGCACAGAAACACAAACACAAAAAAAACTGTTAATGGCAGTTTTTTAAAATGCTAATGTCTTCACCATAGATAACCCAGGTGCTTTGCACTGTCCTCATGTGCCTTTAGTTACTTGGTTCCAGTATTAACAGTGACTCATCCTTCACCCTGGATACCCTCCACTCCGCACCGTGACCCTCCTCTTCTCACCACTATTATAAAACATACTATAAACAACAAGCATTAAAACAGGGGCTTTGTTATCAGCTAGAGAGAGGTCCCCTGGGAAAACAGTACTCCATGGTACTTTTCAGAGGGATAGGATTACACTATAAGACTATAAAGTGACAGAAACATCATGTATGTGCCACAAAGTTGCGATTACTTCAATAAGATGTACTGAAGGCAAACTAGACCAACCAATAATGATTATTTTTTGTCTACCAAACAAATGGACACAGCTTGAAAGTAATTTCCTGGGTAAAGATAAATAACTAGGGGGTCGTTCCAGCATCACTGTTTGTATGGCTCCAACTGAGATCATTTTCATTAAGTGTTTAATCAGCTAATAATTCTCTCTTAGTCAATCAATCCTTTTGGTGTATGAATTTATTGAATGATATGCAAAATGTTTGTTTTTACAACACTTAACAGTTAAAGTGCTGCAGATATTCAAAAAGAAATATTAATAAATCCAGCAGATATGTAGAGTAAAAACTGTAGAGCTGGGGCCAATGGACATTTTGTTTGAAAAACTAATCACACAAATAATGTAGGGATGCAATATATCTGGACAATAATTTATATTATTGGCTATTCATCAGTATTAATGAAATTATGGCCAATAACGAGCAATGATAATATGAAGCCAAATTGTTTTCTTTGCTTAATGCATCAGTGCAGCATCTACACACTAAGAGGGAGGAGGAGGAAGACAAGTGCAACACACAATACATGTTCAAGGGTTCTGAGAGGAGGGAAACATTTACAAGTTCTAACAGCAAATCTTGATGGAGCCTTGAAATACTGAATCATCCTTCTTAGCTCCCTACATCATAGCCTTTCTGACCCTCAGTTGTGAATAAACTAGGTCAGAGTACAAAACTATAAGATAATTGGTTATCTTATTGAGCTTGGCCATGAAACGCAAGTAATCACCGGTTATCAGTAAGCTGAAATAAATCCATATCACTAGCTGATTATCAAAATGTCAAAAGGCGATGAATTATTGGCATACTTAATCACCTTTTGGCCTAAATTTTTACATCTACCATTATTGCTTCAAAACATTTTAACTAACTACAGGTGAGGAATGAATGAGTACAACAGCAAAATAGTCCCCCGGGTCTCTGATGAAACGTATGATTAAAGGTATTATTCTATTATGAAATGCACTGTAACTTCACAGTAACATGATGGAAAGCGCTGTAGGGTGAAGAAAACCTGTCAGGAGCTCACTGGTGTGACGTAGTCCATTAGAGACTATAGAACTTTCATCAATATCACAGTAAGAGTGCGAGTTATCAGTGAACAGTGAAGGTGGAAG
This sequence comes from Lagodon rhomboides, assembly GCA_039737535.1. Classification (NCBI taxonomy): domain Eukaryota; kingdom Metazoa; phylum Chordata; class Actinopteri; order Spariformes; family Sparidae; genus Lagodon; species Lagodon rhomboides. Next base: position 9,271,174 of record CM077784.1, on the reverse strand, counting down.
GAAGTCGCACATCTCCAGCAGTACTAGTGAATGACACGGGACATCACAGGGTCACCGTGGCGTGAGCCCACTCCCCCACACACGTCTCTGTCCTACATGTTACCTGTATGACTGCTGTGACCGTCGGTGAGCTCTAGCAATGGGGGAAGCAGGCGGCCGGGCGGGGTCTCGGGTGTCGGAAAGGGTCCATGCTCCTCTGCTCCTCACCTCACTGTTCTCGCAGCGGATCCAGCAGCTGTAGTCTACCTCCGTGCAGTTGCAGCAGACGCCACAATAAATCCAAACGGGACCGGGGGGTATACGCTGGCGGCTGTCTGCTGACACACGGTGGTTTGTTTTGTGCGCAGCGGCAACGGTGATGCGGCTTGCTGTCCCTCCCTCCCTCTCTATACGTCTGTGACTGTGACGCTGAGCCGTGCCTTCCAGTACCAAGCCTTGCAGTGCCGTGCAGGGGTTGACAGGAGCCCAGCAGGACAACACAAAGACAAAACACGCCCAATCGGCTCCCATAGGACCCGCCTTCTACCGTAATACTCCGAAGAGCCAGTCAGCGCAGAAAAAACAGTCAATGTGAAAGAGTTGCCGTTTCACGTTACAGCACGACTGTGATATAGCCAGTGTTTGGCAAGTTACTTTTAGAATGCAATATATTACACATTACTAGTTGCCTTCACTTTAAAGTAATATATTACGTTACAATAATACTGTCTGCGTAGAGTTATAGGCTACTTATTACACCACTTTTTAGTTACTTCCACAAAATGCCCAAATAACCTCTATAGAACAATGAAATAGCCGAGATCTTGTTAAATAAAGGAATGGTCCTGGCCCAGGGACCATTGAGCAGGCAGAAAAATGATCAGAGTCTGATATATAATGAGATAGGAATAAATATTTTTAATTGTAGGCTCAGTCATATGAAACACAATAGACTATATCTTCTATAATGTAGCCTGTAATGACATGACAAGACAAAAATGTCTTTTTCTGTGCCTTTTTATTTTAGTCCACGTAACAAGGAATGCCCATGCATTACATACTGTACGTATGTGATTCAAGAATGTAAATTCTTTGTAAATTCTTTTTAAACTGTAGTAATAACTTACTGTATTATTATTAGTAACGTGTTATATTAAGCAGTTACTGCTAAAAGAAATAGATAACTGTAACACGTTGGTTTTGTAAGGTGCTACCCCCGACACTGGATATAGCCTACAGAGGTTGAAAGCAACTGATAGATACTGGGTCATTTCAGAATTGCGTACATTTTGCATCTCCCAGAAAAACCTTTGGTTATTTCCCCCTAAAAAAGTCTTTACTGGATCTGTTTTAAATAATATTGCTAATTATATTGAATGTTCACCAATAATAATGTTTGGTGTGTATTTTAGGCACAATTTATATGTAAAATATTCATTAAATGATTCCCACCCCCCCAATTATTGACTGTCTTCAGCTTGTGAGTCACACGTTCATATTGAATTAACATGAAATAATTCAGTATAATTCGCAGTTTTCTTGTGCTAATTCTATAAATACTTGTACAATCAGTTGCACAGAATATTTATTTTCTGTAATACATGGGATTTCAACATTAAAAATATATATTTTTTTATCTGTCCCTATGATCCGGTCAACTCTATTGTCTCTGTTATAAAACCACATAAAAAACCTTACAGCATTCAAATAAAAACATGTGACCTGCACCCAGTGATGTCACTTCCTCTTGCAGAAAAGATTTGGAGGGAACTATGGTATGTTAAACTTTCTCTCTCATTAATTTGTACAAAATGTTGAGAATACACCAACAGTAGATTAATTATATGTCAACTCTGTTACTATGATATTCTAGTGAGTCTGTCCATATTATTTTTTTTAAACAATTATATGATGAAAATTCATAAAATGATGGTTTTATTCATGACATGTGGTATCTGGTTTTAAGCTAGCATGTGGAGTTAAAACAAAAAATGGTGGAAAATGTCAACTCTGTTACATGTGTCAAAATTTTAATAACAGAGTTGACAGTGACTAACAGAGTCAGATGTTCCCAATCACTTCTTAGCATTTTGCTTTAGTTTATACATTTATTGTGGGTTCTGGGTAATTTTATTTTTGTTTCGACCCTCTAACTGTAGCTCGTCTCAAAAGAAGGCCCAACATAATTAAAGAGTCAGGGTTTCAACAAATCAACCCAATTTATTAACAAAAGAATCATAATGGATGAACCAAAGCTGGTGAGCCAGCCAAAAGAAAACAAAAAGAAGAGGAGACACCCAGACCAGCCTACAAAGGGCCATAGGATCTGGGCTCTCCTCTCTAACCTAAATACACGTAACTAACCTAATGAAATAAAGCCATGAAAAAAAGAAGACTACCGGACTCACCAAACTAACATATGACAAAAGCAAAGCTTAACAGCAAAACAAGCACAAACAAACTGCTGCTGCTCATGGCTGGAGAACAGAGGAAAAAGAAGAGAGAGGGCCAAGCCACGTTGCTTCCTTTTATAGTCTTCTCTCAGATTAGAGACACCTGGGAGAGAAAACACAAGCACATGGTCATCAGCAAGTTATACATCCCATCCAGCAGGGGGGAGTATGTAACACCCCCACCCTAAGTTACTGGACAGTGCATCCTGCAGAGAAAAACAAAGTTAAACAAAATATACCATCTTGTCAGGATTCACTGTTCAGGAACCTACTGGGTCCAGACGCGACAATGCGTCAGCCAGAACATTATCCCTGCCACGGATGTGTCTGACTTCCACACTGAAGGCCTGCAACCGCAAACTCCAACTCATCAAACGTCTATTTTTATTTCGCATCCAATGCAAAAACACAAGCGGATTATGATCCGTATAGACAAGCACTGCAGCACTAGACGAACCAACGTACACTTCGAAACGTTCTAGAGCCATAACAAGCGCCAATGTCTCTTTTTCAAATGGTGGAATACCACTTCTGATGGGAATCAAGTTTTCTGGAAAAGAAACTGGATGCTCTACCCCATCAGCACCATCCTGCAGAAGAACAGCGCCCAAGCCAGTGTCACTCGCATCAACAGCTAACTTAAAGGGATGGTCAAATCTCGGTGCAGCGAGGACAGATGCCTTTAACACAAGATTTTTGTTCTGTTCAAAAGCAAACTGGCAGGCATCAGACCACTTAAAGTCCACCTTCGGACTCAACAGATTAGTCAAGGGCGAGGCCACAGCGGAGATATTTTTACAAAATCCTCTATAATAGCCAACCATCACCAAATAACGGTGAAGCTCAGTATGGGTTGTTGGAACAGGAAATGCCACAATACACTCCACCTTTGTCTGAACAGGACGAACCTGACCTACGTGACAGGACTTACAGTAACACGCAACATCCCTCTTTAACCCAGGCCAAAAGAAATGCCGTAAAATATGGACCCCCAAGTGACCGACAAGAGGATTATGTGCCAGACTCAAGATTTCTGCTCGATATGGACCCGGAATAACAATCTGAGTCACAACACTTGAGCCATCTATAACAGAGGCATTTAAAGGTGTCCACTTACGCCTGAGCAGACCGTCCACCACAAAATAACCTGTTGACAAAGACTCCATGTTATCTCCAGCTGCTGCAGCTTCAAACAAGGGAAACAAGGTAGCATCCTTTCTTTGTTCAGCAATTAACTGCTCACGAGACAGAGACAGGTTTTTAATTTCAGGAACAGCTTTACCACACATGTCGTCAGTCACAGCAGCGTCTGGGGGACAAGCGCAACTATCACCAGGATCCCAGAGAAAACTGTCACTCAAATCAACCTCCTCATCCTCCTTTTTACCCATAGATCGAGTCACAGCACAAGCTGTACAAACCTTGGGAAACCTTTGAGTAAGCTCATCTGGAGACTGCCTAACAGGGACCGGCGTAACTTCAGGCGCAACAAGCACTTTTCTGCCAGCCAAATCATTCCCCATTAGAAATGCAACTCCCTGAATCGGGAAGCCAGGGCGCACCCCCACAACTGCTTCACCGGACACCAAGTCTGACTCAGTCAAGATTTTATGCAGCGGCACACCTATGTTCTTCATACCCAGACCCAACACCGGAACATCAGAGGTGACAGCAGACTCAGAACTAAGTGGCCCGCAGCATCCTCACCGGAAACTTAAGACTGCTGCCAGGCAACGAGACAACACCATCCATCAAAAAAGGAGTGAAGTCATCCAGCCCACCGGACATTTCATCAGACAGCACAGGTTTGTTTACGACACCAAACTTGTTTACTAAAGCCACTCGTTTAACATTTTGCGCTTTTAACACAGGGCAGCCTGCCACAATATGCCCCTTCTTCTTACAATAGAAGCACATCACATTATCTTTAAGATCCTCCCTGTCAGCCTCTGGGGAACCAGATCCTCTGCCACCCCGAGACACCTCAGCCAAACCTTCAGCTCCGTCCTTCCCGTTACCACGGAGACTTTCAAAAGGCTTATTAACATAACTGAAAGGGCAATCCACAAGAACGGACTTGTGAGTGATGACATATTCATCGACCAAGACAGCAGCTTTAAAAACATCACAAACTTTATGCTCATTTAAATATGTTGACACCTTCTCCGGGAGACAGTTTTTGAAGTCCTCTACCAGCACTAACTATTTAAGCCGCGCAAAATCATTAACGCTATTAGATGTACACCAGCGATCAAAGAGAGCTTCTTTCTCGCGAGCAAATTCCACATACGTTTGGTATTCTTGCTTTTTCAGCCCACAAAACTTCTGCCGGTACGCTTCAGGCACTAGCTCGTAAGCTCGAAGCACCGCAGCTTTTACTTTGTCATACTCAAGACACTCTTCCGCCGGAAGTAAAGAGTAAACTTTCTGCGCTTTACCACTTAAGACGCACTGCAAGAGCAAAGTCCACACATGCTTTGGCCACTTCAGCGTAGAAGCCACATGCTCAAACATGATGAAATATTTATCGATATCCTTTTCATCAAAAGGAGGGACCAAACGAATGTTTCTACTCACGTCAAAATCTGCTGATTTCGCGGAAATTTGAGAAGCACCAAGCTCTAACTCACGCAGGCGGATTTTTGTTTGCTGCTCAAGCTTTTTTATTTCAAGCTCATTCACATACAGCAGTTCTTTCTCCTTTAAAGCCAAACGCTGTAAATCAACTTCCAACTCTTTAAGTCTTACCATTTCATCAAGGATTTGACTTGATCAATCTGCAAATTTAGGAGTACTCTGCAACTGGGGCAGAATATCCTTACTAATCAAAGCAGCACATAACTCCGCCTTAACCACCTGTTTCTTCATTTGCTTCGAAACAACGTTAAAATGATCGGCAATTAACAGTAGATTATCCTTAGTGCACTGATGAAATCTTTCCAGGGTAGGGGACTCAACAAACTGCTCTAAATTAAACTCCATCTTCAAGTTGCCAACAAAATCCAACCACAGCACAATATGTTGCTGCACACAGCCTCAAAACAACAACCTCCTGACTCAATGTAGCCTACTGCAATTCAAATTACAGTGATAACCACAAATCCAACAAACTGTGCCCACAAAAGTTACCTAAACATCAAAAAGGTAACACACAGTATATGACCATAAGTGACCAAAAAGCCAACAAAACTGTGTCCAAAGTCACCCAAACAACAAAAGCGTAACACACAGTACACCTGGCCTCAGGCACACAAACCACCAGAAAACATCCAGAAGAGAGAGGGCCAAGCCACGCTGCATCCTTTAATAGTCTTCTCTCAGATGAGAGACACCTGGGAGAGAAAACACAAGCACATGGTCATCAGCAAGTTATACATCCCATCCAGCAGGGGGGAGTATGTAACAATTTTAAAGGCAAGATTTCTGATATTGCTTTCCAGGTCAAGAAAATGTTATTATTTTCTAGGTAGGTGAAGATGAAGGTGTCGGCAGCAGTTGTTCTGCCTTCTCCTTTTCAACATGCAATTTAAGCAATCGCATCAGTTACCTTTTGTTTCAGGCAAAGGCAAAATAATTTCTCCACGCTCTTGTGGTGGACTTGTGTCTGGAAAACACCTTTAGATTATCATAACCAGATTGCAGTCCTTCAGTTTTCCTGGAGTGATGACAAAGAGACATTATTCCTCTTCAGAAACATGGTGTCACATGCCTGTTAGTGTGCATTGCTGGCATCCAAAATACAAATTATTCTAAATAAACTTTTTAAAAACATTAGTGGCTCTATCACATTCAAGGATAATGACGTCAACTCCTGATTGAAAGCAATAGTTCAGAGTAGGGCTGCAGCAGTCATCATCGTCACCATCATCAGTTATTTGCAGGATTTCCTGACTAATGGCTTTGTTTATGAAATGTCAGACTACATTGTTAAATACCCATCACTTGTTCCCAGTGCCCAAGATGACAAGCACACATGCTGAATAAAAAGTTGGCAGTTAATGTTCTTGCAAGCCACGGGTTCACGTGTCATATGCACCATGATGAGAGGTTCACATTACGTTATTATGTTTGTGACCAGACTTTTCTAGAGGAGGAGGGCATGGTGGTGGTTTTACAGACGATAAGGCTGCCAAGCCATTGACCAAAGTTTGAGACCGTTTCAACATTTGTAAGTGTGACGGCACTGGATATTTTCCATATTATGCAATATATGTTATTGCTCAAATTTATGAATTGATATGAACAGATGTTATATGAAATATTTCTACATTGAAAAAGTTTTAATGTTACTGTTTTTCGCCTTTTACTCATGGTTTGCCAACTCTGTTATTTATGTCAACTCTGTTCACATCACCATCAACTCTGTTTCACCAAGTTTTTTTTCAAAGAAGCTATAATTTAATCTGTTTTATTGTTGACAAATTAACCAGAAGCTGTGTCTTAACTAACATTCTCACTACATGAAATTTCAAAGCATTTCATTCATTTTTGGAGCTATATTTAGAGAAAATGCAAACCGTCTTGGCAACTTTCCAATTAAATGTGTCAATGTTTTTACTCCTGAAAAAAGAGTCTTTATCTTAGAAAACTTAAAGTTGAATTAGTGGATGTAAAGACGTAAGTTCTCATAGGAAATACATGGTTTTAAAATGTATTACATTTGAGTATTATAAATATTTACCCTAATGTGTCTGTAACAGAGTTGACTGATTTTACTGTTAGTACAATGATTTTCAGATTAAATATTTTAAATCTTACATGTTTAAGCTTGGCAAGCTGTTTCTCTAGCTGATGGAAGTTTAAGCAAGGCAATAAATCTAACCATTTTAGAAAATCGAACCACCACGGTCAGGATCGTGGTGTTACCTTGAGAGACCGGAAGCCCTGTGACGAAATCCAGGGAGATGTCTGACCATGGCCGGGAGGGAATGGGAAGTGGTTGGAGCAGGCCCATGCGTGATCCAGTGGAGGATTTATTGCGGGCACAGACCGAGCAAGCCTCAAGGTACTCCCGAACCTCCAGCTCCATTGACGGTCACCAGAACCTCCGGGAGATGGCAAACATGGTTATTTTCAGGGAACCCACTAGGTGCTGCTTTTTCTATTTGCCAAGTTACCGCTCCAACCACACAGGACAGTGGGAGGATGAGTTCAGGCTCCTTGGCTGCAGGCTTGGGGTCAAAGCTTCGTGACAGGACGTCCGGCTTGACGTTCCGGGATCCAGGCCTGTAAGAGAGAGAAAAAGAGAAGTGATTAAAAAATAGCCTCCATCTGGCATGGCGTGAATTAAGTCTCTTAGCTTGACGTATGTACTCCAAGTTCTTGTGGTCCGTCCACACTGGGAACGGCTGGCTGGCCCCCTCTAACCAATGATGCCATTCTTCTAGTGCCATCTTGTCTGCGAGCAGTTCCCTGTTTCCGAAGTCATAATTTCGTTCAGCCTTAAACAGTCGCCTAGACAAATAAGCACATGAGTGCATCTTACCGTCCTGCGATCTCTGTGAGAGGACGGCCCCAATCCCCCTGTTGGAGGTATCCACCTCCACCACGAACTGCCGCTGTGGGTCCAGCATGGTGAGGATGGGTGCGGTGGTGAAGCGGCTTTTGAGTTGCCGGAAAGCCGTCTCTGCTGCTGGTGACCACCGAAACCATGCCTTTGGAGATGTTACTGAGTGCAGCGGAGCAGCTATTGCGCTGAAGCGCCTGATCAACCGCCTGTAGATGTTAGCAAAACTGCTGAACCTTCTTGCGGTAATCAGGTGTGGGCCAGTCAGCGACAGCTCTTATCTTTGCCGGGTCCATCTGCACTCTTCCAGGGGCTACAATGAAGCCCAGGAAGGAGATGGTGTTGGCATGAAATTCACTCTTTTCGGCTTTGACATAAAGGTCATGCTCTAAGAGCCTTTGGAGAACCTGGGTCGCATGGGTCTTGTGTGATTCCAAGTCTGATGAGTGAATCAGTATGTCATCTAAGTAGACATAAATGAACAGGTCTAAAAAGTCCCGAAGGACATCGGTGATCATGGCCTGGAAAACTGTGGGTGCGTTTGTGAGCCTGCCTGAGCACCACGCTGTCACCACAGACATTACAGTGCTCATAGACTCTGGGGCCGACGAGAGCTTTATGGACTGGGGACTGGCTGAGAAGCTCGGTTTGAGAACTGAATTATTAGAGAAAACCATCACGGCCAAGGGTCTTAATGAGAATGACTTATTTATTATCACTCAAGCCACATAACCTGTAGAACTTCACATTCAAGACCACCAGGAATCCATGAACTACTTTTTGTTTAACTCTCCATCTCATGCTTTAATCTTGGGACATCCATGGCTGCTTTGCCACAATCCCCACATTGATTGGAGAACTGGGAAAATATTGGGAAACGAAAGTGTCGAAAATGCCGTCAAGGATGAGTCCGAGAAGTTCTCGGACAAAAGTGCTGTACTTCCGTTCATTGGAGCGTAGCTGGCGGCTGAAGAAAGCTGTTGCCAGGCACTGTTCACCCAGTGCCAACTGCATAGTCTGAAGCGTCCGTGGGGATGGGAGCATTGGGTGTTGGCCGCGCCAGCATTGTTGCGTTAGCCAAAGCATTCTTCGAGCTTCTCAAAGCCACATCTCTCTCCGCGGACCAGTCCACGGCGTGTCTTGGGGCTTTGCTTTTCAAAGATTCATAAAGGGGCCACATGAGTTGAGCAGCCTTAGGGATGAAGTGGTGGTAAAAGTTCACCATGCCGGGGAACTCCTGCAGGGACTTGACTGTCAGGGGGCGTGGAAAATTCATGATGGCGTCCCCGTCTTTGGTGACGCGGTGTCCAAGGAAGTCGATGGTGGACAGCCTGAGCTGGCACTTGGCCGGGTTGATGCTCAGTCCGTGCTGGCTGAGTCATTCGAAAAGAGTGCGGAGATGGGACATCTGTTCCGTTATTGATGTGTTGGCGAATAGGATATCATCCAGGTAGACGAAGATGAAGGGCAGGTCCCGCAGCACTGAGTCCATGAGGCACCGGAAGGTTTGTGCTGCATTCTTTAGGCCAAATGGCATGTGCAAGAATTCAAAAAGTCCAAATGGTGTGATAACCGCAGTTTTGGGGACATCCAGTGTGTGGACTGGCACCTGGTGGTAACCGGGGACAAGGTCCACCTTGGAGAAGATGACTCTGCCGGCCAGGTGGGGGGAAAAATCCTGTATGTGTGGGACCGGATACCAGTCAGGCGTGGTTGCATCATTAAGGCTACGGTAGTCACCACATGGGCGTCACCCACCACCGGGCTTTCAGGCAATGTGGAGGGGTGAAGCCCATTGGGCTGTTAGAGCGGCATATGATGCCGAGCCGCACCATGTTTTCAAACTCTGCCTTTGCGATGGTCAGCCAGATCGAGATGTCGAGCCCGGGTATAGGCTGTTGGGCTGGTGGTGGCGATGTGGTGCTCTACCCCATGCTTTGTAGCAGAAGATGAGAAGGTGGGCTGTGTGAGGTCTGGAAACTCATCATTAATCATCTGTGGCTGAAAGCATGCTAGACAGTCTGATGGAGCTTGTTCCACCAAGGTGTTGGGCCTGGGCCTTCTCCAGGCACATGTCTCAAACAAAGAAAGGCCTGTGAGTGAAACCAAAGCCTAAACTACTAGGGCCTTATTGTCACAAGGAGCTGCAACAAAGGAACGTAACCAGGGCCCAGGAGGTGTGAAAACTGTGACTCAGAGTTACGATGCGCCCACAAGCTTTCACTCGATCCCCATTGGCTGTGAACCCGAAAGCTCTGCCAGGATCACGATGACGTCACTCACAGGTTAAAGATGAGGAGACCCCAAATCACGTCGCATTTCCCAGGCAGCACAATTGTGGAGAGACTCAAGTTTCATACAGCGCTGCCGTAAGGGTGCATCTTTGGTGAACGTTTTCCACTTCCCTTTGACCTAAACTTTCAGTTCCCTCCTCGCTGGACAAGACAGAGACTGTTTTGGTTTTTCTTTGTTTTTGTTCGGATATTCGTCATTATTGTTTTGGATCCAGGAACACTGCAAAACCCAGCGTTTCCTCATCGCCTGCAGAAGGAAGACATTATCTTCAGAAGGAGATGAAACCCTGTCCCTTCCACCGAGTCAACATAACGCTGTGAACAGCCTGCCATCAGCTTTTAGTTCACTAAAGCTTGACCCCGCTCTCGTGCTCCCAAACGGGTTGAAGCATCAAGCCAGACGGGCACCCACGCTATCCGCAACAAGCAGTATAAAGTAAGAGGCTTTTGTTTGGGCAGAAACAGATAGTATATAGCGTGGTTTTCTTTGTTGTGTTTTATTTTATTGTAAAAGGACCGCCGAGTCCGATTTAGTGTACTGTGTGCTAACTGCGTATTACGCTCACAAGGAGCTCAAACAGGCTAGCCCAGCCTGTACAGTCTTGCCGCCGTGTGTGACCACAATACGTCGTATTCCGGCTCGATCAGCGGACTATAAACGAACCTCGATTCGTTTGTCAGCCACTGTTTGAGGGAGAGACGACCACTGTGTCCCGCATGGTCATTGTGTTTTCTTTGTTGTTTGCTCAGCACTAGCTTAGCTTCCTTTCCTCTTGCTAACTAACACCCACAAACACACACACACCTAGAGACCCATCGTCTTATGAGCAATCTGTTATAGTCTGAAACTAAAGCTAATAACACCGCTATAAACTAAGGTACTGTGTTTAGTGATACCCTTTTATTGACTTCAGAGACGGACTCCTCATGGTAGCACGTCTACCTTTTCTTGGAACTGTGGGTAATCCCTCTAAATTCACCTCTCGTGCAACCAAACTGCACGTGAGACCAAAGACGATGCAACCAGCGTCTTTGTTCAAACCTCGTGCGCACATGTGTGACCACATTTGGCCAATACATTCACTGCCGCCATTTTTGAATCCCAGGTAATTCAGTACAATCTGAATCATCAGCTCGGGATTCGTGCTCTCACATGACTTCACCAAATCACGTTCGGTGCTTCCTGTAGTCTCTTCAACGAGAGTTCTTAAGTCACGCCCACTGATTTGTAGTCCGGCGGGCATGACCTCATAAGCCACGACTGGCCATCTTTGTGGTCCGGCGGACGTGACCTCACAAGCCACATTTGGCCATCTTTGTAGTTTTTAGAAGGGACTTCCTGTTACACACACACACACACACACACACACACCTTCCCCCATTTATATGTTTGGCTTGTTTATGTTTCGATGTTGCTAGCTGTTGAAAGCAACTGTTGTTTGTCAAAGTAGGTGGTTTGTTTTTGGAGGAAAGCTTTAATAAATACTGTTGACTTCAACTGAGCAGTGTCTGTGATTATTTTGCGCAATCCCATATTATAATGTTTGCTGGTTGAGATGGTCAGTGCTCAGATTCACACCTTCCCACTTATCTAATTATTGATATTTTCATAATATTGACAATTTGAGGTCAAGGTCAATTGTTTTTGTATGGCACATTTACAGACGGCTAAGCCCCACCAAAGTGCTTCACATAAAGTGCAATTAGTGCAATAAAAACAGGACTCAATTTGATTAAATTCAGGCTTTGAGATTAGAGGTATATCATTTGATTATTGATCCCTGATTTCAGGGTGGTGCCCCGTGTTCATTAATGACTCATAGTTACCTAGGTTTCATTAATTAACTGAACTAATAATTTTGATTAATTAATAGTAATAATATATTAATTAATAATCAATAATTAATATAAATTCCCAACAAAGGGTACATGGATATGATCAGAAGGTGGCAGCGTTGATCAATCAGCATTTTTTTGACATCCACCAGCAGGTCATAGGCACACAGGAAATCCGCGCCAAGGATAGGGAAGGTTACCTTGGCCGTGACAAAGTCCCAGCCAAATGTCTGTCCATCAAAGCACAACTTCACATACCTCATGCCATAAGTGTGGATGGGGCTGCCATTTGCAGCTGCCATGGACGGGCCTTGTCCATCACCCAGGATGTCCACGCTCAATGCAGGCAGGATGCTCAGCTGCCCGCCAGTGTCACACAGGAGCCCCCGACCAGAGATGGTGTCTTTGATAAACAAACCTTTACGACCGGCGCTCATGGCCACTATTGAACACCGGCTGCGTCGTTTCCCGCCCCTGCAAAGCTGCAAGGGGATCGGCACCACTTCGCTTTGGGACCAAATTTTGCGCGGTAAAAACACAGTCCAGTGGGTCGCCGCCCTGTGAGAGCCACTGCCGCAGTGGCGGCCATAATGTGTCCCGTCACCAGCGAGAAAGTCCCGCCGGGAAACGGTGCAGCAGCGCCGTGTTGCTGTCCCGTAATGAAGAATTTATCAGTCTCCTAGGCCAGAGCTCAGCAGTCCATAATGGCGGTGTTGGCCAGTGCTGCTCGTACCTGAGAGGGAAGCTGTTGCAGAAAAAGTTGGATGAAGAGGAAATCTGGCTTGTGTTCTCCCATGAGATCCAGCATCCTGTCCATGAGTTCAGACAGCTTGTTGTCGCTGAGGCCCTGGATGGAGAAAAGCTGGCTGGCCCGTTCTGTGTCGGAAAGCTCGAAGGCTTTCAATAGGTGAGTCTTGAACATTTTATAGTTCTCTTCCTCCGGTTGGTTTTTGAGAAAACTCGCCATTCTCCTGGCTGTAGAACTTCCCAGTGCCAGCACCACAAAACAGCATTTTGTGGCATCCGCGGTAATGTCCCGGAGCACAAACTGCGCTTCTGTTTGGGTGAACCAGGCTGAAGCAGACGATTCCCAGAAGTAGGGCAGCTTAAGGGAGATGCCGTTAGTCGACATGTTCGTGGATATGTCTGTGGAGTCGTCCAGCAGACAAAGGTTGGGGTCACCAGTGAAGAAGTTGTGGAAAATAGGAAATGAACAACTTCTCTCCTTGACTGCTTTGTCAGTCGTTTATTTATGAAGAACAACAAAAAACACCAACAGCGGTAAAAACGCTAAGTCTCCTAGCCCCTCCCAACTCCGTTGCCAGGGTTACTCACTCACAACTCTTCGTTGCCATGGTTATTTACTGATGCTCACTAGAGGGACTTGCCCAACAGTCAGTTGTCAGTGAGAGGCAAACTAACCAAATGGTGAATTACGTTCGTTCAGTCCACTACAATGTTATTATAATGGACTACTTAATACATAATTATAAAAGACTCTGTAATATGTAATTATAAGATACTACATTTAGTTGGTGAGTCACGACGTTTTTCAGCAACTTCAGTCATCGTAGCTAACCATTGCTAATGTTACTAAGTGTAATAATGTTACCGATATCACAATGAATGGAGACACTTATGTATAACCATGTATTTATATAGTTATAATATTCTGAATATTCTGATTCAACTAACGTATAATTTAGCTAAACATTTAATTTAGCTGATAACCTGTTTCACATCTTGTGAGCAGTGGCTAAGTTTAGATAACCAACGTTAACATTAGCTAACGTTAGTCTTACAGTTACGAGGCTAAGTTAAGATAACCAACTTTAACGTTAGCTAATGTCAGTCTTACAGCTGCGTGGCTTAATTTAGATAACCAACTTTAATGTTAGCTAACGTCGGTCTTACAGCTACTGTTACTGTAAGTCAACTTATTATTACTGCTCTTGGTAGCGGTAGCGTTACACCGGCAGACCTAACTGGCATTCTTCATGCCCACTTGGGCCAGCAAGAAGCCCAGGATGCTCAACTGAGGGAGGAGTCTGTACGCCAGGAGCAGCGGTTCAAGTCATTACATCATCATTTCCAGATGCTGCAGCTTGAGGTGCAGGCTTGCACTCCAACTGGGCTGGACACCCTGGGCCAGGGAAATCTGGACTCAGATGAAGTAAGTTCACCAGCCCAAGCTGCACAGTTACCCGAGGGTCCTCAAGCCATTTCCCCAGCAGGTCAGTTTCAGTTCTTCCGATAGCCCAGATTAGAAAAGCTTACAGAGGCTGATGATATTGAACACTTTCTTGCAACGTTTGAAATGATTGCAGCAGCATGTAGGTGGCCTCATTGTGACTGGGTTTTTCGCCTCATACTGGTAAGGCAAGAAGTGCCAATGTGCATATGGACATGGATGATGCTCACAATTGTGATTATGTTAAGGAAGCCATTCTTAAAAAATATGACATTAACCCAGAGACCTACAGGCAGAGATTTCGCTTCACAGATGTTGACCCTGGTGAAACTCCCAAGGAGCTGTATGTAAGGCTGAAGGAGCTGTTTGGGAAGTAGATCCGACCTAAAGGTAAAACTGTTCAGGATGTTGGTGAAATGATTATCTTGGAGCAGTATCTGCGAATGTTATCTCCTGAGCTTCAGGTATGGATCTGGGAACATGATCCATTGTCAGCGGCAGAGGCAGCTTCACTGGCTGATGTGTTTGTGGCTGCCCGTAGAAAGGGACAACCATGGAGCTACACCACCTGGAAGGCTACGAAAGACACCCGCAAACCCTTTCAACACCAACAGAGGGTGACACCAGGTGTGGGTAAGGCTCCAATGAGGGAGAACCAGCCAGCAAATGCACCCACAAAGCCGTTTAACAGAGTGCCCATTTGTTACCTGTGTGGACAGGAAGGTCATACGAAACACATGTGCCCAAAGAACCCTACTAAGCTCACTCAAATGTGTGTGGTACCCCTGCAAAATGACCTCAAACCTAAAAATATGCAATCTATGAAGTTAACGACCGTCAAAATTAATGGCAAATCTCTAAAGGCCCTAATTGACATGGGCAGTGATCAGACTCTGGTGCACAGGCAATTTGTGCCCTCTAATGTGATCTGCACTCTTGAAACCATCCCCATCTGCTGTGTGTGTAGCCTGAGCCAGGTAAGTTCAGGAATAATGATAATGCAAGTGACAATGATAGACAGGCAGAGACAAATAATTCCCCCAAGATCACAATTTTTATTATATAAAAATACAACAGTGTCTACTCTTAGCAGCGGAATTATTAAAAATAAAGCACTTTAATATAAAGGCTTCCAAACAAAATAAGTCAGTGGAAGGGAAGGAGCGCTACAAGATGGCCAGGAGGGGCCACCATCGAGGGAGGGACAAAATCTACAGGGCCAGAGTACTCACCCTGCTTCGTGCTCAACACATACACAAACAAAATACCCAAACTACAAAATCAAGAAATGTATATATATAAACTGAGGAGCATGCGAAAGTAAAACTAAACACACCAGGGGAGTGTGAAGCTCGGGTGAGAAACCCTGAACCGCCAGTCCCTCCACCGTCGGTGCGACCACGCCGTCACCAACCCTGCAGCACTCACGCAGAGAGAGAGAGAATCAGATCAAAAAAATAAACTTCATATATAACTGCTGCAACAGTCTAGCCTCATCTCTTGGGGGAAAAGAAGAAAATTAACCTAACAAAGTCTGGATAAAGATAATATCAAAACAAGACAAATGTGAGACAACCACCGGCTACTCACAACAGAAACAAAATAAACGCAAACAAAATCAACGTAACCCAACCTAAACAAAACAGCAGTGGCAGTCTGTCTAAATAGAGAAAAGAAAAAAAACAGATTAAATAAACAAACATTCTGCCAAACAAATCCTAAACAAAGTAAACTGTCCTTTACCTCAGGTATCATACCAGCTCGCGATGTATGGCTCTATCTGTGGGAGCGGGGATCATACAGAGCGACAACAGTACCTAAGAACAACAAACTAAGCATAAAACACAGACACAATAACAACATTTTACAATATTTAAAAACACTCGCCTACCATCGGGAGACATCCAACAATCACACCGGGGGGTGAGAAATAGGGGACGCAGCAGTAACAGCAGCAGCAGAGGAAAAAGGCCTGTCATGCTTGCATGTGGGCCTATATACTGACATCAATTTGTGAATGAGGAAGTAGGAGGGGCTAACATCCCTATGGCATCCAACTAAGGACAAACTTCCTACCGGTCACATTGTGATAGGAAGCCTTACTCCGCTGCTGGCTTTTACATTGAGGCTTTTGAACATTGGTGTAGCTGACAATCTTCCCTTTCCAGTTGTGTTAGGTAGAGACCTGCCAGTTTTGTTTGATTTAATACATCAATCTCAAAGTTGTAATGTTGCAGTAACCAGAGCCCAAGCTAAGCTGGCGGATGAGCCCTCTTTAACCCTCAGTGCCCTGCCTTTTTATGATAGAGCCCTGGACATCCAGCCTGGGAAGTCCCGGAAGACGCGCAGACAAAGGAGGCAGGACCGATTCCATCATACAGTGGTAAAACCATCTAATGAGGTAGCTCCAGAGTTTCCATTGGGTTTTAAAGTGCCTTCAAATATGGTTCAGATGCAACAAGATGACCTCAGCTTAGCCGCTTTGTTGCAGAGTGCTAAGGAGAGAGGGGTGGAGAGTGAGTTGGAGGACAGTTCCAGAGAGAAGTATTTCCTACAGAAGGGTATTCTTTACCATCAACATGGACCAGCTAAGCAGCTAGTGGTTCCTAAGGTGGTGCGAGACACAGTGCTTGTCTTGGGCCACTCTGTTCCCTGGGCTGGCCACCTAGGGAAACACAAGACCCTGGCTCGCATTAGACAACACTTCCACTGGCCTGGTTTACGGGCAGATATAGTCCAGTTTTGTAGGACGTGCCCTCAGTGCCAGAAGACCTCTAGAGCCCCGCTCCAGCCTCTCCCGATTGTTAATACTCCCTTTGAGCATCTTGGGATGGACATAGTTGGCCCAGTTGAGAAAAGCAAAGCAGGAAACCGCTATATGTTGGTAATCACGGACTATGATAATAAATATCCAGAAGTTTTTCCCCTAAAATCTGTCAAAGCAAAGACTGTGGCCTTCTCCTTGGTGCAGTACTTCTCCAGAGTGGGTTTCCTCATGAAATTTTAACTGACCAGGGCACTAACTTTATGTCCACACTTCTCAAACAGGTTTATCAACTGCTTGGCATCAAGAGTGTGCGAACAACCCCTTACCATCCACAGACAGACGGCCTGATGGAGCAGTTCAATCAGACTCTCAAGCAAATGCTCCGTAAGTTTGTCAATGACACTGGTTCAGACTGGGATCAATGGCTATCCTACCTCCTTTTTGCATATAGGGAGGTACCTCAGGCCTCAACTGGGTTTTCCCCATTCAAACTGTTATATGGTCATGAGGTGAGGGGACCGCTGACCTTACTGAGGGAAGCCTGGGAGGGGAACCAAGGGAGGGGGAAGCTGTTGACATCATTTCCTATGTAGCGCAATGTAGTGTAGTGAACTCATATAGTTCAGAATGACTGAAATGGCCCAGCAGCACATGGCGGAGGCCCAGAAGTACCAGAAAACTTGGTATGATAGGTCAGCATGGCAGAGGACCTTTATACCTGGTCAGAAGGTTCTAGTCATGCTGCCCACCAGTGACAGCAAGCTCCTCGCCAAGTGGCAAGGACCCTTTGAAGTGGAGAAACAACTTGGACCAATCACCTACCAAGTTGCCACCCCAGGGCGACCACGTTGCAGCAGTGTGCTGCATGTGAATTTCCTCAAGGAGTGGGCTGAAAGACCGGAGAAAGAGACAGAGGTTTTGCTGATCAGAGCTGTGGAGGAGGAGGAGGCCGTAGATGAATACCTTCCCTCACCATCTCCCACTGAACTTGGTCTAGGACATCTGTCAGCTGATCAACAAACGCAGGTGAAAGCTTTATGTAATCCTCAGATATTTCAAGAATACACAGGTCGTACAGATATGGTTAAACATAACATTGTGTTAAAAGATGGGGCTGCTGTCAAGTGGATGAGTTACAGGATACCAGAGTGCCTCCTGGTGTCCCTGAAGAAGGAAAAGGACCTGCTGCTGTCTCTGGGGATCATTGAGGGCTCAAAAAGTGAGTGGTGTAACCCAGTGATTTTGGTCCCCAAAAAAGATGGTACAATACGGTTTGGATCAATTTCAGATACCTGAACTCTATCCCACACCACGGATTGATGATATGCTTGAGCGTCTGGGTAAAGCAAACTACCTGACCACCATTAACTTGTGTAAGGGCTACTGGCAAGTGCCTCTTTCCGAGCAGTCCAGGGAACTGACTGCCTTTCAGACTCCTTGGGGACTATTCCAGTTTTTAGTCCTGCCATTTGGCCTTCATGGGGCCCCTGCAACCTTCCAACGGCTTATGGATCAGGTATTGAGGGGTTGTGATGACTATGCCTGTGCCTATCTGGATGACATTGTGATCTACAGTTCTGCTTGGGAGGAGCATCTCCAGCATCTGCAGGAGGTTCTGGTCCATCTCCGATCAGCAGGGCTAACCATCAACCCTGCAAAGTGTGTCTTTGCCAGGTCTGAGACTGAGTTTCTGGGTTTCATTGTTGGAAATGGAGTGATCAAACCACAGATCCACGAGGTCCATGCCATTGAGTCCTGTCCCCTGCCTCAGACCAGGAAGCAACTAAGATCCTTCCTAGGGATGGCAGGTTTCTATCATCGATATTTCCCTAATTTATCAGCCAGAGCTGCTGTACTCACAGATAGGACTGGATCAAGGTGCCCCAACCAGGTTCAGTGGACAGAGGAGAAGCAGCATTTCGGGACTTGCAGCATGCTCTAGGTAAGGACCCAGTCCTTAATAGTCCTGACTTTGATAAACCTTTTATCCTACAAACAGATGCCTCTGAGAGGGGTATTGGAGCTGTCCTTTTGCAGGGACCATCAGAGGACCAACATCCCGTGGCGTTCATCAGCCGCAAATTGTTCCTGAGGGAGGTCCATTACTCTATGGTGGAGAAGGAAGCAATCAAGTGGGCCCTTGACTCATTAAAGTACTACCTCCTGGGAGGGAATTCACTCTGCAGACTGATCACAAAGCCCTCCAATGGATGCAGCGGATGAGAGGCACTAATGGCCGCATCACACGATGGTATCTTGCCATTCAACCCTTCCGTTTCACAGTCCAACACATCCCAGACTCAATGTGACGGCAGACTACCTCTCTCGCTGTTTAAGCGACAGTTCTGAAGGGGGGAGTATGTGATGGCCACAGTAGCAACCCCACACTGAATAACACACAAAGGGTGGTAACTCCTCAATTTTATTTTGTTTCTTTACACAATACTCATAAACAAAAATAACTGGACACAGGTTTTGAGTTTCATAATACACTTCTTTTTATTAGTAGTTTTGACAATGGTTTCCTTTTTGTAGTGCACACATTTAGGTAACGTTTCTTAGTCAATTTTGCTATTTTTTTGTTTCAGTAATTTCATTAATTGTCTTGAAAGTTAATGTTGTTCTTTGAGTTACCAATTCCCTGGGAGTTGCAGTGGAGTTCCTGGCTGGCCAGCAAAAGGAGGCCGAGCTGCCTCAGCTGGCCTTAAATACTGATGGCTGCTTAATTGGACTGTACCATGGGCCTCCTGCATCATGGGGAGGGGCCATGGTTCATGCTTTAATGGATAGATGGCATTTTAGTGAAAATTATTATTATGTTGATGATTATTAATTTTCTTCCCTTAAAGAGCAGGCAGACTTATTTATAGTATGATTTGTGTTTTTTGTAGTTTTGTTTAAATGGTTACATCCTTGTCTATTCCCCCCGTGTGTCCAAAATGGCCTGATCAGCTAGTATATATGTGAACCCTTATGTTTCAGTTGTTAGTTTTTTTTAGTCTGTCCTGAACTACGGTATATATAACTTAACCTAAACTAAGTTTAGGATCTGACTGAGCATTTGTAAGACTTGCTGGAGCAGGTCTGATCCACGGAGGCCTCACCCCCCAACATACAGGACCCAGAGGATCCACTATAAAATGCCCTGGTGTTCGACACCACAGGACACCCTCAGAGGTCTTAAGTTAAGGTCAGAGCTGTTTTGGCTGCACAAGGGGAACCTTCACAATATTAGGCAGGTGGTCATTCAGATTCAGATTAAGAATACTTTATCAATCCCCGGGGGGAAATTGTTTTTGTACATGGTACAAGCAAGAATGTAAACAAGAGATAAAGATAAAGATATACATAAGAATAAAATATAAAATATGAAAATAAAATACAAAATAAAATTGTACGGTAGACAATAAAATAAATAATAAAGTAGACAATGTAAAGTGTTCAGTGACCAATTAAAGTATTTACAAATGTACAGTGCAATATATATAAGTTATGGAAATATACGTACATAAATATATGTTATTAATGAATGTGAATGAGTGACAATTTGAGTCACGTCATCAGAGGGAGGAGTTGTAGAGTTTAATGGCCACAGGCAGGAATGACTTCCTGTGGCGCTCAGTGCTGCATTTGGGAGCAATTAGTCTCTCGCTGAAGGTGCTCCTCTGTCATTCTTTGTGTAACGGTCTACAGACCACCCCGGTACTCAACCTCTTTTATCAGCGAATTCTCTGAATTCTTATCAATCATTCACTCCACCTACAACAGGATTTTAATAACTGGTGATTTTAATCTACATGTTGATAACACCTCGGATCCAGTATCCAGAGAATTTTTAAACCTCTTAAACTGTTTTGATTTTAAACAGCATATCACGCAGCCGACCCACGGCAGAGGGCACACCCTGGACCTGGTCATAACCTATGGGCTGTCCATGGGTGTGTCCTCTGTCGTGGACCTGGCTGTGTCTGACCACTACTGTGTGTTTTTTAACATCACCAGTTTTAACCAGCGGGAGGCCCCGGTGAGAACGGTGAGGAAACGCTACCTTACTTCTGAAGTGGCTGCAAATTTTATCCAGACTTTACTGAGCACTCCTGCACAAATTTTACCAGCACCCTGTGATTTTATCGTCGACAATTTTAACAACAACCTGAAGTCAACGCTGGATTCAGTAGCTCCTCTTTTAACTAAATCAATTAAGACAAAACCTACACCCCCGTGGAAGAATGAGGAAATTAAGACACTGAAAAGAAACTGCAGGAGTGCTGAAAGGAGATGGAGAAAATCAAAACTGACAGTGCATTATGAAATCTTTCGCCAACAACTCAAAACCTACAATTATGCCATTAAACAGGCAAGAATTTCTCATTTCAAAAAATTAATCTCTGACCATAAAAATAATCCCAAATTCCTCTTCTCCACCATTGATTTTTTAACAAACGGCAATTTTAACAAGTCCCATAAAAGAACAACAGATACTCTCTGTGAGGACTTTGCAGACCACTTCAGGGGTAAAATTGACGACATTCGATCCAGTCTTTTATCTCAACAGACCCTAGCTGTCTCCACACCTGGTTCATTACTTTTACCTGAGGAAACACTGGAGAGTTTTGTCCTGGTTGATGCGATGACACTTGGTCGAGTTTTCTCCCAGGTAAACCCTACAACCTGCCTTTTAGATCCAATTCCCACGCCATTTTTTAAAAGATTTTATGGATTCTTTGAGGAAAAGCTTTTAAACATAGTGAACTGCTCTCTTCAGACGGGGGTCTTCCCCACCTCCTTTAAAACAGCTGTGGTGAAGCCCCTTCTGAAGAAGAGCAATTTAGACCCCAACATCCTTAATAATTACCGACCTGTATCCAACTTACCATTTTTAAGTAAAATTTTAGAAAAACTTGTTTTTAATCAAGTTAATGATTTTTTAAACGCAAACAACATTTTAGAGAGGTGTCAGTCTGGTTTTAGGAGGAACCACAGTACCGAGACGGCCCTTTTAAAGATTTTAAATGATGTCAGGTGCAACTTAGATGAACACAAACTCACAGTCTTGGTACTACTGGATCTAACCGCCGCCTTTGATACAGTAGACCATCACATTTTATTAAGCAGACTGAGGAACCTGGTCGGCCTCTCTGGTACTGTTTTTAACTGGTTTGTCTCCTACCTCACAGACCGACACTTCTTTGTAAGTATGGATACATGTTCCTCAAGAATCCATCAGATCAAGTGTGGGGTTCCCCAGGGGTCAATTTTAGGTCCAATTCTTTTTAATCTTTACATGCTTCCCCTTGGGGACGTCATCAGGAGACACGGCATCAGCTTTCATAGTTATGCTGACGATACGCAACTGTACATCGCCGTGTCTCCTGAGGACACAGGGCCTATTGACGCCCTTTTAAAATGCATTTTAGATATCAAGTCATGGATGGCAGCAAATTTCCTCCAGCTTAACCAGGACAAAACAGAGGTTCTAGTCATTGGTCCTGAAGGCCAGAAAGAGAAACTTTTAACAAAATTACAAGATCTTAAACCATCTACAACTGTAAAAAATCTGGGCGTGATTTTTGACTCTGAGCTCAGCTTTATACCACACATCAAAAACATAACAAAGATAGGTTTTTACCACCTTAAGAATATAGCCAGAGTCCGCCCGTTTCTCTCTCAGGCCAGCACGGAGGTACTGATGCAT
Source organism: Lagodon rhomboides (assembly GCA_039737535.1). Taxonomy (NCBI): domain Eukaryota; kingdom Metazoa; phylum Chordata; class Actinopteri; order Spariformes; family Sparidae; genus Lagodon; species Lagodon rhomboides. The sequence goes on along the minus strand of CM077784.1, from coordinate 9,248,453 downwards.
GCTTTTATCTCCTGTCGTTTAGATTACTGTAATGCCCTGCTCTCTGGTCTTCCCAAAAAGACTACCTCTAACCTTCAATTACTGCAGAATTCAGCTGCACGAGTGCTGACGAGGACCAGAGGGCGGGAGCACATTACACCAGTTTTAAAATCGCTGCATTGGCTCCCCGTACGTTTCAGGATTGATTTTAAGGTTCTTTTAGTCGTTTTTAAATGTCTTAACGGTCTTGGGCCTTCTTATTTATCTGACTTGCTTTTACTGTATCAACCCTCACGGACCCTGAGGTCATCCGGCACTGGCCTTTTAACCATACCACATGTTAACTCTAAAACACACGGGGAGGCGGCTTTTAGTTATTATGGCCCCCGATTGTGGAACAGCCTGCCGGAGAGCCTCAGGGCCGCAGAGACTGTTGATGTTTTTAAAAAGAGGCTCAAGACCCACCTTTTTAACTTGTCTTTTAACTGACTTGCTTCTAATCGATTCTATGGCCCGCGCCATGGCTGTGGAGCCACGGCGCGGGCTCTTCCGTCTGTCCTGGCTGGGTGGTTCCGGGGGGGCGCCTCATTGTGACAACAACCAGTATGACTTCCCGGCGTGGATGGCTCCCCAGCAGAGGCCTTCCTCACCTGGATCCTCAGTCCCAAGCCACCCTGTATCTTAACGTGTGTATTTTAATAGTTGTGTGTGTATGTCTGGGAATGTATGTAGAGGTGTGTACCTGCGTGTTTGCGTTTGTGTGTGTGCGTGTGTATGAGGTCTTTTAACTGTCAAAGCACTTTGTGTTGCATTTTAATGTGTATGAAAGGTGCTATATAAATAAATAAAGTTTGAAGTTTGAAGTTTGACCAGTGCGTTGTGGAGAGGGTGAGAGTCATACTGCAGTATCGCCCGCAATTTTGACAGCATCCTCTTATCAGACACTACTGTCAAAGTCATATATAATATAGTCATATATAATATATAACATAAGTCATATATGTGTGTATATATATATATATATATATATATATATATATATCGGATCAAAGATTTTTAAAATATTGTGATACAGATTTTCTTTTTTATGTTTCTCACCACAACTTTAGTGCCAATGAAACAACTTTTGATTATATAATAATTGTTATCTCTGCTCTCTCCCTGATGCTGGTATTAGATCCATTGCTGCAACTCAGTCCATCCAATCTGTCACGACCCGCCGGCCATGATCTGGCAGCTGTATGAATGTGTGTGGGTGAATGTAGTTTTTGGCTTTCTTTTGCTCCTTCTTGTATGCTTGGTCTGTTTTTGTTTTGGGTGTCTGTCTGTGTCTCTCATGCTCTAGGGGCTGCTGGTGGGCGTGGTCGCTGCAACTCTGCTGCTCATCTCATCACTCCTGCACTCCGGTTCCTCATCACTCAATCAGCTACCCTATAAAGACCAGTCCGACTTTCCAGTCCCCGCCGGATCGTCGTATCAGCTGGTATGAGACACGCCAGCTCACCTGAAAATCCATTCGTTTGAGTAAGCCTGTATCTAACTCGTTTTGTCCTGTTTTCACCTCAGACCGTCTCACTCTCAGCCGGAACCCAGATCTGCCCGCCAGCACAGCCCCGACCGAGAGCTCTGGAGCCCGGACCTCATTCTCGCACTCAGACTCATCTGAAGCTCCTGCAACTCTCACCACGACCTGTTGTTGTGTCACTCTAAATAAATTCTCTGTAAACCACTCCACTTCTGGTCTGCGTTTGAGTTCTGGTCACCAGTCCTGACACAATCTGGCAAAACCCTTGATGTCCACATTCAGTAAAATTTGCTGTACCATTGATGCACCTTTGCATCAACAACTACAGGATGGGACAGGAGGAGGTAGCACCTTGGAAACATCTTGACTAATTAAAGACACTTTTATGCCAATGGACATTTCAAAACCTTGGACTTCTATCTGTCTATGGACTGTAGAAGTAAGCCAGGGTATGCTTGGTAATTCTATTCAAGCATATTGTAGACAGTTCAGTTTCAGTAATCTTAACCATAATGATCATCTGTATCATACTGAGCACTCATTTATTTTTATAAAAAAAATGTTAATGATCTTTCAGTCATTAAAATATTAGATACAACTTTTGCCGTTTTAACCAAAGGTTATATGTTTTTTTGGGCGGCTGTAGCTCAGGAGGTAGAGCGGGTCGTCTAGTAATTGGAAGGTTACTGGTTCAAACCCCAGCTCCTCCCCAGCTGCATGTCAAAGTGTCCTTGAGCAAGATAATGAACCCCAAATTGCTCCTGATGAGCAGTTGGCGCCTTGCATGGCAGCCTCGGGCATCAGTGTATGAATGTGTGTGTGAATGTGGCATGTATTGTAAAGCACTTTGAGCGGTCAGTAGACTGGAAAAGCGCTATAAAAATGCAAGACCATTTACCATTACCAAAACAACTAAGAGATGTGATTTGTGCTAAATATGTGGAGTGTATTAAGATTTTAGATGACAGGTTTTAGACATTTGCTTAGAAACACTCCAAATTGCACTCCATAAGTGAGTTGTGACCAAAACTAATTAAATAACAACTGAAACCATGTTTGCCATTATATTTATCCATCTTCAAACATTCTAAGGTAGGAAATTTACTTGAAAACCCTTTCTTAAGTGTAATACAACTTAATCTATTTCACAGTGCAAAAATATGTTTCTCTGACTTAGAAATGCTCCAAATTTCCATAAGTGAGTTTTGACCAAGAGTGAATTAAAGAGCAACTAAAACCATGTGTTTCCTACCTTAGAAAGTTTGAAGTTGGATAAATATAATGGCAAAGTGTCATGGTTCTGTGTTTTGGTGTGTCTTATGTTTTGATTTCCATGTTCTCTTGTGTCCTTTCAGTGTCTCCTGTGCTCTCCCCTCTGTTTTCCCCTTGTTGCATGTATGTCTCCCTCTGTCTGCCACTGTTATTTCTCCTCTGTGCTTCCCCCTCGTTATCTCACCTGTCCTCTTCCCTCCTCTCTCTCTTCACCTGTTCCTCGTCCCCTCATCGGTGTGTCTGTGTATTTAAGCCTTTGTTCTCCATGCACTCCTTGTCGGTTCATTGTATCTGTTTCTGTGAGTTTGGATGATGGTCCCCTCAAGTTCCTTGTGCTACCTCTCATGTCTCCAGTCTGTTTGGGTATGTTTTTTTTGGATTTGGACTTTGGATTTTGATTTCTTTGTTGCCTTTTTGATTTGTACTTTTACTTGTACTTTTGTTCTTCGTTAGCTGTTTTGCTACTTTTTTGTCCCTTGGACTTTCTTTTCTTTTGTTCTCTAGTTTTTTTAGCGTTCAGATTTGTTTTTAATAAAGTTCGCCTTTTGTTTCCACACCCTGCCTCTTGTTCTGATTTGCATTTGGGTCCTTCAATTCCCCTTAACAACCTCACCCCATGATACAAAGGTCCTGCCTTAGAAAGTTTGAAGTTGGCAAGTTGGCAAGAAAAGACTTAAGCCTTTTTTCAGTGAAATACAGCTTAAGAAAATGCCTAAGAAATGCTATAAGAATGAATGGTACATTTTAAATGTCTGCTCTGAGCTTTGGACGCTCCATGTAGCCATTATCCTGTAGCCCACACACAATCACATACACCTCCAAGTAACCTCTAAACACCTTTAAACATTGTTTTGGTCTCACGGGCATCAGTGTAGTGATGTTTTTTGTTTATTTCTCTCTAACAATGGGCTGAATGGGGCAGTCAGCGCCATCTGTTACTGTTGAGGCTGATGGCTGCTCTAATGGGCTGGGACTTAAGTCCACGCTGCTGCCATATACACACACACCTCTTCTCTATTATTCACTCACTTCAGTCCATTGATACAACCAACCCTGTTTGGCACAGTTGCATCCATTGCTGTGTCCTCCTAGAAGTCTTTCTCTTGTAAAAACAAAACATTTGAATTGACTAAGGATGAAGTGTAACCTGTTATGTTCGCTATGAGTGTGAAATGGATTCATTTCAGCGTAGCTGTGGCGGAAAAAAACCAACCCATTGTTCTCACCAAACTCTGCTGCTTAAGGTGTTTTTCACCCCCTGGCCACGCGGAGCAATTAAAGCCCCGTTTACATGAAGGGAAAACGCAGATATTTCCATGCGGTTTGGCCTCTCATTTACGCGAAAACCCCGTTTTTATCACAGAAAACGATTATTTCTAAAAACTCCGGGCAAAGTGGAGAATTTGGAAAACTCTGGTTATGTGTTGTCGTGTCAACTGGGGGAAACGGGGTTTTAGGTTCTCACGCTCATTAGGCTATTCGCCAGAAAATGCTTAACGTCATGTGAGCGTTGTTTTGAAAGGAACAGGAAGTCGCTCATGTTATTTGTTGTTGTTCATTCTGAGGATTCTGATTGGCTTGCATGGCTTTATCCTTCTCCCTACACTGCCGCCCATAGGTTTGGCATAGTCATAATGGCGCTCGACGGCGTATTTATGCGGGTTGAGTAAATGACAACTTTTTTGAAAACGATGTGTGCACAATGTTATTTTTGAAAATGGAGGGGGGTAAATATTCATTTCTCTAAATACCCTGCTATATATAAACGTGGACTAAATTCAGTTTTATTTATATAGCGCCAAAACATGACAGAAGTTATCTCAGGGTGTTTAAACAGTAATGTGCCCATGTCAGCAGGACATACCAAAAGGGGACAAAACAACCCTGCACTTGGAAAAGCTACATTTTAATATCAAAGGTGAGGTTTATGCTTTCTCTGCTGCCACTGCACTCATTAAGATGAGTTCAAATTTCAAACTAGTCACTACTCAATTTCTCCTTAAAATGTTCAATATATAGAGCTGGCATTGTCACACACAATGCTAGCTCTATATATTGAACATTTTAAGGAGAAATTGATTGTCCACATAAACATACAAACCCACTAAATCTAATGTGTTTAAAGAATGACATCAGATAATTGTAACATCAATTAATGACAGTTCTATGTCCAGAAGCAAAACTTGACTCACAGGAAAAAGTCCAGTGCTCTGGGGTCAACAGTGACAGAAACTCATCTGGCTGCGCTGGCTTTTAATATATTTTAGAACTGATTTCTGCTACTCATCAATAAATTCCGTAAGACAAATGCATTAAGTGTTGGACTGATGACGGCCAGTTTGAAATAGGCCTGACTGTCTCTTTCCATTAAGAAATTTGAGACTGTGCCAAAGATGTCAGTGTGTATGCAAACAGGTGTATGAGGAGTTGACCAGCCAATGACTTCCACAGGTGATTGGCTTGTTCTGGGGAAAAAAAATAGTTAAGTATCAGTCAAATTGGAGTCAGTCAAAAGGACTGTGGGGAGTAACACATTACAAAATAATTTTCCACTATTTCAGACAGACACGCGCACACACACACTGTCACAGCATGGACACCGCTGGATGACCAACTGGCCACAAATCCAGCCCCAGCTTATATCCTCCCCTGATTATTAACTTGAGACAGCCACGCACATTCACCTGCTCCAGCGGGGGAGGGCAGCATCTGGACGACACAGAGGAGCAAAGGAGAGATCAGCCACACCCACACACAACCAATGACAGCTCTTAGGCTATAACACAAATGTAAATCAATCAAACTCCACTATTACAATTTTGCCTTGCCTTATATTGAAAAACTACTGTGGTATAAAAAGTGTTTGTCCTCAGTTGAACCATGTTTTCTTCCTCTTGAAGCATCTTTAAAGTGGCACATCTTTTTCCGCTTGCCTCAGCACAGGCTGTTCTGTGTGATAGATCAAAGCTTGTTCAGTATTTTCCTATTATTCACCCCTCATCTCTCTGACCTTGATTACTGGGACTGCTAATGTGATAAAAACATGAAGTGTATATAATGTATGGAAACGTTGACTTGCTCATTCCTTTTGTGAGGGTGAGCCCATATGCATGTGTTTTAGAGAATAAAACCTTAAAAGGCAGTTGCTGTTGAAGGTTCATTTCTCACCTTGTTGTTTGGTACAAAAATTGCCACAACAGGCTCCCTCTGGATGATGGCCAATGATGGATGTTAGGAGCCAAGATGGCGTCAGCTTGGTGCAGAGCTAATGGTAATTTACCTCATCTCCCACTGGTCACACGTGCATCCTCATCATTCCACATGTAACCTTTGCCATGCTGATGGCCTCTTCTGGGGGTAATATGGGTGAAAACCCATTTTGATAACCTTGCTTTCTCCTCTTTCTCTGAGTTAAAGAGAGAAGATATTGTACTTTGCTGTCTTTTGTAGGAGATACACTACTTTAATAAATGTAATTAACCACTGGGATCAATTATACACTCATAAATGGGGCACCACCTCCATTGTTTGATCTACTTGAATAATCCGGAGGTAATTAATCAAATCTGGACTAAACAAGTTTATCTTATAACAGTCCTAGTCAATTTAAATTGACATATTCAATTTCATATTTCATAATTCAATCTCATATTCTAAAGCAGTAAGTTCTTTTACACAGTTCCATGGTTCTCCACATTAAAATTAAACTTGCACAGACAACGACATACAATTATACAGTCCCTGACTTGTCGCTTATCCAAGTTGTAGAAACAACAAATAATAACTTGACTTGTAGTTGATCAATTGGAATCAGAAATGGCTGATATGAAAGACAAAGGCCTCTAGATTATGCTTATTATACCAAAATAAAGTTGTGTATCATTCATTGAGTTTTATCATTTAATTAGGACAGAAAGGTCAGATTTTGCTTGGACAAAAGTCTTGTCGTGTCTTTAAACGAGTCAACCAGTCACAGATTAGAGCTCCACTTGTGACAAATACTGTAATTAACACATTCCCAGGTGTGTATAAAAAGAACCCCAGCACACCAGACCTTCATGTGAAGTGCAACCTGACCTCTGACAACATGCCAAAGATTCAACCACAGACCAAAGTGCTGATCATCAAGAACCTGAAGGCCAAGTCTGCTGCTGAAGTGGCAGACATCTTTAATGTATCCAAACGTCAAGTGGAGAGGATAAAAAAAAAGATTTGAAGAAACTGGTGACATTCACGGCAAGCCAAGGTCAGGCAGACCCCGCAAGACAACTGTTTGAGAAGACCGTTTGTTGCTTCGGCAGTCCAGGGCCAGCCCTTTTTCAACTGCAGCAGAGCTACATAGGAACTGGTCACCAGAAACCCCTGTATCTACAAGAACAGTTTGTCAAATTCTCTCACGCAGTGATCTCCATGGCCCAATTACTGCTCACAAACCAGCATTAAACAGAAGACAACAAAAGAATTGTGTTGCATTTGCCAAGGCCCACAGTTTGTGGAAAGGATGGACAGTGGAAAAGTGGCAGAAGGTTGATTTTTCTGATGAATCATCCATTGAACTGCATCCCAATCGCCGCAAATACTGCAGAAGACCTGTTGGAACTAGCATGGACCCAAGATTCACCCAGAAAACAGTCAAGTTTGGTGGAGGAAAAATCATGGTTTGGGGTTACATCCAGTATGGGGGTGTGCGAGAGATCTGCAGAGTGGATGGCAACATCAACAGCCTGAAGTATCAAGAGATTCTTGCTACCAGTTACATTCCAAACCACAAGAGAGGGCAAATTCTTCAACAGGATGGCGCTCCTTCTCATACTTCAGCCTCCACATCAAAGTTCCTGAAAGCGAAGAAGGTCAAGGTGCTCCAGGATTGGCCAGCCCAGTCACCAGACATGAACATTATTGAGCATGTCTGGGGTAAGATGAAGGAGGAGGCTTGTAAGTTGAAACCAAAGAATCTTGATGAACTCTGGGAGTCCTGCAAGACTACTTTCTTTGCCATTCCAGATGACTTCATCCATAACTTATTTGAGTCATTGCCGAGACGTATGGATGCAGTCCTCCAAGCTCATGGGAGTCATACACGATATTAATTATTTTTCCCAAGGCACCATGACTTTATGTTCAGATGTTATTGTTGCATGTTTGTGTATTCAAAATAAAATGTAATTTCTACCATACATTATTTTTGTATGCGACAAGACTTTTGTCCAAGCAAAATCTGACCTTTCTGTCCTAATTAAATGATAAAACTCAATGAATGATACACAACTTTATTTTGGTATAATAAGCATAATCTAGAGGCCTTTGCCTTTCATATAAACCATTTCTGATTCCAATTGATCAACTACAAATCAAGTTATTATTTGTTGTTCCTACAACTTAGATAAGCGACAAGACTTTTGTCAGGGACTGTATATGTTTATTAACTAATAGTTCAGGGTAAATAAATGAAATGGTAATTTAGACGAACAACAACAGATAGCAGAAAATGTGACTAATGTGCAGATGGTGAAATTATGGGTCGGGTGAAAGCCTTTAAATATTACGAGAGTAATTTTAATACTAACGAGAACGAGACCCTAACGGAATTTCTCTTAAGCTCAATAGATAGAAATCAGAACCTAAGACACCAACTCATGTCTCGCGTGTGTGAATCCAGCTGTATGGAGATGTTCAGCCTGGGAGTCTGGGAGTCAGGACGTCCAGGCCTTGGTCTCCTCGGGTGCTCTTAGCTCACCTGTGGTCTGCAGTGTCAGTCCAGTAGCCCGAGGGAAGTCGCGGCTTGTCTGGTACTCAGCTGATGACACTCTTGGTCCACGGCCCAGTGGGATGCCCGCTTGAGAGCGTTGGGGGCAGAGCCGGTCTTGGCTTGGCAACAACGTCTCTTTTGTTGGAAACCGTTTGCACGGTTTCTGAAGCAGCCAATTACTGCAACGTCTTCACCAATGATGGTCTTAATAAAGATTCTTCTTCGTTTCTTCGAGTGGTGGTTCTTAAGCTCTGATTCGTATATAAGTCAACTTTCTTGACTAACAAAAACTGTAGGATAAAACGCTGGCCTGGCAGATCTTCTCTGTATCGTTACTCAATAGAGGATGAATTAAATTAAATTCACTTCCTCTGAATCAGGCGGTGATACTTAACGATATATTAAACAAAATCAAAAACAAACAGAACTTGGTTCTGCTAGAGTTTTAAAAAGTAGAAGTACTTAAAAGAATTGAGAAAAATCAACACGTGGTTGGTTTCTGAGGAGATCGCTGTGTCGCAAAGTAAAAGTAAAATAAAAGATAAAAACTTAAAAAGAGGAGAAAAGAGAAGAGGACAAGAAAGAGAGAAGAGCAGAGAGTTTGTGAGAGTGTTGGCAAGAGCGAGTAAGAGCAAGAGAGAGAGTTTGTCTCTCTGTTTTATTAGGCTCCCTAGAGGAGTGGAGTGATGGGTTCACACCTTAGACCATATTATAAGTCTAAACTCACAAAACTTAATTTAAAGAAACTATAGTTTTAATGTTTCAAGATCATGTTTCACCTTTCCCAGAATTTTACCATGGCTTAATATGTGGATTATGTCTACGTGAAATAACATGGCAGGGTTGAAATCACTTGAAGTTAAGAAAGAGATATCGTGATTCAAAATAAAACACTTGAATATGCAGTAGAACTGAGGACTTATACCTATCTTTCTGGTTCTACATCAATACTTGTTAACACAAACATGTTAGAAACATTTACTGGTGAATAATACGTCTTAAACAAAAAGTTCTCCTTGAAGTCTTTGCCATTCACCAAGTTTCACCCTTTATCAGACACAGAACAGCATGTTGTAAACAATGGCTTGACAAGGGAGAAGGAAGAAACAAGATGGCCACAACATCTCCCTGTTAACGCAAAACAGAGGGAAACACGCATCCTTTCTTGATTTACAATCATAAAAACAGTTATCGTGACATCTTTTTGAAGAAAAGTTCTTTTGAAGCTCAGAAAGTGGATTCCTGGGTGTTGAGAGTCGCATGACCTGAGAGGAAGAAGAGTGTCTGTCTTAAAGGAAAAGGGGGGGCAAATGGTATTATATAGTCATAAATAACAAAGAAAGTGTTTGTCTTGAAGGTTTTATTGCAAGGACAACATCGTCCTCCTTTAGCCAGATGTAGGGATGAGACTGCACAGCGCCTCTCCTGAAAACAGTCAGCTTGGGAATGAAAGGAGTAATTAGTAATTAGACATTAACTTTTGTAAAATCCAGAGACGCAGGACATGTTCCTACACTTTTATCTGTTCAGGTTATATGTGTGTTCTTCCTGGTTAGATTGGCTTTGGATGGTTTTGTTTGCCTTTGATCCAGCTCCATGTACATTTCCTATGAAGCTGCAAAAAAATTCAACCATCATGATGCCTTCATGGGGAATCATGGGGAATCTCCAACTGGAGATTACTGATATCTGTCAGAGCGAGTTATTGTTGTCTGTGATGTGTAGTCACTCTTTTATGTTATTCCCATACCTTGTACTGTCCTTTTGTGTTGTTCTTGTGAACTCACTTGCATTTGTCCAGATCCTGTATGTCTCTGATGACAAACACTTTAGCCTCTTCTGGCGATCCGTTCAGCTTTATGTAGATTTTGCAGTTTGCAGTCCATGTAGATTGGATTTTCTTCTGTTTCCTCAAGAAATGTGCTGTCTTGGCAATATCTGCGTTCCGTTTAGTCAGGTGCTCATTGAGATAAACGTCTGACCCCTTCAACTTTCTTCCTTGTCTTAGTATCGCATTTTTATGCTTTCTGTTCATGAAGCGCATTATCATGGCCGGTTTATCCGTCTTGTTTTTTCCGGGGGAGAGGATGACATGCTTCTATGCTGTTTTTGTCCACTTCAATCCCCTTTGACTGAAGGAAAGTTGTCACCTGTTGCTCCACTGAGACTGAGTCTTGTTCAGTGATTTCCTCGCTGTTCCTCATCCCCGTCATGGCTCGGGCATAATTCCGAGGTTTTATGTCCAGTCCAGAGACAATGATGTCATTCATCCTCGTGTACTGCTCCAAATCGGCCACCCGGGTCTCCAGAATGGCAATCCTTTTTTCCTTCTCTGTGTTTTGTTGTCTCAGAGCCTTGACTTCAACTACCAAGTCCAGTATCGTCTTCTGTTGCTGCCTGACTGCCGTAATCTCTTCTGCTAGAAAGTCAAGTGATCGTTTTATTTCTTCGACTTCCTCAGCTGTGGGAATCTTTTTTGTTCCCATTTCGTAGGGGTTTTGTTTTTGAGTGATTAGCGCTGAGTCATGCTTTACTCAATGGGATCCCCGTACTTTCCCTGTGACTCCAAACTTCTTCTCCCAGCCTTGTTTACTTCCCCTCTATTTTTGGTATGAATAGATAATGTCCCGCTTCCAGCTCTTCATCCCATCCCATCACATCTTCATGTGCAAACTGTTAAAATAATTCCTTAAATTTAGAGTAAAGGAAGGAGATTGGAGTCAGCTCAAGATTCAAATAAAGTTTTTATCTTGTATAAGAGGAGCATTCACAAAGCAACACACAGATCTGTTACAAAGGAAAGACTCAAATTATGAAGAGGAAAGCTTGGTTTTTATCTCTCTCTCTGTGGGTGTGACTAAAACTCTAACAGCTGCTAATTTATGCGCCAATTTCCTGCACTTAACAAGATAAATTCACAGAGTTGAGGAAAACATTCAGTGGTTAATTCATATCTTATGTGGGTAGAAAGTCATAAAACAGGTCATAAATCAAGGTCACAGGTCACAAGGCACAGGTCATACTTCAGACAGTTACTTTGACCATAGCTGTGTAAGACTTCAATTCACATGTCCCCTGATGGGGTACAAAATTTCCATCACACAAACCTTCATGTTTTGTTGTGAAAGTTTTTTCTGATTTTCCATTCATAAATATTTCATACACATAATGTACATTTTCCCCGAAAAAGTAATGTAACTCAGCGTCTGGCAGTCATATTAGAGGCGCACATCTCTCGGCAACAGCAGTCGGCCAATGGAATTTCTACAAGTAGAAGCTGGGATGGCTCTAAGAAATATGCATCATTTGTTTGTGGTTGTGATCTGCTTTACCATCACAGTGATTATCACTCTAGTAACTGCAGAACCAGAAAAGCTGGCATGGCCTTCAAAGATTCAGATTTGCACTGGCTCTAGTTATGGTAGAGCCATATGATAATGATTTCCTCTTTAAGCATTTAAGACATATCTTTAGACATAGCCTCACCACTGGACCTGTTGGCCCCCAACATGAGCAATCAGACAACAACTACTACAACTTTAACAACTACTATCTAATATGGTCCTGAATCCAAAATATGTAATTTTACATGAGGTGCCAGAGCATTGTAGTCTGGTAGGAAGGGGGGGTCACCTGCACCCGAAAGATATATTTTTTTAACCTAGCTTTTTGTAATCCTTAAGGTGTCTACTAAAGGAATTTTGATGTTCCCCGCGCAAATTATTGTCCCATATATGATTTTTTATACCATCTTTTGTGTCCGTGCTTGATTTTCGGATGTGAAAAATGAAAACTTTAAATCTACATAGAATCTGAACAATACATTCTACAGACACAATCCACCCCATTTTCTCTTCGTCTTTGCATGAGGAATTGATAGATATGATGATTGTCATGATTGGATGATGTTTGGTGCATAAAAACTCAAATAAACACCAAAAAATGCAAAAAATCGGTGACATTGGATCACTGGAACTCCTCCCCTATGGACCCTATTGATATATTTTTTATAACTTTTGTATTTTTACAATCTTTAAGATGTCTACTAAACAAATGTTGATGATCCCCACCTGAAATATTGTCACATGTATGTCTTTTCTGGCTATATTGGTTGCCACCCTGGATTTCCAAAAAAGCAGATCCATTATGCTTATAGGGTTCCATTCATTGCAATATTTGTTAATGTTGCTATGGAAACGAACATAAGCTGTTAAGTGATTTTAACAAGCTCTGTACTTTCTGAAAGTTACATTTCTTGCTAAAATACATTGTGATCTCTTGAGAAGTACAGCCTGTAAGTTTACCTTTAATAGCTCTTAATATACTGATCAGTGGGGTGCACAGACCTTTTGAAGGGCAGGGACGAAAAGAAAAAAAAGGGGCACATACAGCGCATTCTCGCCACTGAAGAGGGCGTTCTCGCCACTGAAGAGGGCGTTCTCGAGGGCACTTTAGACATGTTTATATGTAATACAAATGGCACATTATATAGACTAACTAGACAGACTACTCAAATTAGTTTGTAGTTAGGATCAGCATCCACGAGAACAGTGTAGATTCAACGCTGGACTATGAAGAACACACAGAGACATGAATGTATGAAGGAAATAAAACCCTGGGGGGTCTGGGGGTCCTCCCCCAGAACTTTTTCAATTAAGTCGATGCCATTTCCTGTATTCTAGTGCATTTCAACACCATATTAGCACCAGATAATCCAAACTGGTTCTGTGAGATATAGTTCTGGTTCAATATAGATCAAAAAAAGTGCCCAACATAAAAGTCATAGCAACAGCAATGTTTCATAGTATTTCTTGGTCTTAATAGTCTTCTAGAGTTTAGTGTGTTTTCTTCACCCAAGAGAGCAGTTTTGTTTTATCAACCAGAAGGGCACTTAAGCACACTTTTTTTCCAACCAAGAGGGCACTTTAGTACACATTTTGGCTCCCAAGAGGGCACTTTAGCATGCATTTTTGCCACCCAAGAGGGCAGTTTAGTGTGTTTTGTCAACCAAGATGGCACTTTAGCACGCATTTTGGCTGCCAAGAGGGCACTTTATCATGTTTTAACCAGCCAAGAGGGTAGTTTAGTGTGTTTTTTCCAACCTAGAGGGCAGTTTAGTGTGTTTTCCCAACCAAGAGGGCACTTTAGCACGCGTCTTGGCTCCCAAGAGGGCACCTTAGCACGCGTTTTGGCTCCCAAGAGGGCACCTTAGCACGCGTTTTTGCCACCCAAGAGGGCACTTTAGCGCGCGTTTGGCTCCAAAGAGGGCACTTTAGCGCACGTTTTGGCTCCCAAGAGGGCACCTTAGCACGCGTTTTGGCTCCCAAGAGGACACTTTAGCGTGCGTTTGGCTCCAAAGAGGGCACTTTAGCACGCGTTTTGGCTCCCAAGAGGGCACCTTAGCACGCGTTTTTGCCACCCAAGAGGGCACTTTAGCGCACGTTTTGGCTCCAAAGAGGGCACTTTAGCGCACGTTTTGGCTCCCAAAAGGGCACCTTAGCACGCGTTTTGGCTCCCAAGAGGGCACCGTAGCACGCGTTTTGGCTCCCAACAGGGAACCTTAGCACGCGTTTTGGCTCCCAAGAGGGCACCTTAGCACGCGTTTTTGCCACCCAAGAGGGCACTTTAGCGCACGTTTTGGCTCCAAAGAGGGCACTTTAGCGCACGTTTGGCTCCCAAGAGGGTACCTTAGCACGCGTTTTTGCCACCCAAGAGGGCACTTTAGCGCACGTTTTGGCTCCCAAGAGGGCACTTTAGCGCGCGTTTGGCTCCAAAGAGGGCACTTTAGCACACGTTTTGGCTCCCAAGACGGCACTTTAGCATGCGTTTTTGGCTTCAAAGAGGGCACTTTCGCGGCCGTTTTTCAGCTCCTCAAGTTTTCTCTTCAGTTTCTCACTTCTGTACTTGGGATTGGGGAAGCCATTTTTCTCCAACTCTTGGATGTAGACAAGACGCAGTGATGCAAGTCGCACAATCTTGTTCTGTCTGATCACTTGATCTTGAATGACATCAAGTACAGCATTAAATGACATCTGATGTGCAGCAGCCATGGTAGTCTGCTCTGTTTCACTGACAGGGTTGGTAGCAAGGGCTTTACCTCGGGATGTGATATGATTTGCATATTTCAGGTTGAATGACTTGCGACATGACTGATGGTAATTCACTTCTCTTGTAAAAAGGTCCTCACCTTGCACCATGCGATGCAGACGGTGAAGTCCAAGTTCAAAGCCTTGAGGTGTAATCTGTTTCCATGTAGGCTCCTTCAATGCTCCCTCCTTAGCCTTATATACTGGGAACTTGATGCATCGTTTGGTCTTTCCCAATACTTTCGCTTCCAGCTTGCCACAGAAGATACACTCTGGGGGGAACAACTGCTTAGCTGAGGAGGACCCACATTTACGAGGTGAGCGTGATGTTGAAGCTTGCTGAGATGTCACAGTAGGTCTTTCCTGTAAGCGTCCCTGGTTCTTCGTAAACTTTTGGTAGCAGGCTCGATGATAACCAGTTGTTTCTAAATTGGCGCCTACAAGACTGTCTGGAATGAGATTACAGGCATCCTCCATGCGAAACGGCGAATCAAGAGCTTCTTGGAGACGTCTATCACGAGTGCTGTGTAGCAGAGCCAGCTTGTCAGTTGCAGACCAGGGTGGGAAATTCACGGCGGCCACGGCGGCCATGGCCGTTGCCCCACGCGTTGGCCTTGATGCCCCGTGAAAAAAAAATCATCGTACGGCCACAGTGGCCTTTGTGCCCCTGGCTCTGTCCAAGTTCCACATAAAAAGCGCATATAGTGAAGCGAATATAACTTAATGAGTTCGCGGTCCGCGCAGGTGGAGTCTCATTATCGCATCGATGATCTCACGTTAAAGCCTCTCAAACAGCAGCAGCGTCTCAAAACGGAAGAACGACCACAGGTGCACAAGCGAGCTCATCCGGTTTTGATATGGTACGTGACTTATGTGACAGGATTTAGTTCGGTAAAATTGGAAATATATTCACAACTTCCCGCATCAACAACTCATAAGCGAAACATTGTTAAAACACAAACGACAACTCTTAACTACCGTAGTAAGGTAGACAACGAGCTACAACTGTATTTTCATCAAAACGAGTGCTCCTCCAAGCTGGACACATAACACTGGTCTCTGTGGTCAGCCGTCTGTGAGACGAGGGACCGTCTGCAGAGTGCAACACCCAAAAGAGATACTACAAAAAATATTCAATAACTTCCCTATTATTCAGTGTAGTGTCACCAGAATCACCCCACACATCAATGGTCTCCTGCTGGTTATTTTACAATTGTTTGTTTGGAAAAAAATGTACTTTGGCATAATTTTGGGGAATTTCTGGATATTTATCTGGGAGAAATATTCAATAACTTCACTAATATTCAGTGTAGTGTCACCAAAATCCTACTTAAAAAAAAAATAATAAAAAGAAACTGTTTTCTAATGTAACATTAACTTGATATTGGTATTAAAAATGTTTTAATACATAATTAATGTCTTATTATAAATTAGGATGTTATGGTATCAATCTGAAAGGTAAAACCATCAAATTTTACTCAGTGGCCTTTGTGTCCTGTCATGTGGCCTTGGTGCCCCTAAAAAAAAAAAATTAAGGTCAAATGGCCTTGCCCCTAAAATGACGAAATTCCCACCCTGTTGCAGACCTTTTAATTTTACCAAGTGGTGTGAAATCTGCATGCTCAAAGCCATGTACATGTAAAATACAATTTTCTGGACCATGGTCTTCTTATTTGACACCATCATCTCTCTTGGATTTCCTTGTAGCAGGACTGAACTCCTCAGACTCACTATCATTTTCTTTCTTGTGTTTCTTTGACTTAGACTTAGACTTGGGCATGATTAGCAATGATCACCAACTAGCCAATTAGCTATTATAGTATAACAGTGTTGACTTTCTTTTCCCCTAATGTCTTCAAGGCAGCTTCAAACTTGGTAGAGGAGTATATTTTTCAGTCTGGACTTTCTGAAGGCCTTCAGTGTTATTGACTTCCTACCAGGGGCGCAGATGGAATTTTTGAACTGGGGGGGACCAAGCTGTCAGCAAATTATTTCAATTCAATATATTATTTTTGTGTAATTTGGGCTTTAACTAGCGTTCAAGTAGTTACTTTCGTAATAGCCTATGGGCCAATGGTTTGCACTAAAAAGTCATTGGAGAATTCTTATTTGAAATCATGGATAAACAACAATGAACATGTTAAACAAAGGCCTACCTGATCAACACTAGCCATACATGATGAAACTGTTATTTGTTATCACCCCACCAAAACTTCATGCCTTATGCAACATATGTTTTATTTAAACATTTGTGTATGAACTCAGAAGTGTAAACAACAACATATTTACATAAATAAAAATAAGTAATAAGTATGTAAACTGTAAATGAAATTCACATTTTAAATGATAATACTATGAACTGAAATCACCCCCTCTGTCATAGTAGACAATGGTCTGATCACCGCAACAGACACAGGCGCAGCTACCAGTTCCTCTTTAGGACCCTGGGGAGTGAGAGTCGTGCCTTATGGTGTGTTCAATTTACACTGAAAGTCGGAACTTGGAGCTCGGAACAACGTAACCCCAAAGTTGAGTGCTCCCAGCACTTCCCAGCCTTACAAACGTACAACAAAACATGTAACTACTGTTTACGTGAGGAGCAGATAGCATGAATTCTATGTCGGGCTGGTGAGATTAATCCGACTCTCCGAGTTGGAGATCCGACTTCACGGGGGGTTTTGATTAAAATTCTGACTTGAAGATCAGAAATTCCGACATTCGTGTACAACTGGAACGCACCATTAGTCGTAGCACACAAACGCCGGGCTCTCAATGTGCGCTGCAATGTAATTTAGTCTAACTAACGGAACATTAATCCTCTGTTTTACCGGCGATGTTTGTCGCTTTATGTAGGGACAGTGGGGGGGGGCGGATCGGGGTCACTATGAATCTGAGGGGGTCATATCCCCCCCGTCCCTAGTGCCATCTGCGCGCATGCTTCCTACCACACTTATTGCTCTAAGTTTCAAATTGATTCAAATCTAAATAAAAAACTTGCCACAACATTTTAAAGTGGGGAATATTCTGCCCTCATTGCTTCCCTGTGCAGATAGGCAGACAGCTAAACTTCCCACAGAAAGACACAAGTAGGCTGTAGGTTCCTTTTAGGATTTTTACGTGTTCCTCAGTGGCAAAGTAAAAACTGTAACAGACAGTGTACATTCAAATACTAGAGTACTAAATACTATCATTCTAGTGTCCTACTAAAGTGTATTCAGACCTATTCAAAGCGATACATTGTAGCTGATACAAGTTAATTGAATACTAGTTACTTATCAGAAGCAGGAGAAAGAATGGCTAGTCTACTTGTTTCAGTTTAAAAGTGACAGTTGCTTATTCTATGCTAAGCATACAGAAGACAATGTAAATTGACTTGGTAGGCTAGGCCTACTAGATAACAGTTAAGAGTAAAGCAGTTAAATATGAATAATTCAAGTGAAGTGAATTAAATAAATTAATTAAAGGGCACAAGGGGGGGGCAGTCGCCGTTTTTCAACAATTGGGCCACAAGGGGGGGCAGTCGCCCCCCCTTGTGGCCCAATTGTTGAAAAACGGCTGCGCTAAAGTGCCCTCTTGGGAGCCAAAACGTGCGCTAAAGTGCCCTCTTGGGTGGCAAAAACGCATGCTAAGGTGCCCTCTTGGGAGCCAAAACGCGTGCTAAAGTACCCTCTTGGTTGGGAAAACACACTAAACTGCCCTCTAGGGTGGAAAAAACACACTAAACTGCCCCCTTGGCTGGTTAAAACATGATAAAGTGCCCTCTTGGCAGCCAAAATGCGTGCTAAAGTGCCATCTTGGTTGGCAAAACACACTAAACTGCCTTCTTGGTTGGAAAAAACGTGTGCTAAAGTGCCCTTCTGGTTGATAAAACAAAACTGCTCTCTTGGGTGAAGAAAACACACTAAACTCTAGAAGACTATTAAGACCAAGAAATACTATGAAACATTGCTGTTGCTATGACTTTTATGTTGGGCACTTTTTTGATCTATATTGAACCAGAACTATATCTCACAGAACCAGTTTGGATTATCTGGTGCTAATATGGTGTTAAAATGCACTAGAATTAAGGGTGATGTTAAAGGCGATTTTAAATCGGAATCGTCCGAAATTAAGTCACAATCTCGAACTTCGAATTAAAAAAAGGAATCGTCGATGCTGTCACATCCAGTCGGCTTGTCAGACGGGAAAAAAAACACACGTATTGAAGTGCTGCGAGTCAACCTCCTCTAACTTTGCTACTAGCTAAGCCAGTAGCTGTTAGCTACAGCCAGTCAAACGATAGCATGGTGTTACACCATTCCTGTTCGGCTCCCGGACCGTGGTCGGGAAGCACAGGGGAGGTGATTTCCTCCAGGGCCGAAGTTTCTGCTTCCCTTCGGGGTGAACCCCCTTTCACGTGTTAAGCTGGTCGGGAAATAAGACCAGGGAGCTTTGCTGCATCTTGAAGAGCCGTCGCCTTTATTCACAGCCAAACTGCAGCCTATATTGTACACTTTATTGCTGTCGCTACTACTGCGACTCCTTTCTCTTCTCCTTCCTCTATCATTCATTCACTGTCCGCACGTACACACGCTCCCTCACTCTTGCTCGCCCACTCACACCTTACGCATTTTACGCATACACCTGACGCACCGCACTGTTCCTGAAAGGGGCTACACCATTCTTGCAACAATTATCTGTGTGGTAAATGTTCAACTGTTAGGAAATAGTTTGTTAAGACACTTAATTGTTCAGAGAAGACCATGGACATGGCTGTTTTATTTTTTTGCTTGTTTTGTTGTGAACTTGAATGTCATCTTCTGTGAAGAAGACTGCAGTTACAAAAGAAACTAGATGGCAGATTATTTTGTTTAAATTTCCAATTGACTGAAGATATAAGTTATTGTTACATTATATCATTAATAAATGTTTTAAATTTCACAATGTAGTGTGGTTCATTGCGAACAAAGGTCAGATATTATATTGCATAAAAGTCTAGTCTAAAATGGCATAGCAACCTGTGCTTTAAAAAAATCCATGTAAAAATCGAGAATCGAATCGAACCGTGACCTTAGAATCGAAAATGTAATCGAATCGAGGATTTGGAGAATCGTGACACCCCTTAATTGAAAAAGTTCTGGGGGAGGACCCCCAGACCCCCCAGGGTTTTATTTCCTTCATACATTCATGTCTCTGTGCGTTCTTCATAGTCCAGCGTTGAATCTACACTGTTCTCGTGGATGCTGATCCTAACTACAAACTAATTTGAGTAGTCTGTCTAGTTAGTCTATATAATGTGCCATTTGTATAACATATAAACATGTCTAAAGTGCCCTCGAGAACGCCCTCTTCAGTGGCGAGAACGCGCTGTATGTGCCCCTTTTTTTCTTTTCGTCCCTGCCCTTCAAAAGGTCTGTGCACCCCACTGATCAGTATATTAAGAGCTATTAAAGGTAAACTTACAGGCTGTACTTCTCAAGAGATCACAATGTATTTTAGCAATAAATGTAACTTTCAGAAAGTACGGAGCTTGTTAAAATCACTTAACAGCTTATGTTCGTTTCCATAGCAACATTAACAAATATTGCAATGAATGGAACCCTATAAGCATAATGGATCTGCTTTTTTGGAAATCCAGGGTGGCAACCAATATAGCCAGAAAAGACATACATGTGACAACATTTCAGGTGGGGATCATCAACATTTGTTTAGTAGACATCTTAAAGATTGTAAAAATACAAAAGTTATAAAAAAATATATCAATAGGGTCCATAGGGGAGGAGTTCCAGTGATCCAATGTCACCGATTTTTTGCATTTTTTTGGTGTTTATTTGAGTTTCTATGCACCAAACATCATCCAATCATGACAATCATCATATATATCAATTCCTCATACAAAGACGAAGAGAAAATGGGGTGGATTGTGTCTGTAGGATGTATTGTTCAGATTCTATGTAGATTTAAAGTTTTCATTTTTCACATCTGAAAATCAAGCACGGACACAAAAGATGGTATAAAAAATCATATATGGGATAATAATTTGCGCGGGGAACATGAAAATTCCTTTAGTAGACACCTTAAGGATTACAAAAAGCTAGGTTAAAAAAATATATCTTTCGGCCCCCCCCCCTTCCTACCCTACTATTGGGACTGAGTTGCATCTGTAGAAATGAGATTGGAATCATATTTGAAACTAAACTCCAAATGTTGGCTGGATCCAATTTTGAAAAAAAAAAAATCACATTTCATGTGGTTAAATTTCAAAATCAATGTGAATACAATCTAGATATGTCAAAAAATTGATTTTGGCTTTGGATGGAGACACTTTAATCACATTGCACAGAGAAAGGATTTCTGGTCTAAAATGCAGACAGAAGTTCCCAAACAACATTTAAAAATAAGATATTTCTTTGGGAAATGTTTGCCTGTATTGTTGATGAAGGTTCTGAGTCATCCAGGTCATGGTAAATCTAGGTGCTGTATTGTAGACAACTGGACTTTTTTCAGTTTCTTGAAGACGTTTTATCTCTCATCCAAGAGGCTTCTTAGGTTCTAACTAACTGGGGAGGAGTTAGCTGGCTTTTAAACTGTGTGGGTGTGTTCTTACAGAATATTTAGGACCACTTGTGGGTTGGTCAAACTGGCCTTTATGTGGGTTTCTAAGGCTAGGTGAAGCGAGGTCTGATTGATTGTTAAGCTGTCTTGGAAGTCTTAGCCCAATGGTTTACGGTTCTGATGACCCCCAGCTTGTGCTCCAGTGGGTGATGAGAGTCGAACAGCAAGTACTGATCTGTGTGTGTAGGTTTTCTGTACACCTCAATGTTGAGGCCTCTGTCTTCTTCAATGTGTACTGCGCAGTCCAAGAAAGGCAAACTGTCTCCTCTGGCATCTTCCCATGCGAATTTGGTGTTATTGTCCACAGCATTTAAGTGCTCTGTAAAGGGTTCCACTTCCCTTGCTGATTTTTACCCAGGTGTCATCCACATACCTGAACCAGTGGCTTGGAGCAGTTCCTGTGAAGGTAACCGAGGCTCTGCTCTCAACTTCTTCCATGTAGATGTAACCCACTAGGTGCTACAGGGTTCAGATTATATGGACCAGGACTAGGTTCGTTGTGGGAGGGTTGAAAAGAGAATGACAACAGACACAATAGATAGATGGAGCCCGAGGTACGTTTTAAGATAAATCTACTATACCAAAATATAAAAAATATAAAATAAAATTCAGAGCAATCATCACTGGGTTCTCAATATTTCAATTCAGTGCAATAATCACTGAGTACTCAATATTTCACAGCATTCACAATCTTTCAAAAAGTAAAAATAACAAACTAACTAAAAGTGTCCATATGGAGTGGAATGTTCCTTTATTGTCCTTGTCCTTGGCGTGTCCTTGTGTGTATCAGTCAGCGCGCTCAAGTCAAAAGTGTGTTTATGTCAAGTCAGGGGGAATGTCAAGTAGTCAGGCGTGTGGTGATCCTACCACATTGATACATGAGTGAAAGCGAAGAAGGGATGTGGTGTCCTCTTCAGGCCTTGGTTCCTCACCCCTCAAATCAAGGAAAGATCTCACTGGGGGCTCGCCATCTCCTGTCACAGGGAGAATCCAAATCCAGATCCAGTTCTAATGGTCCTCAAAAAAAACCCAGCCTGTATGAGGACAGGACTGTTATGCATCTGACATCACTAACTTCTCTCTTATGGCCATAGTCAATGTATATAAATCAACACATTACTTTAACACAATAATGATAAAATGAATTATCTTTCTTAACTGTACAGTTGGTTTTTATCTTTTTATCTCAATGTAAGTATTTCCCACATTTTTATACAATTTTAACAAACATTTTACAATTTTTTTTTTTAATCAACCTTTTACACGTGAACTTAATAAACATGAATATGAATTTAGCTGTTTAACCATAACCACACACACACAGTATCAAAATAAACCAATACCTTACTTCCTTTAAGTTATCAGAGCAAGAATATGCTGTTTTAACACTTAATAAAGTTAGCAGAAATAGTGAACAGTAATGATAAACCAAGTTCAAGTATTCATGGAGCAAAGACACGTTTTCTGCCACCTCTCCTATCAACTCACTGTGTAGCTAATACAATTAGCATACGCGCTACGCTAATTAGCTCGGCAACTCACCAAGACATACAGCCAGAAGTAGGTTTACTCCTGGCTCACGGATCTCCACACCCTTTCCGACGTCTCAGGTAAGTATTATCTCAGGGACATTTAGTCTTAATAACCGCTTTTCTGATTCTCTCTGTATTTCTCATCCGCTCAAGTCACTGCTGCTTTGACCCGCAACTCACTTTACCCCTCTGGGGAAGAGGGTGGGACTTGTACCCTCTCGACCAATCATATGTCCACTCGAAGCAATGTCACAAATAACAACTGTGTGTGTATAAAATAACTGATTGACAGACTGATTAACAAATGAAAACAATTAAAGGAATAGGGAAACTATAGAAAAATAAAATATAACTGGATCCAATTTTCTACTGGGTTACATAGAGGTTGGCCACTATTGGAGACACCGGTGAGCCCATGGCACAGCTGTGTTTCTGTCTGTAAAAGCCTTTACTGCATTGGAAGCAGGTGGTCATCAGACAGATGTCAAGTAAGGCACAAATCTGATCTGGGGTGAAGTTGGTTCTGCTGGACAAAGTGCTGTCCTGTAGCAGGCGTTTCTTCACCATCTTAATAGCTTCTTGAGTGGAAATGCATGTAAAAAGTGACGTGACATCATAAGAAACCATTGTTTTGTCTGCGTCCAGGGTTATCTCTCTCACCTTGCTGGTGAAATCCTGTGAGTTTTGTGGTGTTGAGTGTTATCGACTAAAGAAGCTAGGATACAGGCTATGTGCTTGGATATGGTATAAGTAACAGAGTTAATGCTGCTTATAAGTAGAGATAGACCGATATGGTTTTTTCAGGGCCGATGCCGATTATTAGTAGTCAAGGAGGCCGATAACTGATATTTGGAGCCGATATTCATTTGCAATAAAAGGGAAAATATTGGCATCAAATTTTTTAAATAATACAAACTCCAACACTTAACTTCATTTAAATGCCTTTAAGCATATGTTTATTAAACAGCTTATCAGATTTGCAACATGTTAAAGGTTTTTTTTTATCTTAGACAATAGATATCATTCTTTTAAACAAAAAGTGCAGGGAGCTCCCAGGCTCAGCAGCACATGTCTTATAAAGTTAAATGAAAATGTAAACAAATAAATAGCTCCCTAAAGTTTTCTATAGTAAATAAAGTTTTCCAAAATTTCAATAAAACTGAAATGTTAATCTGTCCTACTCCTCTCTACAAGAAACTGTCAAAGACAGCTTCAGGACACACTTCAACTAACAATATTTCATTTTCTGCTGCTTTGTATCTCTCAATCAACACAGAAAAAGGTGAAGTAAAATAACTTGGTAGTTAAACAACCATTATTGCCCTACAGTTTTCTCTCAGACAGACGGTGCTTTGCTGTCAGTTTCTGCAGCTTCTCATGTGGCTTAGGGCCCCCACACACCGGGTCCGACGTCTTCCTTCTCCGACTTCCTTCTCCGACCACTCCGTCGGATCCGTTCGGTAGAACAGTTGCATTGAAACACACTTCCCCGGCTACACAGTGGCGTATACGCTCTGCGCATGCGCGAAATGCAGTAAGTCTCCTAAACATCGGGTGGCGCGAGTCTCGTGCCAGTAACCCAAAACATACAAACAGGAAATGACGGAACGGAGTGCGGACCGTAGTTATCAAAACAAAGCACACACAGTGTTAGCTCGGCATTACTTGTGTGATGTCGTATTACGGTGGTCTCTCTTCCACCAGGGCAATCAGCTGCTCCTCAAAGTCCTCGGTCCACACAGCCATGGCTTTCAAAAATACGTTGGTTTATCCCCAAAATAACGAACGGCGAAGTGTTGTTTGTAACTCTGTGCCGTCTCTGTTTATGTGGTTTGTTTACCATCGTCAATTCCGCCGTCCCTCCCACACGCCGCGCTGATTCGCTGGCACACCGCCAATCAGAATGGTCACTGAACAGCTAGCTAACAACCAATCAGAGTATCCGACGGCTTCCTAACTCAGACGTCCGACTTCGCATGTTCAGTCGGATCAGAAGCCATCCTCGCGCTTCCGCGCGGCTCCAACACAGCTAAACACACCGAACAGAAAAGCTCCCTAACTTGTCCGCCTCTCTCCTAACACTTCAGACGTCCGACGTCGGACCCGGTGTGTGGGGGCCCTTACACACACACACACACACACACACACACACACACACACACACACACACAATCTCTCTCTATCTCTAGCCATCCCCTCAACGTGCTTCCCTGCAATAAAATTGCTGAATTTTACTCTCTCTCACACACACACACACACACACACACACACACACACACACACACATACACACAAACACTTCTTACTTTTATTACTGATTATTTCCCTATCAATATTATCAGCAACCTTGTATCAAGTGATTAAACTGTTAAAAACACTAAATAGCCTACAGCATCTTCACTTTAATAATCAGTGTTTATCATAGGAACATACAGCAGCTGCTAACAAATTGGACCTCACAGTAATGTTAGCAGTCATGAGTTGTAGAGTTTCACTACAGTCTGCTGATCAAGACCCACCTTGATCACTATGTTAAATGTGTGCCCCCCATAACTCACCCCACCCCCTGCTGTTCACCTATGTTAAAGGTGTGCCCCCATACCTCCCCCGACCCCTACTGCTCATACTTTCCAAAGAGCAGACCCCTCCCTTTACATGCCTTTTGTTTACCTATTGTTTGGTTCGACAATCGGCCGGACTCTCCTTTCCAGCACCTTGGAGTAGACTTTCCCAGGTAGGCTGAGTGGTGTGATACCTCTGTAATTGGCACACACCCTCTGGTCCCCCTTCTTAAAGATAGGGACCAACGCACCTGTTTGCCACTCCTTCAGCACCATCCCCAACCCCCACGCAATGTTGAAGAGGCGTGTCAACCAAGACAGCCCCTCAACACCCAGAGCCTTCAGCATTCTCATCAATCCCTAGGG
The DNA here is from genome assembly GCA_039737535.1 of Lagodon rhomboides. NCBI lineage: Eukaryota > Metazoa > Chordata > Actinopteri > Spariformes > Sparidae > Lagodon > Lagodon rhomboides. The sequence goes on along the minus strand of CM077784.1, from coordinate 9,222,789 downwards.
CTTTGCCACTGTGGAGTTGTTTGACTACCGCAGTGACTTTACCCAGGGAAATCGGCAGTGATACCCCGTCATCCTCCATCTCTGTCTCCGCTACAGAGGGTGGCTGAGTGGGACTCAGGAGGTTACCAAAGTCCTCCTTTCACCGCCCTATGACCTACTCAGTTGAAGTCAACAAGGTCCCATCCTTGCTGCAACGGAAGCTTTGAACATTGTCCATACAGGTTAGATATCCCCAGCCTCCACAGGGATGCTATAGAAGCTCCTTCGGAGTTGGGAGTTGAAGTCTTCTCAGACAGGGGCCTCTCCCAGACGTTCCCAGCTTACCCGCACTACTCGTTTGGGTTTACCAGGTCTGTCTAGGGGTTTCCCCCACCACCGAACCCAACTCACCAGCAGGTTGTGATCAGAGACACAGCCATGAGATGATACAATCACAAAATCGATATTTGACCTTTGACCTAGGTTGTTCTGGTACCACATACACTTATGGGCATCCTTGTGTTTGAACATGGTGTTCATTATAGACAGACTGTGACTAGCACAGAAGTCTAATAATAGAACACCACTCGGGTTCAGATTGGGGAGGCCATTCCTCCCAATCACGTCCCTCCGGGTATCTCCGTCATTGCCGACATGCGCGTTGAAGTCTCCCAGTGGGACCACGGAGTCCCCCCCTGGAGCCCGATGCAGGGCCCTAGCCAGGACTTCCAAGAGGGCTGCATACTCTGAACTGCCGTTCGGTGCATATGCACAAAAAACAGTCAGAGTTTTCCCCCAGCCCTAAGTTGTAGGGAGGAGACCCTCTCATCCACCGGGGTAAACTCCAACATGGCGGCGCTCAGCCAGGGACTTGTGAGTAGCCCCACACCTGCCTGGCGCCTCACACCTTTGGCAACTCCGGAGAACAATAATGTCCAGCCCCTATCCAGGAGTTTGGATCCACAACCAATGCTGTGCCTGGAGGTAAGCCACAGCAGATCCAACTGGTAATGCTCCACCTCCGGCACCGGCTCTGGCTCCGGCTCCTTCCACCCAGAAAGGTGACATTCCACGTCCCCAGAGTCAGCCTCTGCCACCCAGGTCTGGGTGGCCGAGGCCCGTTACCACCACTGCCACCCATGTGGCAGCACACCGGACCCCAGCGGTTGGATGGTTGGCCCACATGATGGGGGAGATGGAAGTGCCACTCGCTTGGCAGACCCGGCCACCAGGCGCTCGCTCACAGGCCCTCCGTCCGGGCCTGGCTCCGGATGTGGGCAACAGGCTTCCTCCGGGCAGGGTCTCTTGCCTCTCACCTCTGTCTTCCATGGGGTCTTTGTGAACCATACTTAGTAGTAGCACTAGTAATACTAGTAGTACTAGACTAGTAGCCATAGTCTGGCCCCTCACCTGAGACCAATTTGCCTTGGGAGACCCTACCGGGAGCACGTGGATCCTGACAACCTAGCTCCCAGGTTCATTGGGACATGCAAACCTCTCCACCATGATAAGGTGATGGTTCCCAGAGAAGCTTGACAGCATCTATGGTGATGAAAATAGGAGAAAAACAATTCTCTCTCTGAGCTCGTAAACAGTCTGTACAGATGACCTGTTTGTGTGTGTGTGAGTGTGTCAGGATCGTTTATTGGCATTTTTGATATGCAAGCTTAAATTGTTTTATTTCAAAAGAGGCAGAATCAATTCAGTGAAATGAAAATGACTAGAATAATATATATATATATATATATATATATATATATATATATATATATATATATATATATATATATATATATATTAACACACATATCTGTGGAAATCAGATAGAGAAAACAACCATTTCCAATACACACATTAAACACCACACATACACCCACCCTTGCACATTACAGTGTGTATCATGCTTAGACAACAGTTTTTGGAATTATCTTCTCTACTGTACTCATGGGGTCGAGCTAAACATTAGCATACACACACACACATGCGCACACACCATCGTCCACAGCTAACAGCTAGAGTGTGTGGGTGCATTGTGTGTTTGCCGTTACCCCAAGGGCACCGCAGTGAATAGTGTTTGAAAGTTTGTGTGTCTAAATATACACCTGTTTTATGCAAAGTAAGCACAAACAAACTCACACTAACAAAGTGCAGAGCCAGAGCTGTTTCTAAGTTTTCAGTCATTCTGACTCCAGCCTTCACAACATTCATTACCTGTGTTGGCCTCTCGCTTTCTCTCTCACACACAGGCACACATACACACACAGTGTAGTCAGTGTAGTAATGAATATTATCTCAGAAGCAACAGTCTGTAATGCTAAACACACCACAAGAGTGTGTGTGAGTTTAGTGCTCATTCTCGCTCCAGCTCCTCTGTCTTTGATTTTCTAACTCTCTGGCCATCCGACTATGCTAATTACTGTCTATTATTCCACCATGGAGGTTAACATAAAACAGTTCTCTTAACAATTACCAGCCTGCATAATTTTAGGTGATTGGTCTCATCAGCAACAACGATGAGTCAACCTACAGGGAGGAGGTCCAGCACCTAACAGCGTGGTGTGCCAACAACAACTTGGCTCTCAACACCAAGAAGACCAAAGATTGAGGACTCATTGAGGACTACAGTAAATCAAATGATGGCACACACACCCCCATCCGCATCAACTGGATGGAGGTTGGGCGTGTCACTAGCTTCAAGTTTGTGGGTGTCCACATCTCCAAAGACCTCTCTTGGACCCTCAACACCTCCACCCTTATCAAGAAGGCTCACCAGCATCTCTTCTTCCTGAGGAGACTAAAGAAGGCCCATCTGTCTCCTCTCCGCGGCACCATCGAGAGCATCCTTACCCACTGTGTCACAGTATGGTATGGCAACTGCTCTGTCTCTGACCAGAAAGCACTGCAGAGGGTGGTGAAAACTGCCCAATGCATTACCGGTTCCTCACTCCCCTCCATCAAGGCTCTCAAGAGCGAGCGATGTCTGCAAAAGGCGCGTAGCATCATCAAGGACCGTTCTCACCCCAACCACAGACTGTTCACCCTCCTCTCCTCCGGGAGGCACTACAGGTCTCTCTGTACCCAGACCAGTAGGTTCAGGGGAAGCTTCTTCCCTTGTCTGTCACCCTACTGAACTCCACACCCCAGTGACACCCCAAGAGTGATTGTTGGACTTAATGTGATTAGTTGGACAGAAAAGCATCTCCAAATGAATAATTATGTTGCTCCATAGCTGCTGGATATATTATAGACAGGTTTAGCGATATTCTTTATGTTTCTTGATTGATCCTACTAACACTTATTGTTTGTATACCTGATATACAGTCTATCTTCTTCTTCTCATTGTTGACCAGCAGTTATTGCTCTTAAACTATTGAAACACATCAGTGAGCCACACTGACTCTAAACAGGCTGAGATTACCATTATCGCTGAACACATACTGTATTGACCAAACAGTGGGGCTGATATTGTGTGTGTTTGCAAGTGTGTGTGTGATTCTAGCAAAATGTTCCTGGAGACATCTTTTATAGCTACTTCCAGGCAGTTTGAAGTACTTTGCCATATGTTTTTATTTCTGTCTGTCTGTCGACAGATTTTTGTCAGCATGAGGACTCGTGTCTCAACTGTACACGGTATAGTCATGAAAAGGATGTCTAGTTGTGATTCAAGATGAGGCTGAGTTTAAAGCTGATCCATGAGGACCGAGTACTCATATAAGAATGAAGCAATTAAAACTGAGTATTTGTGCGATGGAACCTGAAAGTGTTGACAGGTGTGTGATCCCAATGCAGGATGGTCTCTAGTTAGGGCCCGAGCACTGACCACTGCGAGGACCTATTGAATCTGTAGGGATTCTTATTATTATTAGGGCCCAAGCACTTGACCAGTGTGAGGACCTATTGTATCTGTAGGAATTATTCTTCTTATTAGGGCCTGAGCAGGTCACAGACCTATGAGTGTTTATTAGGGGTCAAGCAGTAACACTGCGAGACACCCATAGTGATTCTATGTTTTCTTATTATTATTATACTTCCTCTGCCATTGAAGTCTATGGCAGCCCATAGAACGCCTTGGTAAAAAGTGCTGAAATTTGACTGAAAGTTCACTCACACTCATTTACGGACCTTTAAACCCAGCCGTCTAGCTCCACCAACAGGTCAAAATTTGACCAAAAATTGAACCGCTAGGTCGAAAGTTATGAAATTCAGCACACAGATTTGGGACCGTCCCATGATTACTCTCACCAATTAACAGAACTTTATGCCCAACACTCTAGCGCCACCAATGGGTGAAAGTTGGACATGCATTCCTGACGTAATCCTTGACTCGTGCATCTGATTTTCACAAGTGAGGTAGCATTGTGATCCTTGTATCAACCCCAGTTCAATGATCCATGGCCCATCACTTTCGGCCATGTTGGACCTCCGCCATATTGGATTATGTCAGAAAGCTTAACAAATCTTCACGGGTCACAAAGTTTGTTAGATTCGCTCGAAACTTGACACAGATGATCTTCAGACCAAGCTGCACAAAAGTTATTTCAAAGAATTTCCAGTTTATTCTCCCGTGAGAGGCAATTGAAAATGGTGGCACAGCCACCAAACAGGAAGTGGGCTGTCGTCTCACCGATGCTATGACTTAGCGTAACCAAACTTGGTACCTGGAGTCAAGACACTGTCCCAATCACTCACACCAATTTTGAGGCCTTTGCATTGAACGCTCTAGCGCCACCACTAGTTCAATGTTTGACATGCATTTATGCTTGTAAATTCTTTAAAATGCGTACTGCTTACTTTGCTCACAAGTCTGCGCTGCATAACTTGCACAGTTGCGTCCCAGCTTGACCCCCTCATTGCTGCTTGCAGCTATATTTATTATTATTTTTTAGCCGGAAATGACACATATAACATATAACACATAATTGTTTGCACATTCAAAAACCTTATATCCACACGTTCCCTGAATTGTGCTGAGTATTGTGATATAAGGCCATTTCTGCCACCATTTTTTTCCGCAAATTTGCAAAATGTCGCAAACCTAATTTTTTCGAACTCCTCTCAGGCAATTTGACTGATTTGCGCAAAACTTTGCACACAGCACCTGTGGACCCTACTGACAAAAGATTATTAAAAACTCAGGTTACTACTTCCCCATGAACCCCTAAGGCTTTATGCAAAATTGTGGGTGATGACCACAAGGTGGCGCTCTTTAAATAGATTTTATATCTCGATAGCGGTTGGTTGGATTAACACGAAATTTGGTATAATTATTGCCAATACCCCCCTGAGGATAGCTGACGAAGGTGTTACTAATCCACCACTAGGTGGTGCTCTGGTGGCAGTCTAATTTTATATTTGGCAAGGTGCCCACACCATGACACATGTGTCAATGAAATTGATAGGGGTGGTATAGACTGGCCTCTGTAACTCACACACCAAAAATGACCAGCAGGTGGCGCTATTATCAAGACAAAACCGTTTATTGGCTAATAACTCCCACATAATATGTCACACATTTTTAAACCTTATAGCTGCATGTTCCCTACATTTAGCTGAACTGTGTGATGTAGGTCACGCTCCCTTTCGCAGTAAATTTCCAATTGCAAAAAATTAAAAACTTACTTTTCGAACTCCTCCAAGGCAATTTGACCGATTCGCACCAAACTTTGCGTGTAGCATCTAGGGAACCCCCTGACAAAAAGTTATCAAAAGCATTGTGTTAGGCAAAAAAATGGCCAAAACATAAACTACAATCTCCTGCACATTGTGGTCAAACACAGTCTTGCATATCTTGACCAAATACAGTCCCATTACCACAAAACGTTTGCTAATTGTGTTTCATGGCCTGACGACGGTTTGTGCAAAATCTGGTGCAAATTGGCCTATAGGTGGCGCTTTTATTGCTAAATGATGAAAGAACAGCTTGACTTGCATTCACTTTTTTGATTTGTACATTCAGGCTTTCTCCACCAGAGGGCAGTGCTGCCTTGCTAATGGATACAAACCTCTGTTTAACAGTCTGTAGGGTCACACAGTATAGTCCTCTCATTATTTCTTCTTTATGTAGATTGCAGGGAGTTCTTCTGACTTCAGCGTACATCATTTAATACCGGCAGGAGCAGACCACCAAATTATAAAGAAAAAAACTTCCTCAACAGAAGGTGTTGAATGAACAAGCCCAAAGACGCATGAAACACACTGTGCATCTCAATACTCATGTTGTTCATTTTGGACATCAAATGTCGATAACTATATAATTAATGCACTTTTTAATAATCCCTTTGTATGAGAAATGTTTTAGTTAAAATGCTGCAGGAAAACAAACCAGTGTTCCTCACTGTTACGTACATATTCTTTTGTATTTAACACACCTGTGGTGTTCGGGTCTGACAGATTTACAACTTCATCCTAAAATCCTAAACATTTTATTTTTCCTCTGATTGCCTCAAGACATAATGATATCCTTCACACTAGGCATTTGAAGATATAAAATTGCTCATCACCACTTTCATTGAATTTTGAGTAGTCTAATCTGCTTTGGAAACCATTTCGTCAAAATTCACCGGCATAGGAATTTAAGGAGTAATACCAGATTATTTTCATTCATTAGATGGAAAACATCCCCATGCACACCCACACATCCACATCCACAACCACAAACACCGTAGAGAGGGGATACGTAGAGAGCATTGGACCAGTAGACCTCCAAGCCTACATGGGTTTGTTGATTCTGGCTAGAGCACACCAGCCTTTGTACATTCAGACTTTCTTCACCACGGGGCAGTGCTGCCTTGCTAATGGATACAGACCACTGTTCAAGAATCTGTTGGGTCACACAGTGTAGTCATCTCATTATTTGGTTTTCTTGGACATTGCAGGAGCTTCTTCTAACTTCTGGGTACCTTCTTTCATCTTGCCTGTAGCAGCCCACGCTTGCAACAGCCCACATATTCAGCACATAGCATTGTGTTAGGCAAAAAAAATGGCCAAAACATAAACTACAATCTCCTGCACATTGTGGTCAAACACAGTCTTGCATATCTTGACCAAATACAGTCCCATTACCACAAAACGTTTGCTAATTGTGTTTCATGGCCTGACGACGGTTTGTGCAAAATCTGGTGCAAATTGGCCAATAGGTGGCGCTTTTATTGCTAAATGATGAAAGAACAGCTTGACTTGCATTCACTTTTTTGATTTGTACATTCAGGCTTTCTCCACCAGAGGGCAGTGCTGCCTTGCTAATGGATACAAACCTCTGTTTAACAGTCTGTAGGGTCACACAGTATAGTCCTCTCATTATTTCTTCTTTATGTAGATTGCAGGGAGTTCTTCTGACTATATATATATATATATATATATATATATATATATATATATATATATATATATATATATATATATATATATATATATATAGAAGAGCAATGGCTAAGATGTCAAAATTGTTTAGAATTAAGGTTATATATAACCTTAATTCTAAACAATTTGGGCATCTTAGCCATACTCTTTTTAAGCAAATATAGGATGGATGAAACTTTTTCTTTTTTTTGCCATTCATTGTGCCATTGGCACAATACTGGAGGGCCAACTCTTCAGGTCAAGACTCTGCTGTCCACTTACATCTGAAGGAGAAAAATCATTCCTTTGAGGACAACAATGTAAACATCTTGGCCAGAGAAGACAGATGGTTTGAAGAGGAGTAAAATAATCCATCTATATCAAACTGGAAGACCGTCTTTGAACAGAGGAGGTGGACTACAACATTACTTATCACCCACCTACAATGTAGCACTGAGTTCCCTCCCCAGACATCTTAACAACTATTCAAACCTGGGCTCACCTAGCCCTAACAACCCACATGAAGGTTTGACCAACGACCCACAAGCTGCCCTAATGACTCTGAAACTCAGTACACAGTACACACAGTACACACACAGTACACACTACACACAGTACACACACACACACTTTAAATACTCAGTACACAGTACATAGTCTAAATACACAGTACACAATACACAATATGTAGTACATAGTCTAAGTAGTGAAGTTCCATGTCTGCAGATTCACCATTTAACACCTTTGGGTCCATATAGAGTTCAGAGTTACAGTTACATGGTGAAGTCTCTCACAGTGTACAGGTGCTCAGTATGAGTATAGTTCAATGTTCAGTTCACAGTAATCCCAGATATTAGCTGCCAAGCGAGACGTTTAATTATTTTACCAACTCTATCCATACCGTTATTCATCACGTCTTGGCCACCTCTCGGATCTGCCTAAGGAAAGTCTCTGCGTCCTCCGGTTTACCAAAAGTCAGTGTTTATTCTTTGTAGGTCACCAGGAGCCTGACGGGGAAAGCATGCCATGTCTTATCCCCATGCTACAGAGCTGTTGTCTCACAGAGTCAAATTCCTTCTGTTTCTTGTGTACTCCGGCCGCCATGTCCGGGTAAAATCGTACCAGTTTGTCCTCATACAGTATTTGCTTTTTGATTTTGGTTGCTTCCAACACCATTACCTTACCTCTGTCGCTCACGAATTTCATGATAAGTGTTCTTGGGGGGGCGTTTGGGTCGTTTCTCAGGCCGATTCGGTGAGCCCTTTCCAGGAACGGCTTTTACTTCAGCAGAGGGATGTCAAGCGTCTCAGGTATCCAGGTTTCCAGAAAGGAGCAAGCATCAGCTCCCTCCACCTTCTCCGGTAGATTCACCAGTCTCGGGTAAAACCTCCTGTCCCTTGTTTCCAAGTCCATTATTTTGTCCTCCATGTCCCTGTTTTTCCTTTCGAGACTCTGGACTTTTACTTGCAGGCTGGCAACCGTGTCTTCACATTTACAATATGCTCCTTGCATTCTCTGACCTTGTTTCTCAATCCCTCAATTGGTGCCAATACTCCGTCAAATCTGTTGGAGAAGTCGGTTTTCAAGTCTTTGATAGCTTCGAGAACCGGAGTGTGGCTTGGTCCTTCTTCTTCAGTGCTAATGGACTCTTAAGACATTGCGCTAGCATTAGCTATAGCTTCTCCACTTTGTTTAGTTGGTCTGAAATCAATTTTGGATTGTGAGGGTTTACCACGACCCTTACGCGATTTACCTGGTGCAGACGACATAAGAAAGTCTTAAGCGCAAATACTCTTAGAGTTTAATGTCAAAAGTTTACTTTATGCTGGTTGTCTTGGCAAAGATTTACCGAGGAGGGAAGTGTGTGTCCACCTAGTGCGCCGCCACGCCAAGTCCCAATATGAACAAGTTTGAGAGAAAATAGCACACTTATGGGCGCTTGAGTGATCTTGAAGCATGTAGTAGAGATGAAGGTTTGAAAATGGGGTCCTCAGGAACGTAGTTGACCTTGTAGTTGCCTGATTGTATTGCTTTTTATAAATAGACGGTGGTGACGAATATGTGGGACACCTTTTGAGCAACCACAAAATAATAGTAAATATTGTTCAAAACTCACTGTTTAATACATATTACAATATACTCTTTCATGTGGTCAAGACAATATCCGATTCCATTATTACTTTTTGTTTTTTTTAATCAAGTTGAAATGATTATCTCCTATCTGAGGACAACTGATTTTGTAGGCAATGGGGTAGCATATAATCATTAAAATTAATAAAAAATAAAAAATAAACTTATAAAAGAACCTTACATATGTGCAAAGGACCCCTGATTATAACCTTGATTTTTTTTCATTCATGAAAAGGTTGTTAATTTCCAACAGAATTAGCACTTTTCTTAGTGGGAAATGTTTTCCCCAAAGTTTCAAGAATTGGTGATATATGCATAAAACTTTTTTGTTTTTAAAATTGTGTATTAAATCAAGGAAGCTAACAATGGAGCTAACAGCTAGTAGCTTACAGCGGAGCTAAACTCAAAACAAGTATTTCTATGCTACTCACATGCAAAACAAGTTTTTTGAATACCTGAGGTCTGCTTAAACTGCCAGCTCATTTAAATAAGGACTTAAAACAAAACAGCTTAGTGTGACTGTCCAATAAGTTGTTGAATTGGTGGCATTAATAGGTTATAATATATTGACATTTATATCAGTATTAAACAGTGGCCGTTTACCCCTAGAGGGCTCCACACAGTATTCATTTTACCCCCATGTTGGACCAAGTTGTGCCACAGGACTTTTTGTTTTGTTTAGTCATTGCTATGATTGCAAATTTAAAAAAAAAAAATGGAATGTCTTATTTTTAATGTATTAAAACTATCTCAGATGGACAGGTAAAGGGCAGAATAAACAAGGAAGTGAGTGTGTGTGTGATAGAGAGAGAGACAGATGTGAGAGTCAGTGCCAGTAAGTGGATATTGCTCAGCAGCCAAGAAGCTCTTTAATACGTAATGATGCAGAAGTAGCTCTCTTCCTCTTATCCCTCCTCTCATCATCCATCATCTGTACATACACATACACGCACTAAATTATAAGAAAAAGGAGTCTTTGGTCTGAATAGCAATGCAGGAGGACATAACATCAACACGCTGTTGATGTCACACTGTTGATACAAACGTTCCAGCAATATCTTTGTATTTATGCCATTCAGTGTGTTACACTCTGAACCATCTACACTACCACTCAAATATAAAATATAAAACGTGTTCTAACACTTTTTTGTTTACTACATAATTCAGTATGTGTTCCTTCAAAGTTTGGATGTCTTCAGTATTAATGAATTAATGTTCATGGACGAGCAATTAAATGTACTTAAAGGAAAGGTGTAACCTTTTGGTAATTACACTTTTTTCCCCCTTTGTTGAACACTTTGGGCTACTATGGTGGTGCAACATGGCGGACTCTGTGGAGGAGGACCTGCTCCTACTGTAGATATAAAAAGCTCATTCTACAGTAACAAAAGCACTTCTTAGTTTCAGGTGTTGGTTTTGCTGACATTGAGAAGTAGATGTTGATTTCCTCCTGATATGAACTGTCATCATTGTTTATAATGCTGCTGCTGATGGTGGTGTCATTGGCATACTTCACAATAGAGTTCTCCTGATGTCTGGGTGTACAGTACAGTGTGAACAGGAGGGGGCTAAGCACACAGCCCTGAGGGCTCCGTTGTTGAACACTAACACGAGATGTTAAAAATGTTAGTAATAGCATCAGCTAGCTGATTGGCACATATTTTTAGTACATGGCCAGGAATATATCTGGACCAGCAGCCTTGTGTATATTTCCTCTCAGCAGGATTTTCTCACATCTGCTGTGGTTGCTGACAGTGGCCAGTCATCTGGAGGTCGAGTAGACTTCACAGCTGAGTCTTTGTTGAGATCGAAGCAAGCAAAAATGCATTCAGCTCATCTGGCAGCCTGGCCTCACACACAGTGCAACTCAAAACTCCTGCTTTTGTTGCCTGTGACATTTTGAACCACCTGCCACATATCTTTAGTGCTGTTGGTGTTGAGTTCCCTCTTCAGTCTCTGCTAATGTCTCATCTCTGCCTCCTTGATGCCAGCTTTGATTGTGTATGCTTTCTCACCAAAAGGCAACTTTTTTGGCTCACCTCTCCATTCATCCTGGCCTTCTGGTTGGGGAATGATCTTACTGTCTTTGTGATCACCATGTCATCAACACATTTGCAGATATACACAAATACACAATTCATCTCTGTGTAAATTGAATTGGCATGGCTGCTGATATAATTAGGATTGATAACTAACAGTTCCCCTGGACTCTATGGCTTCTTTCCACTGACAAAGCCCATGCTAGGCAATATTGCCTCGAATGAGACAATATGGAGATAGCAAATGAAACTGACAGAAATGTGCATGGATTATTTTATTTTCCTCTTGCCAGTCTTCTGGGCTGGCCAAATGGAGTGGTCGCACCTGAATGCCTCCTTGAATGTTGGTGGTGGAGTGTTATCCCTGGGACTCCCGACCATACTTTTGGGAATGTATTTTCCGCAACAGAGCCACCATGCCAGCCACCACACTCCTCAGTGTTCAACAGTGCTTCACCTCAAGTAACCCCTCTGCGCTCGCTGAGCTTGCGAGAGACTCCCTGCAACTCTCCCTCTGCCGGCTAACTCAAGACCTGCACTACTATCTGACCTTTTGTTAAATAAACCTCTTAAACCCTTCCCAGTCTGGTTGTCCTCTCTTGGGTCCTGCAAAATCATTACCAACTGTCACAAAATGCTTTTTGTCTTTTCCTATGGTAGTTGTGACAATTATTTTGTAAGTGCATTTGGCTAGGATCTAGGATTACTCTATTATAAGCTCTTTCCCTAGACCTAGCCTAAAACCCTCAACAATCAGCTCCAAATACTTCAAAACATTTCTTCCAGATAAAACTGACAGTATACTCTGTATATACGTCAGTAAATATCAGACAGAACATCTCTCCCTCTCATGGCGTTTTTGTTAATCCACTCCAGAGGTTCTTGGGAAAATTGGCTCTCTTCTTACTGAAAATGTTCCACATTGACTTAAACCACACCATGGTTCAACCCCTATTAAAAATGAGCCTGAATCCACAAACACCAAGCAATTTCAGACCTATCTCAAAACTTTCTTTCTTGAGTAAAGTACTAGAAAAATAGCCACCCAACAGACGCTGCCCCCCTGCAAATTTCAGTCAGGTTTTCGGGCACACCACAGTGCAGAATCCATATTGTTGAGTGGAACCAACAATCTCCTTGTAGCAGCCGGATGGTGGCCTCTCCTCAGTCTTGGTCCTCTTAGATCTCAGAGCCGCTTTCAACACAGTGGGCCACGCAAAACTAATTGAACATCTGCATCACTGGGTGTGGTATCTGGAACAGCCCTCAATTGGGTTCAGATCCTACAAAACAAATAGGACCTTCTCTGTCTCTATTACCAACTCATCCTCTACCCCTACCCCTATTTCTTGTGTGGAGTCCCTCAAGGCTCAGACCTTGGTCCCTTCCTGTTTTCCACCTATATGCTACTCTTAGGCAAAATACTCAGACCCACAACATATTATTTCACTGTTATGCAGATGACACCCAGCTGTACCTTCCCATCCCATCCCATCCCAGCTATTCCATGCAGTGCTGACTGCGATGCTGCTATTACCTGCTATGTTGAAATCATATATATATATATATATATATATATATATATATATATATATATATATATATATATATATATATATATATATATATATATATATATATATACATTTTACTGCACTTTACTGCTTTTTGCACTCTTGGTCTTATGTATAGCACACACCAAGCATCTGTTTTTTTTATTAAAATGCAACATCCAGTGGTCACATATATGTCTCTTCTCCCTTCAGATGCACTTTTTTTCACCACCACCCCCAGTGACACAGCATCAGGTGCTCCTGTCCCCTCTACCTCAGCACAGCAGTGACACAGCATGTTTCTATTTTGTATGTAAATAGAATATTATTTAATGTGTTTGTGCAATGCCTTTTATTTATATTGTATTTTTAATGTATCACTTGTTTCTTTCTTCAGTTTTTATTTGGTGTGATATTTTTGACTTTGACTTTTTGACTTTTTGACAGTTTCTGTGAGAGTGTATGAAAATTGATTGTGAAATTGACTGCGACGCAAGGGGGCTCCAGCTAAAATCTTGCCTAAGGCACCAAATTGGTCAGGACCAGCACATTGCAGTAAATAATGTTGGTTTACTTTATTAATCCCTGTAAAGGGAAATTAATTGTCACCCTGTACATCCAGATATCCAACACACAACACACTACAACATAAAAAACAATGAAGCCCAGGCAATACAATGCAGTGCATTACTTAGCACAGCACACAACAAAAATCAACAACAATCAACAACAATGTTCATTAAAAAACTTCATTGCACCAGGTACAAAAGACCTCCTGAATCTCTCTGAGGAACATCTAGGCATCACCAGTCTGTTACTAAAAGAACTCTTCAGTTCATTGAAAAAAAACGTGGGTGGTCCTCATTGTGCAGGATACTCCTGAGTTTCCTACCCACCCTCTTCTCCATGACCACCTCTAAAGAGTCAGGAGGCAAACCGATGATAGATCCTGCCTTTTTTATAACTTTTTGTATCCTGTGTCTATCCTCAGACTTCACCCCCCACCCCCAGCAGACAACAGCATAAAAAATCACACTAACTAAAATAATATGAAAAAACACATTCAAAAGTGGCCTGCTAACATCGAATGACCGTAGCTTCCTGAGGAAAAACAGCCTGGACTGAGCCTTTGTAAAAGTGGCACGGGTGTTCTCTTTCCAGTCCAGCCTGTTATCCACAAGGATGCCAAGTTACTTATAATGGGGGACAACCTCGATAGCCACATCCTTGATAAATACCGGAGTGACTGGTGCCTTTTTCTTCCTAAAATCGATGACAAGTTCTTTTGTCTTGTTTAAGTTTAAAATGAGGTGGTTATCGTCACACCATTTAACAAAGCTGTCTATTTCTCTTGAGTAGGATGTATGGTTGTCTCCAATGATGTAGCCTACAAGAGCAGAGTCATCAGAATTTTTTTGTAGATGACAGTCAGACAACAAGCTTGACCTACAGTCAGATGTGTACAAAGTAAATAAAAAAGGAGACAAAACAGTACCTTGTGGTGCCCCTGTGTTTGTTAAAATAGTTTTAGATACCTCATTACCCATTTTCACAAACTGGGGTCTACAAGTGAGGTAATCCATAACCCATTGGGCAGTACAGCTATTTGTATTCCTATCAAGCAATTTCTTAACTAAAATGTGTGGCTGGATAGTATTAAATGCATTGGAAAAATCAAAAAATAAAATTCTTACAGATGCACCAGCTTTCTCCAGGTGGCTGTATACTCTGTGTAACATATAAAGTAGGGCATCATCCACACCGACTCCTTTCCTACAGGCAAACTGTAGTGGATCCTGGTATGCAGAAACCTGCCTACTAAAATGCTCAAGGACCACTCTTTCAAAACATTTCATAATCTGGGAGGTCAGTGCTATTGGTCTAAAATCCTGTATATTGTGAGCATTTGCTTTTTTAGGCACTGGCACAATATATGAGGTTTTCCAAATCACAGGGATCCTAGACTGAGTGAGGGAAAGAGAGAAGATAAACTGTAGGACATCACAGAGTGGACAGTATCTGAGTTAAATATGAGTGTCACAGCAAAGGGTCTGAATACTTATGACCATGTGATATTTCAGCTTTTCTTTTTTAATAAATTTGCAAAAATGTCTACATTTTTGTTTTGTTTTTCTGTCAAGATGGGGTGCTGAGTGTACATTAATCACTCACTCACTCACTCACTCATTGTCTACCGCTTATCCTGCAATGGGGTCACGGGTGAGCTGGAGCCTATCCCAGCAGACTTAGGGCATGAGGCGGGGTACACCCTGGAGTGTACATTAATGAGAAATAAAATGAACTTTTTTTGATTTTAGCAAATGGCTGCAATGAAACAAAGAGTGAGAAATTTAAAAGGGGTCTGAATACTTTCCGTACCCACTGTACATCAATCCACAACATTCCACCCATCCAAACACTGTTGTGGACCAAGTCCACCCCCTCATCAAAAAAAACTCCACCCGATGGCATTGGCCCCCCCAGCAGGACAATGTGACCAGACACACCGCAAACACTGCAAGACTCTCCAGTACTCTGCTCCAGGCTAATTTCCTGTTGCTGACCCTACCTGCCTCTGACCTACCAGTCTTGTCTGATTCATTTGATCATGTACGCATGTGCTGTCGTGTATGCAATCTGTTCCAGTCGCTCCTGCTTACTTTAACTTTGTTTTTAACTTTTTTCCTTTTTCATTATCTTACTTGTTCTGTTTTTTGTTTTTTTTTACCGTAGTTACTTATTAAGCTACGTCCTCTCTAAACATGCTTGTGTGGAGAGTTTTTATTGTCTCATTTGTGGTGAAATCGCTCCTTTTACTCTGCCACTCGACCATCGCTCAGCAACACCGCACCGTTTACTCCGGGGATTAGCTAATAGAGCTGAAGCCGGCCGGCTTGGCTACGGTGATGGAGGATATCTCTGCTGAACTTTGGAGGAAAACACACTGAGGATGCAGAGGGAAAGGATCGCTACGGCGGAGCAAAGGAGTGAAACATCGGAGACTTATGGAGAGGAAGACATACAAGCCGTGTCTCCCATCTCTCATCATGGGCAACGTGAGATCACTGGGGACTAAGATGGACGAGCTTAAAGCACTAACCCGGAGTCATCAGGAATACCGGGAGTGTAGTTTGATGATTTTCTCAGAGTCATGGCTATACATTGATGTTCCTGACCACAATGTTTCCACCGAGGGTTTCCACACTGTCCAGGCTGACAGGGTGTTGCTGTTTATGTGAACAACAAGTGGTGCAATCCTGGTCACATTACCACCAAAGACTGCATTTGCAGCCTGGATATTGAACTGTTGGCTGTGGGTCTCCGTCCTTACTATTTACCCCGTGAATTCTCACATGCTATTGTAGTGGCTGTGTATATTCCCCCATCCGCTAACCCGAAGTCGGCATGTGATGTCATCCACTCTACAATAGCCGGATTACAGACTGCACACCCGTGAGTGTTCTCATTATAATCTCGGGTGACTTCAACCATGTCTCCATTAAAAAAAACATTCAAATTCACCCAGTATGTGACCTGTAAAACCAGAGAGGAGAAGACCCTGGACCTGCTGTATACACCTCCACGTCCCTCCCCCCGCTGGGAAGATCAGATCACAACTTGGTGCTTCTCACCCCCTGCTATGTGCTTCTAGTGAAGAGGCTGCCTGTGACCACAAAGACAGTGAGGACATGGTCAGAGGACTGCTATGAGGCACTGCAGGGCTGTTTTGAGATGACTGACTGGAATGTAATCTGTGAGCCACATGGAGAGGACATTGATGGGCTTACTGAGTGCATTACAGACTACATCAATTTCTGTGTAGACGGCATTGTCCCAGCAAGGACTGTGCGTTGTTATCCAAACATTAAGCCTTGGGTAACAAAAGACATCAAAGCCATACTCAACCAGAAGAAGAGGGCTTTCAGAGGTGGCAACAGGGAGGAGCTGAGGGACATTCAGAGGGACCTGCATACTAAAATCAAAGAGGCTAAAGACGGCTATAGAAGGAAGCTGGAGAGAAAACTCCAGCAGAATAACATATGGGAGATCTGGAGTGGTATGAAGACCATCACCGGGTTCAGACCAACTAGCAGTGGAGCTAATGGTAGTGTGGCTAGAGATAATGTTCTTCAATAGGTTTGATACTACAGCCCCGGCACCTGCTGGCTCTCCTGTTGACTGTCTCCAGCCACCACCGCTTCTGACCCCCCCTCCTCCTCCTGATAGCACCTCATCCAACTTTATGAGCCCTTCACACCCATCCCCCACTCCTCACACCTCCTTTGGCTCCCACACTACCTGCCCTCCTCTCACTATGGACTCCAACTCTCCCCCTCCTCAACCTGCACTGTTTACACGATTCATGTTAGGAGACAGCTGAGCAAATTCCCCGCCGGTAAGGCTGCAGGCCCTGATGGTGTCAGCCCACGGGTTCTCAGAACATGCGGCCTGCTGAATGCATGGGCTGTTGCAAGCGTGGGCTGCTACAAGCAAGATGAAAGAAGATACCCAGAAGTTACAAGAAGAGGTTTATAAATATATAAATAGAGGTTTGTATTCATTAGCAACACAGCATTTTTCATCATTTAGCAATAAAAGCGCCACCTATTGGCCGATTTGCAGCAAATTTTGCACAAACCCTCATCAGGCCATGAAACACAATTAGCCAAAGGTTTGTGTTAATGGGACTGTACTTCATCAAGATATGCAAGACTGTCTGTTTTGACCACAATGTGCAGGAAATTGTTATTTCATATTTTGGCCGTTTTTGATCGATCACAATTCTTTTGATAACTTTTTGTCAGGAGGGTCCACAGATGCTACATGCAAAGTTTGGTGCAAATCAGTTAAAACGGGAACATGTAAGGTTTAAAAATGTGTGACACATATTGTGGGATTTATTAGCCAAAAAACACTTTTGTCTTGATAATAGCACCACCGGCTGGTCATTTTTGGTGGGAGATCATTGGGAGACACCAATGTGGAGATATGCCACACATCCTGTTTGGAACGAAATTTGCAGGAAGTTGTTATTTAATAACTTGAGTTTTCTTTGGAATATCAAAATTCTTTTAATAACTTTTCACCAGGAGGATCCACAGAGACTGTGTGCAAAGTTTGGTGGAAATCAGTGACATTGCCTGGGAGGAGTTCGAAAAAGTAGGTTTGCGACATTTTCGCTAATTTGCAAAAAAAAAAACAACAGAGGGGGAAATGGGCGTCGCCTATGTCAAGAGATTCAGCACAATTCAGGGAACGCGTGGATAGAAGGTTTTTGAATGTGCGATCAAGTATATGGGAGTTTGTTACGGGCCTTGGTCTGTGCTGTCTGTGTGGCTTCTTTCCCTTTTCTTTCAGGTGCTGCCCCTTTTCTCCCTTCCCCCTCAACCAGCTGATTAGATGAGCCGCTGATTAGCTGATTGGGCATCAGCCGGTATTTAAACTGCGCCCATGTGCTCAACCGGGGGAGACGGTGGTGTGGGCCCACCAGCAGCCAGTGGGTTGTTTTGTCGTGTGTGACCTCCGAAGTGATCGTGAACTACTTGCATCTTTGCATCTTTTTTTGGTAGCGTAAATCCCTGCAAGTGCAGACGGCTCTTGGTTTGTTTTTCCTTATTTTTGTTCTTAGTTTTCAATTGTTACTCCCCTTAGTTTCCCCTAGACCATTTCTTGCCTTTTCGGGTCGTAACAATTTTGGGGGCTCGTCCGGGATCGTTCTCGCCGTTACTGGTAGTTTTCATTTGATTGTCAGCGCTGTGGCTGTGGTTTTCTTTTCCCCCCTTTTTTAGCTCCGGTGATCCGCGGTACGTGCTGGTGTCTGTGTGCCTGCAGCCTGCAGTGACGTCAGTGGCAGCTTCTCCAGACTACTCAGGTGAGTGCCCAGCTTGGTTGAGTTACTCAGCCTTTCCTTCGGGTGCTCTTTTGTTATTTTGCCTTTTTTATTTTCGGGGTTAATTCCGGGCGGGGACATTGATCTCCGACGGGGGCTGGCGTTTCAGGGCTTTGGCCACTGATGTGTTGCCTGTAAGACGCCTCGAGCCCGGCACACCCCAGAAGATAGGTAGGTTAAGTTTGTGTTAGGAAGGATCTGGTGACATCTGTCTTCTGTATTGGCTGATTGTGTGGGGCTGCTGACATTAGACCTTCCGCGTGTTTCTCCGTAGTTTGCAGCTGACTGTGTTGGTAACAAGCAGCGTTTTTGTTTGCTGTGATTTCTCCTCAGTGTGTGCGATGATGGCGGCGTTTGACGTTGAGGCGTTTGTGTCGGATCCATCATTAATTGTACTTGACAAATGTAAGAAAAGTGATTTACGTTTGGTTGCAGAATACTATGGTGTTGTGGTTTCCCACTCCCTTGTTAAAGCTGAACTCAGAGCGGTTCTTTTGGATGAACTGGTCAGCAGGGGGATTATTAATTTGCCGGTGTCTGGGGATGCGCGCTCCGAGGAGGAGGCGGCAGCCTCTCCGGGTGAGAGTCGCCCGGCGGCCGCGGAAATGGCCGAGCGGCCGGTTACTCCTGCGGTGAAAGAGGTAGGGACGGCGGGGAGGCCGGTCACGTTACCTCAGTTTGTTCCTTTTTCTGTAGAGTCAACTCCGAGTTCTAAAGTGGATGCCAGACTGAAAGTCCGTTTAGCTCGTTATCAATTAGAAAAGGAGGAGCGCGAGCGTGAGTTTCAGTTTCGCAGGGAGATGGAATTGAAGAAGTTGGAGGCAGACACAGCTGTTAGGTTGCGTCAGGTTGAGCTCCAGGCTCGCACACCTCAGGTTGCTGAGGCTCAATCCGCATCATGTCCGTCTTCTCCTGTCACCTTCGATGTGAGTAAGCACATTTCTTTGGTCCCTGTGTTCCGTGAGGCAGAGGTGGAAAAATTTTTTGGCGCATTTGAGCGTATTGCCGCTGCGTTGCGTTGGCCAGAGGATGTGTGGGCTATTTTGTTACAATGTAAGCTGACAGGCAGAGCTCAGGAGGCCTGCTCTTCTTTGTCTGTGGAGGATGGTCTTAATTATGACAAGGTTAAGAGTGCTATTCTGCGGACATATGAGTTGGTGCCTGAAGCATATAGACAGCGTTTTCGCAATCTACGTAAGGTGTCCAGTCAAACCCACGTTGATTTTGCCAGAGAGAAAGTCATCCTTTTCGACCGGTGGTGTGGGGCCTGTAAGGCTGATGATTTTGCCTCAGTGCGTGAACTGATGTTACTGGAGGAGTTCAAAAACTGTGTCTCTGAGCGTACTGCAGTCTATTTAAATGAGCAAAAAGTGTCCACCATGCAGCAGGCTGCCACCTTGGCAGATGAGTTCGCACTCACACACAAAAATGTGTTAACTAAACGTGAGTTTTCTCGTGAAGATTCTCCGAAGTCTGTTTTGCAGGTGCCGGGTGCTGCTGTTCCTGCCGTTTCCAAAGCTGATCGCCAATGTTTCTACTGCCACAAGTCAGGTCATCTAATTGCTGATTGTATTGCCTGGAAGCGTAAACAGGGCCCTGTTGCAAAACCCCCGAAAGGCGTTGGCCTTATTGGAACCTCCGTTAATGATAAGGTCATAGTGTCAAGGGTGCCTGATGACTGTTTTAAGCCTTTCATTTTCAAATGTCTGGTATCTCTTACAGGACAGACCGAGGACCAGCATCAAGTGACTGTGTTGCGTGACACTGCCTGCTCACAGTCGCTCATATTGTCCAGTGTGCTGCCATGTGGTGCCAAGTCGGACACCAGTGCTGTGGTGAGGGGCATTGAGATGGGTTTCATCCCTGCACCTCTGCACCAAATCCATGTGCAATCAAGTCTATCAACTGGTTTCTTTCCTGTGGGTGTCCGCTCCTGTTTTCCCATCGAGGGTGTCGATTTCATCGTGGGTAACGATATAGCTGGTGGTAAAGTTTATCCTGTCCCAGAGGTCATTGCTGAGCCCATCCCAGAATCTGTTCCTGATGTAGCTAAAGAACATCCTGATGTGTTTACAGTTAGTGTGCTGACCAGAGCTAAGGCTCGTGAACAGACCCAGGAGGTTGATTTATCAGATTCACTGTTTGCGTCTGCTCGCTTCCAGGATGAGCTGCCCCCTGGTGATGGTTCGAGGGACTGCGGTCTCAGAAAACCTGAGCAGGTAGAGGAGTCTGTTGCGCAGGCCGTTCCTACGGTCCCTGTTGATTATACTGCTCCTTTGCCGTTGCGTCGCAAAGCTCTCATTGCTGCACAGAATGCAGATCAGTCCCTAGTTAGCTGTGTAGCTGCTGCTGTGAAAACCAACATATTAGGCTTTGTCTCAAAGTGTAGGGCGCGGTTAAATGTTGCCTCTAAGCTGGCGAAAGAGGCTCTCTCTTCCTCTCAAGATAACATGAAGTCACGCTTTGATCGAAAAGCAGTTGTGCGACAGTTCCAGTCAGGTGATGAAGTTTTGGTTCTTCTCCCCACACCCGGGTCTGCCCTCACTGCACGATTCACAGGGCCGTACGTAGTGGAGAGGAAGGTTTCTGACACAGACTATGTCATCCGGACACCTGAGCGTCGGAAGAAGACTCGTATGTGCCACATTAACATGATTAAAGCTTACCACACACGAGAGGCTACAAGCTCTCCAGAGCCTACTATTAAAGTTGCTCCTTCGCTTGTTTGTGTAGCAGATGAGTCTGATTTGATAACGCTCTCAGATGCGCAGCAGTCTGGTCGGTTGTCCAATTCCGAGTACTTGTCTAATGCTGAACAACATCTGTCCCATCTTCCTTTAGATCAGCGTCAGGATGTGCTTGACCTTTTCACTACCTTCCCCACTTTGTATGGTGATGTGCCGTCCCGTACCAATGTATTAGACCACGACATCGATGTGAATGACCATCCCCCTATTAAGCAGCATGCGTACCGATGTCCAATCGATAAGAGAGAGATGATGAAAAAAGAGGTTGCTTATCTGGCTGACCATGATCTTGCCAGAGCTAGCTGTAGTCCATGGAGTTCCCCCTGCTTGTTGGCTCCTAAGTCTGACGGAACCCCTCGTTTCTGTACGGATTTCCGTAAGGTGAACGCAGTGACTGTGCCTGATTCTTTCCCTTTACCTCGTATGGATGACTGTATAGATAGTGTGGGTCCTGCAGTTTGTATCACAAAGTTAGATCTACTTAAAGGGTACTGGCAGGTTCCCTTAACCCAACGCGCATCTGACATCTCTGCGTTCGTCACCCCAGATGCCTTCATGCAATATACAGTCATGGCCTTTGGCATGAGAAATGCCCCGGCCACATTCCAGCGCCTCATGCAGCGTGTGTTGGGTGATGTGCCAAACTGTAGTGTCTACTTGGACGATGTTGTGATTTATTCCACAGACTGGGTGAGTCACATTGTGAGCTTGAAAGATGTGTTCCAGCGGCTGGCGGATGCCTCGCTAACCTTGAACTTGGCCAAGTGCGAGTTTGGCAAGGCGATGGTCACCTTCTTGGGGAAGCAGGTTGGCCATGGGCAGGTCCGGCCCGTGACTGCGAAGGTGGAGGCAGTGCTTGCCCTCCCGACGCCCACAACTCGGCGTGAACTCAGACGTTTCCTGGGTATGGCAGGCTACTATCGGTGTTTTTGTAAGAACTTCTCTGTGGTGGTTGCACCGTTGACCAGGCTGTGTAGCCCGGCCCTTCCTTTTGTCTGGAACGATGAGTGTGCTCATGCTTTTACTGCTGCTAAGTCTCTTCTCTGTAGTGCCCCAGTGCTGGCTGCTCCCGACTTCTCCAGACCCTTCAAGCTGGAAGTGGATGCAAGTGCCACGGGGGCTGGAGCGGTGCTTTTGCAAGATGGAGTTGATAATGTGTGCCAGCCTATCTGCTACTTCTCGGTGAAGTTCAAAAAGCATCAGTTAAACTATTCAACAATTGAAAAAGAAACTCTGGCCATGCTCCTTGCCCTGCAGCATTTTGAGGTCTATGTCGGCTCTACTTCAGTCCCGGTCACGGTGTACACCGATCACAACCCTCTTGTCTTCCTAATGCAGATGTACAACAGCAACCAGAGGTTGATGCGATGGGCACTCCAGGCCCAGCGCTTCAACATCCAGATTAAGCACAAGAAGGGAGCAGATAATGTAGTGGCTGACATGCTATCCCGAGGGTAAGATCAACATGCGAGTTATTTAGTGATAACCAGAACAGTAAATTAATTTATAGTCAGCGTTGCTGTGCTTTATAACGTGTGTGTTGTGTATTGAAGCTGTAGTGATAGTGCTACAGGTGTGGGTGGGGGTCCGTTCTTATCGGTGGGGTGTTACGGGCCTTGGTCTGTGCTGTCTGTGTGGCTTGTGTTTTTCTTTCCCTTTTCTTTCAGGTGCTGCCCCTTTTCTCCCTTCCCCCTCAACCAGCTGATTAGATGAGCCGCTGATTAGCTGATTGGGCATCAGCCGGTATTTAAACTGCGCCCATGTGCTCAACCGGGGGAGACGGTGGTGTGGGCCCACCAGCAGCCAGTGGGTTGTTTTGTCGTGTGTGACCTCCGAAGTGATCGTGAACTACTTGCATCTTTGCATCTTTTTTTGGTAGCGTGGTGTAACCAATAAATCCTTGCAAGTGCAGACGGCTCTTGGTTTGTTTTTCCTTATTTTTGTTCTTAGTTTTCAATTGTTACTCCCCTTAGTTTCCCCTAGACCATTTCTTGCCTTTTCGGGTCGTAACAGAGTTATAAGCCAAAACGCACTGTAGCACCGCCTAGTGGTAAAATTTTTCGCCAGGAGTGACATATATTCCAAGTTTGGTGAGTTTTGAGGTGTGTTCAGGCAGTGAAAAATGCAACCATTTGCGGCGAAAAAAAACATCACTAGAAAAACAATAGGAACCTCGCAATTCTCCCTGCTCGGGCCCTAATTAAAGCGATGAACAGGCCCTCGCAGTCCACGCGGGTCAGCGAGTACTGCGTTGCGGTGTGCAGCAATTGTTGCCTGCTGCCTGCGGCATGCTGAATGCGTGGGCTTTTGCAAGCGTGGGCTGCTACAGGCGAGATGAAAGAAGATACCCAGAAGTTAGAAGAAGTTCTTGCAATCTACATGAAAACCAAATAATGAGATGACTACACTGTGTGACCTCCACAGACTCTTAAACAGAGGTTTATATCCATTAGCAAGGCAGCACTGCCCTGTGGTGAACAAAGCCTGAATGTACAATGAAAAGTGAAGGCAAGTCAAGCTGTTCCTTCATCATTTAGCAATAAAAGTGCCACATATTGGCCAATTTGCACCAAATTTTGCACAAACCCATCGGGCCATGGAACACGATTAGCAAAGATTTTGTGGTAATCAGACTGAATTTGGTCAAGATATGCAAGACTGTCTGTTTGACCACAATGTGCAGGAAACTGTTGTTTTATATTTTGGGCGTTTTTTTGCACCATCACAATTCTTTTGACAAGCTTTTGTCAAGAAGGACCACAGATGCTACATGCAAAGTTTGATGCAAATCGGTCAAATCGCGTAGCAGGAGTTCGAAAAAGTAAGTTTTTCATGTTTTGTGATTTTGCAAATTGAAATTTACCTCGAAAGTGGGCCTACATCACACAATTCAGCTTAATTGAGGGAACATGTAGATATAAGGTTTAAAAATGTGCGACATATTATGTGGGAGTTATTTGTCTTGATAATAGCGCCACCTGCTGGTCATTTTTGGTGTGTGAGTTACAGGGGCCAATCTATACCACCCCCTATGACTTTCACTGACATAAGTGTTATCGTGTGGGCACAGCACCAAATATTAAATTCGACTGCCACCAGAGCGCCACCTAGTGGTGGATCAGTAAAATCTTCATCAGCTATCCTCAGGAGGGCATTGGCAATAATTGTACCAAGTTTTGTGTTAATCCAACCAACCGATGTCGAGAAATAAAATACTTCAATTTAAAGAGCGCCACCTAGTGGTCATCATCCAAAATTTTGCACACAGCCTTATGGTCTCATGGGGAAGTAATAATCTGAGTTTCATGTCATTCGGATGCACCAGTGTGGATATATGCAACACTTCTTGTTTTGACCACAGGAAGTTGTTATTTAATAACTTGAGTATTCTTTGGAATATCAAAATTATTTTTACTTTTTGTCAGGAGGGTCCACAGATGCTGTGTGCAAAGTTTGGTGCAAATCGGTGAAATTTCCTGAGAGGAATTTGAAAAAGTAGGTTTACGACATTTCATGAATTTGCAAAAAAAAAAAAAAAACGGAGGCGGATATGGGCGTAGCCCATATCACGAGATTCAGGACAATTCAGGGAACACGTGGATGTAAGGTTTTTGAATGTGCGATAAAGTATATGGGAGTTATAAGGCAAAATGTACATTCCTTGATTATATTTCACTCTACCCTACACTGTCCAATGTTCCTGTGTACTCACTAGAGCACAAAATGTGTACAAATCCAACAATGAGTCACACAGATTATCAGGGACTCTGCCGCCTTGATGTTGACCATTCTTTTAAAATGTTTTCTCTTGTGAGACCCACAACTTCAGGGAAGCGCCGTTCCTTTTAAGCATATCATTCAATGAATACAGCTTTATTCGATGTACATTTGAAGGTACAAATGTTCTTAGCAACACAAATAAGGGGAACACACTAGCCACTTGAGTATATCTTAGGTCTGCTCTGTTATGATAACCTAATTCAAACAGGCTATGTGGAGTGTTTACAGATAGAAAAAGCTCATTTATAAAACTGACTTTGGAACAATTTTTTGAAATATATATATATATATATTTTCCTGCTCAAGCGATGTGTTTGGTATGTCTTGTTTCTTTGTTTAAACATCTGAAAACTAGACAATGACTAAAATGATAAACATATGGGTCATATACTATATAAAATTAATAAAAAAAATATTTTTCAGTTATCCTCCTGACTCTGTCTTACATTACCTGCCCAACATTATAATCCAGTCGAGTCATTTGTTATCAGTTTAAATATCCTTAAGTCCTTTCATCAGTTTTTGGCAGATGATCACTGGTTTCTGGTGTGCTCACCAATTATTCTGACACACACATTATGAATACATACTGCATTGAGAAAAAAGACAGGGACTCATGTTTTTTGTATGTACAGTTGACATTTATAGAGCTAATACAAAAGCACTGTGGTACAGATCATTTATAAAAAGTAAACCATAACAATGACAACATAAATAGTTCAGAATCCTGATCAGTGAAAAATATCTTGGTCCCCTTCCAGCATCAGAGTTGAAGCTGAGGCAGAGAGTGACTTCGGATGGTGATGGAAGATAAATGGCGGTTTTATTGCTTTTACAACTGAATGGATCTACTACTAGTCTGGAGCTCTTTTACAGATAGAGGATTTAGCCCAGCCAAGTTTTACACAGATAAATTAACTCTTTAGTCCAACACATGGTGTCCAACACTCTCCACCACTGTTGAACACACAGGCCATCTTACACACATTTGAATGCTGCTTTAGAGGTGTTCCCACCCTGACTGAACACAGTCCTGAAGGAATTTCTGGACATAAATACATCCAGGGCAATTTTTTTTCACCAGGAAAATTACAATATTTTAAAAAACTGAACATCAGCATAAACAATGCATAAAAATCATATCAGCACCTCCAAACTCAGAACAGAAAAACAACAGAAGCTGAACGTTTAGCCTTTGCTGTGTGGAAAGATTTCGTTCCACTGGTGTATATACTATACTGTTGCTTCAGTTTGAACTGTATCAGACACCAGTGAAACAATAAGGACTAAACAGACCAGAAATAAAAAATCAGACACAAAAATACAGATTTCCAGCTGTTGATAATTCATTTTCAGAGTTCAGTCTGTATTAGAGACCTGTTACACCATGCAGAAAACAAAATTCATCTTTCCAACATTGGCAGTGTTAGAGGCTTGGGGGGGGGGAGTACGAGTGGGGCTACATAATGAACATCTGTATCTGGTAAGCTAACCACTAACACACTGGGAACAACTGTGCTGTGCTCTCACCGCCCCCCCTGAGATTTTGTACTCAAGATCAATTCATTTACTAAAGACTTATTGAAGGGGGGAAGCAAGGCTTCTAAATTAAGATTGCACGGTCCTTAGCTCGGCTGCTAATAGAACACTAAGATAACACAGATTCTACTCTGACAGAGGAAGGTTAAATAAAAGTGGATGGCAACACAGCTAAGCAGCTACCATTGCTTCTGCCATTTTAGACTCTGCTGTTCCTTCAAAATATCAGCACTGTCAGGACAGTTTGCTGCTGGTTAAGAGAACTAATCAAAGTTCTTCACCATTGGTGCTGTAGGGCCACCGTGCCATATTCTGTGCTAGTCTGTTATTATTGCCAGATTAGGTAAGAGTAAGTAGTAGTAGTAAGTAAGATACTTGTACATGCATGAAATATGACCTTGTCTTTGGGAAAGAAATAACAGAAACATAGCCATAGAGGTCTGGTCTCAGATTCCACAGTACCAGGTATGTTTGCCCTGGTCATGAGTAAGGACCAGGATCTGGTGCCCAAATTTTGCCATGAATCTGAACACAGCCTTCATGCTAATGAACTCAAGGAGCAGCATTAACCACATTTGCCATAGAGCAAAGTGGAACAGGTTTTTTCTCAGTGTGAGCAGAGACTGACTGGGGGTTGACAAATACAAAATGTGGACAGAGTGAAAGCACCTTATCCATGTACTGTGGTTGTAATTCTTTCCAACCTGCAGCTGTAATGAGACTAACAGTTGTGTAGTGTGATTCCTTTAAATATGTGACAAATTGACTAACATGTCAATTCGTAAAATGACAGATGTGATGTAAGAAGAAAAACACAAGTTCAGAGGGTCATGAAAGACCCTTTCCCTCATAGCTGACAGGTATAAGCAAATTATGAATACTGGTTATGCAGATGTATGGTTGAGGCTTGATTGAATACAACAGCACAGTTTAGATGGTATATGATATGAGGTAAGAATGACTGAGTAAACTGAAAGGATAATATGCACCAGCTTCTGCTTTTGCTCATTTTATCCTGTTAATGCCTGTCACACTCCTGCTGGGTTTGATCTTGTTGCTCTGTGTCTATGTATTTCCAGGCATGTATGAGTCATAGTGTGTATGAAAATGTGTGTGTGTTCCACACAGCTGGGATTTTGCTTAATTCCAGATGAACAACTATGTGGTTTCTGTAACACTCCTGAAAAAGAGACATACATATGTTTAGAATGATTATTTGACTACTAATCACTAACGTGGGCAGTAATATGTTGAGGAAATAGCACAAAAGTTGCATGTGGATGCACAGATATTAAATTGACCTTTTGATGTTATTATGGGTAAAGTCTTTGCTAAATTACTGGACTGGCCATTTTTTAATTTATGGTTGAACATAGACAACACTGCAAAATGTTACCGTGACTGGAAATACAGTTTCCCCCATGAGCAAACATATTCACCTTCTTTGTGTGATTGCTGATGTTTGTTTAAAAGTATGTCCTGTATCAATTTGTGTATGTGTGCATGTTTTGTGTGTGTGTGTGTGTGTGTGTCATGGGATCTGGAGCTGCAGTTCTTCATCCTCCTCGTCCATGTCACTGCCCGGACCATCTGGGTTTTCAGCACTAAACCGAGCTGTTCGCATCTTCCCAAACAGACCAGGATTCTGCTGCTGCCGCCGCAGTCTGGAAGAGAGACACAAAGAGAGAGAGAGACGGGGAGAGAGAGACAGGGAAAGACAGAGAGAGAGGGAGGGACAGGGAGAGAGAGAGGTTGCAGAGGGTTAAAATAACATTATGATGCCAAAGAATATGACAGTAATGCAGATAAGTTTGACATTAGACATATCAGGTGAGCCTACATTAGGGATGCACCAATACCGATACTGGCATAGGGTATAGGACAGATACTGTGCTCATATACTCGTACTCGCAAAAATCGTTTTTATAAATACAGTGATTATTAATAATCTAAGTGCTAATAATAACAATAATGGAGACCAAAAATTTACAAATCTGCAAATTAAGAAAAGAAACTGCAACTGGCAGTGAGCCTGCTTTCCTTTCCTTTAGTAGTGAAGTGATAGACTCCATGTCACAACATTCTAAAATATGATATTGTATACATTAACATTGCATGATAAAAAAGTAAAGTTGCAGTAGGCTACTATTATAATTATGCACCATATATAGTTTTTATTATTAATTTTCTGCATATTCTTGACTTTGAATGGGAGCAGCTGTAACGCAAGCAATTTCCCCTCAGGGATCAATAAAGTATTTTTGATTCTAAATCATATATTATACAGTCAGTCCATATCTTAAGTTAAATTAAATTAAACAAGTTGACAGTATGGTAGACAGATGTGACATTTACATGTCAGGATCTGGTTATTATAGACACAGATTCAATATCTAACTGTCATTTATCATCACAGTAACAGCGTTACATACATTGGTAGCTGTAAACACTCATAAAAACATAAAAATACATATGTCGGTTTGGTGCCTACCTGTATACCAAACATACCAGGAGTAGTTAACATTTGTAATCATCAGAGAACATTACATATGTTGTTTCTGGTAGCTATCTGTTTCTGAAATATATTTGTACATGTGTGAATGTGTAAATGAGAGGGATTAACTTCTTG
Organism: Lagodon rhomboides; assembly: GCA_039737535.1. Taxonomy (NCBI): domain Eukaryota; kingdom Metazoa; phylum Chordata; class Actinopteri; order Spariformes; family Sparidae; genus Lagodon; species Lagodon rhomboides. The sequence continues at coordinate 9,193,165 of CM077784.1, read as the reverse complement.
CACTTGTCGAGGGGTGCTTTATAAAGTTCACTCCACTGACTTGTATTAGTTCACGGGGCAGATCTGCCACATCCAATATGGCTGCGACGTCGACATACGGTCCAGCGCTCAATGAGGTGTCTGTATATATGTCTATGCCTGGACCTATAGTCAATAAATGATTGAAGTATTTTAAATTTTGACAGGGCACTTCTATTTTGACCGGCACCACCTTTTTATACTTTAGTGGATCAGGAAATCCACTGACCAATTGCATGCAAGTTAAGCCATCCCATGTGACACTACTTAGCCAATCAAATCTGTGCATTCCAGGCGATAAACATTGTGACTGAATACAGACAGATGAAAGAGGTGAAAGGTAGAGTTGGGATTTATGGCTCTTTGGAGGGAGCTGGATCTTTGGGATCCGTTCATTTCAAAGAGCCATTCAAAAGACTGGCTCATTTGGCTCATTTTTATTTTTATTCACTTTTAAGAAGCCAGCCTGGGGTTAATTCATTTAATCCTGGAAATAATCACAGGGAGGAATGATGGGCTGAGATTTGGATCAGAATAATTTCAAACTCAGATTTCCCACCAATATTTGAGTATGAATTATTCTGAAATGTTGATTATAGCTTCATTTGACATGTGTGGACAAGATTTTAAAGTCTGATATGGATTCAATAGATTGTAAATATTCCACTGCCATATCCCTCTGAGTTGACAGTGAGATCACTATTTACCCTTTGTATAAAGTGTGTGTATGTGTGTAAAACTACTTTGACTTATGTTAGTCATGCAACACCTAAACACTTATAAATACACAATAAAAAACAAAGCAGGCTACAATGAAGTTCCATGCAAAAGGTTTTAGTGCAAAATTTCCCACTCAAGAACATTTTTAACAATACAGAAAAACTCAAAACAATATCTTAAAATGTTCTCCCCCTCCTTCAGGCTGCTCTGCCGACTCTGAGGCACTTGCTTTTTTTTTTTCACTGAGACACTCACATGAAGGGAGCGTGCCGTGCACAACTCATTTGCATATGAAATAAGCGCTCATCCCCATGCTCTCTCACTCTCTCAGTCTACCAATTCTGACGCACTTGCTTTTTTTTTTTACTGAGGCACTCACGTGAAGGGAGCGTGAGAGAGAAAAAAAAAGAACGGCTCCCAACCAAACGCAACTCGGTTCCCATCGCTCATGTTAAAGGGATATTCCGGTGTAACTTTAATCCATGGTCTAACACATCTTGACACCGAGTAAGACTCCCCCTCGAGAGGTCAAGTTAGCTGACCGCTAGCTTAGCTAGTTTTAGCAACCTCAGAAAAGACCGCACGAAAACAATACACTGCCGCTTATGCCTCCATTTAGAAACCGCCATCAAAAAGCCACAATTAATGGTGAGAACAGCACCAAACTTCAGCAACAGTACATGTACAGTCCCAGCACACAGTACGAAGCATCAAACATCTGCTAGCTTAGCTGGATTTGTATTAAAAACACAGCTCAACTCTCCGCGCTCCTCCAGCAGCCTACCTGTGTTTGGAAGCCCCGACGAGTCGATTACCGAGTGCAATAGATTTCCTCAGCTGAAGGATGAAAATATATGATTATTACTCCATTACTTCCCTTATTTTCCCTGTCAGCTCTCGATAATAAGAACTGAGCATGCCATGGAGTAATAATCAGACATTTTCATCCTTGAGCTGCGGAAATCTACTGCACTCGGTAATCGACTCGTCGGGGCTTCCAAAGACAGGCAGGCTGCTGGAGGAGCACGGAGAGTTGAGCTGTGTTTTTAATACAAATCCGGCTAAGCTAGCAGATGTTTGATGCTTCGTACTGTGTGCTGGGACTGTACATGTACTGTTGCTGAAGTTTGGTGCTGTTCTCACCATTAATTGTGGCTTTTTGATGGCGGTTTCTAGTTGGAGACATAAGCTGCAGTGTATTGTTTTCGTGCGGTCTTTTCTGAGGTTGCTAAAACTAGCTAAGCTAGCGGTCAGCAAACTTGACCTCTCGAGGGGGAGTCTTACTAGGTGTCAAGATGTGTTAGACCATGGATTAAATTTACACCGGAATATCCCTTTAATGGGCCGTTCAAAAGATTCGGTTCGTTCGTGAACATCACAACTCTAGTGAAAAGAGAGTGACAGAAGAGGCAAAAAGCCATTTACTGATGGAGGGGTTGTCCAGGAGTGCATGAGTGCAGTACCTGAAACTTTACTTGAGGGGAAACAGAAACAGAAATGTTATTTTTTTAAAATTAAGTAATTTATTTTAAGATGCACAATTTTTAAAAAGCTATTTTATTTATTTTCACTATTTTATTTTTAAATGCAGCCCTTCTTTTCCTTAAAGAGAGAAGAAAAAAAATCCTGTCTTCCAATTCAGTGCATCTGTAACCTAATAGTTATTTTTGTGGTAGAAATATCGGTATCGACAAGTACATAAATGAAAATACTCATACTTGGTTTGTAAAAAATGGTATCGGTGCAACCCTAGCCTACATGTACATGATGTGCATGTGTTGTGGAGATCTATGATAACCTACACAGCAACATCATGAGAAAGGGAACCAGTTGAGAGTAATGGAGGTTTATACTTGGTACCTACAGTGTGACCAGAAAAGAATCAACACATCATACAACTTTACACTCTGCTTGTAGTGTAGTTATAACTTTATAACTTTTATAACAGCTTCAAGAAGTAACACGAGTAAAGGGCACACACATTGGCAGTGTATGACGTCAGTCAATGTCAGGATAAACCAGAGCCTACTAAAGCTAAAGTAATTAAGTAATCTTAAGTTTACTTGTGCTGAGAACAAATGAAAACACCAGGGAATATGTGATCTACATGGCAGAGTTGATTTCAATGAGCCACAAAATAATAAAAAAATTAATTGCCCCCTGAGCTGTACATATTTCAAATTGATTTTAAAAAGCAGTACGTTTTGATTGTCTTTTAAGATGCAAGCTTTGTTATAAAACACACCTTGAAGTTTGTTTTGGGCACACTTGATTCTAATCAGATGGTCTGAAGCCCCAAGGCCTAAGCCCTCTGTCAGGTAGTCATTTTAAATCCTGGTGAGCATTTCATTTCTCCCCTGATCATATACTGTTGGAACAGACTGTAAAGGCCGGCACACACCGGCTCCGACGTCGGACGTCTGAAGCGTTAGGAGAGAGCTTTTCTGTTCGGTGTGTTCAGCGTTGGAGCCGTGTGGAAGTGCGAGGACGGCGTCTGATCCGACTGAACATGCAAAGTCAGACGTCTGAGTTAGGACGCCATCGGATACTCTGATTGGTTGTTAGCTAGCTGTTCAGTGACCATTCTGATTGGCGGTGTGCCAGCGAATCAGCACGGCGTGTGGGAGGGGTGGCGGAAGTGACGATGGTAAACAAACCACATTAACAGAGACGGCACAGAGTTACAAACAGCACTTTGCCATTCGTTATTTTGGGGATAAACCAACGTATTTTTGAAAGCCATGGCTGTGTGGACCGAGGACTTTGAGGAGCAGCTGATTGCCCTGGTGGAAGGCCTAAAAAAAAAAAAAGTTTGGTTCCTGTTGGTTGTCAGTTGAGGTCATGGGTAGGTAGGGAATTTATTTTATTTTATTTTTTTATTTTATTTTTCCAGTGGCAGTGAGTGAAAGGTGGATTTTTTTATTTTTTACAGCGGCAATGGATACTCCCAGCATGTTACACACACACACACATTATTATATGAACAAAATATGTAGTCAATACGAATGCTTCAATTAAAATGTGCTGATTTTAAATATGTGGACTTTTTTTCTACTCCTAAAAACTAGTTCTGGACCATTGGCATTGAAGACATCTCAAGCAATATTTCATAAATAACTGTAAGAGTTGATACTATTAAAGTTATTTATGAAATATTGAAGACATCTCAAGCAATATTTCATAAATAACTGTAAGAGTTGATACTATTAAAGTTGTTTATGAAATATTGAAGACATCTCAAGCAATATTTCATAAATAACTTTAATAGTATCAACTCTGTACAATGTATATGTACAAACCTACCAAATGTTGAACAAACGTTAAACAAGGTAGCGAGACAGCATCCAATCAACCCGGAAAATGTTATAGAACCATGAATGACTCTGAAGCTGTTTAGTTAAAGTGTAACTCTGGTGTTGTGCGACTCATAGCCCTGTTGTCCAACATTACTGCCTGCTATTAGTAGGAAAAACAATGAGAATATTTTGGTACAACTCAGAGCAAATAGTATACCTTTTTTTCCCTCCATTGACCTGTCACCTCTCGCGTGACACTGGTTGCCATTACAGAAAACTACTGTGATTGGTGCGTTGCAGCCAGAGGATTGTAGTTTTTGAACGATTGCAGATAAAATAAGTTGTGACGTTGCCCCATTCACACTGCCGTTTGGGTGCGGCTTTAGTGCGCCAATTCTCCGCCTCCATCACAGTAACCCCTTTCACACATGAGAAGACGCATTATCTCCGCAGCCGTTCGACAATTCTCAGAAATCCGGCGCTGCGCTCCTAAAGAGGCGTGCCGGTATACGTCATGATGATGACGTCGTGTTTTCAAGGCGTTTCCCCGGTGTCCCCCCGTCACTCTAAACCCGCGGATAATTTATAATCCTATGGATGCTGTTATAATGTGTAGTGATTGAGATCCTGACCCACCAAACATCCTGGAAAGTGACAAAGTTACGTTTTTCACTCTAAATTACATAATTAAATAATCACTATCAGTAAACTGGACCCTGTCTGACTCTGTCACTCGCGGGGACGGAGGCTGTCTTCCAGGGGAAAGTTCACCTAAGTCTCGGTCTGGAGGTCTGACCGTCGCTGTGATTTATTTTCATCACAAACACGCAGGGAGTTTAAGTCTTTTGCCGGTGACAGACGCTGTTTTTCGGGCAGAAATGTGTCGGTCAGGCAGACAGGAAGACAATAATAAATGGAGCGCCTGTTAGTCAGCACGGAGGGAACAGCAGCACCGCAGTCAGCACCACAGGGAATAGCACCGTCCGTACAGCCAAACTTGCATCTGGAGGCCCCGTGCACACAGCGGGGCCGACGCAGGTGACCAAGAGATCCAATCCCAGCGATGGAGCCTGGGGCAAAGTGACAGCAGAGGTCCAGGAGCTCCTGCGCTGAACACCTGAAGACCCCGCCAGCAACGGCGGAGCAGCGACCATCCAACATCACCGCGAGCCAGTGGAGACCACAGCAGCAGAGGAGAGCGACAGAGGAGCCAGGCAGTGAATAACACTGAGGTTGTGGTGGAGGGAGGACCAACGGAGCAATGATGGACAGCCCACAGAGTATTGAGTACGTCAGTTTGAAAGTTAGAGTTGCTAGGCTAACAGCTGATCGGCAAGGCTAACAGCTGATCAGCGGAGAAAGGTGAGTCCAAGGAGCCAGTTGTTCAGGTGTGCAGCCTTCAAAGTTAGTAGCACAGCCCCAGAGTTTGTACGGACAACTTGGCTTTCTTTTTTCCAACAGAAAAAAAGCAGCTTTGCTACGGATTGAGAAGAGGCGATATTGACACCAGCGTTCTCTCGCATCCGGGTGATAACACGGATCTGCATGCAGATCCCACGTGAAGTCATTGTTTTCACGAGAGAATGCGCTCATCCTTGTACAGGATGAAGAGGTGCTGTACAAAAACGTAATTATGGTTTGCATCAAAAAATGTATTTGTGTATTTTTTTAAAAAAATTTTTTAAATAAATAATTGGGGCCAGAATAATAAAATAATTTGGGTCGCACATAAATTGACAGGATCGGTCGGAAACCGGAACCAAACAAAATTTTTTTTTAGGCCTAATACGACATCACGCAAGTAATGCCGAGCTAACACTGTGTGTGCTTTGTTTTGATAAGCTACGGTCCGCACTCCGTTCCGTCATTTCCTGTTTTTATGTTTTGGGTGACTGGCACGAGACTAGAGCCACCCGATGTTTAGGAGACTTATTGCATCTCGTGCAGGCGCAGAACTTATACACTACTGTGTAGCCGGGGCGGTGTGTTTCAATGCAACTTTTCTACCGAACGGATCCGACGGAGTGGTCGGAGAAGGAAGTCGGATAAGGAAGTCGTCGGAGCCGGTGTGTGGGGGTCTTAAGGAGGAGGACACCCACATATCACACCCCACACCATCTTTGAACAAAGACAGATGTTCCCATCTCACCATATTTACATACAACCACCTGTTTACACTCGACCATAGTGTGACACGCGTGATGACATCTGAGCCATCCACAACTCAGCAAACCTACATCTACATCACTGGCATTCATCTTCCACCTTGTTTTGGTTCATCTCTTCATTTGGTTATTTTTTTCTCCACCCACTAATTCCCACTATGCTCCTTTTGATTGTCTCACCTTTAAAAAAAAATCTGTTCTTTTTTTTGCCAGTATTTACACTGCACACTGCACTGAGAACATGTCTTGGTCATCACACATCAACACGCTGGTTAAAAAAGCACAGAAAAGGCGGTGAAGGTGATTCTGGAGTCAGATTCTGGTAAACTTTTACAGAGGAGCAATAGAAATCATCCTGCCTGGAAACATAACAAACTGGCATGGTTCATCCTGGCCCAGGACAGGAAGGCTCCACAGTGGGTGATTAAAACCACCAGAATATACAGAAGTATCTGCTCCGATACCACCAGACCAGACTACAGAGCAACTTCACTCCCCATGCTGTGACACTCCTGAACTCCTCCTCAACACCCCATTTTCTAAAATAGATTTTTTTGTTTTTTAAACCCTTCAGATTTAAAAAATGACAATAAATGTACTTTGTAACCTTGTAATTTAATAACATCACTCAATAACCTTATTAAACTGTCCTATCCATTGGTGAATGAAGAGTTTAAATATGATTCATTGTTGGGTGTTTTAGTATGACTCCAGTTTGGGATTTGCTCAAGACAAAGTTCAAAAGTCTGGCATTCATAATACTACAGAAAACCTTCCCCAAATTACTCTTACAAACATCTTAGATCTTACTCTTACATACTCATAAATTATTAGGGTGGAATCACAGTAGATGTGATGGTGTTATTATTCTCTCTCTTTCTGTCATTCTCTGTCTGCCTTTGTCGTCATCAGGGCAGGTCAGAATCACAGCAACTGGTAGATAATCCACTAAAACATTTGGACCACAACACCAGCTCAGACACTAAAAGCTTTTCTATTGAGATGATAAACACTTAGCAAAGGAAAGACATAAATGATCATCAATCTACAGAGAGAGAGAGAGAGAGAGAGAGAGAGAGAGAGAGAAGGATTGAAGGCTTTCGCAAAAACATCCAAACACTAGCTCATGTTGCTCTCACCACAGGCGGAAACATGAGCAACCGTTGACTGAAAGACAATGGCCCTCATTTATTAAACGAACGTACACAGAAAACTGGGCGTATGGTCTTTCCATGCAAAGCTCAGCATTTATCAATTTGGACGTGAAACCTACTAATTTTAAATAGTTTGCAATTGGAGAGTGATGAGTGGCTCAGGGTTCGACATAACTCATGGCCCGCTGGCCAGTAAAAGTAGTTGCAGGGCATGTCGATTGGTCAATGACAATGACCAATCAACCACTGATCGCTGATTACAGTAATTACAATGATTGGCCAGTCACTGCCCGTGCAACAATCGTGATTTGCTAGAATGCATGCGGGAAAATCGAAACGGTGGGACAGTGATTTGGAAAAATGTCGGCAAAGGAGAGCTACGAGTCCGAGAGGAGGAAAAGGGAATTTCTCCCGAAGTGGAGGGAGCGCTATACCTGGCTGAACCACCGCGACGGCGTAATGTTTTGTGAAGTATGTCGGCAGTTTCCGGCGAAGACTGACCGCGGTGGATCATTTTTTAAAGGCACCAACAACTACCAAAAACACACACTGGATGCCCATGAGAAAAGCAGACATCACCTGCAATGTCTGCTCGCTAAGCGTGCTGCGGACAACCCTTCATCAGGCCCACATCTGGGCAAGACGCGGAGACGGAGAACGAAAACAGCGGATCCAGAAACTAATGCCACATCACATCATCAAGTCGGAGCAACCCTTCGTGGCATTTGAAAAGACAGTTGCTGTTCTCAAGAAGAACGGGTGGATGTGGGCGCCCAGTACATTAGCAATGTGGCATGTCGAAGGTGAGTTGAGTTTATAATCAGACATGCACACACACACAGCCTCACACAAAGAAGGACTCACAGACAGACTCACAGACAGACAAACCTTTTTTGTTCTCACTGTTCTGTAAACAATTAAATGGGAACAATTTCAATAAATAAACAAGTCTTTTTTTTCCAAAAAATTGTTATTTTCATTTTTTTGTGGCTGGGCCACTAAAATTACACATGGGGCCAGAAAAACACGAATCTACTGGCCAAGCGGGCCAGTAAGAAAAAAAATGTTATGTTGGACACTGGTGGCTATTAAGTCGCTTTCATCTTCCAAGGCATGTCCTTTTGGAATTATGCCACAATTTGGAGCCCCGGTTAAGGAGAGAAACACGACGCTTGAATGCCATACCTGTGCCAGTGCAGGTGCTCTCCACATTGGGGTTTTTGGCCACTGGGACCTTTCAGCGGGAGATCGGGGATAGGTTCGGTATGTCACAGCCAACCATTAGCAGAATGATGCCAGCAGTGTTGGCGGCTATCAAGTCCCTTTCTCGTCAGAACATTCAATTTCCTTACAATGATGCTCAGCAAACTGTGACTAAGAGAGAATTTTATTAGATTGCTGGGTGTCCTAATGTGATTGCTGCGACTGATTGTACCCATGTGCGTCTGAAGCCACCATCCATGAATGATTACGCATTCATCAATCGTAAAAACTATCTTGAGGTCATTTGTGATGCCAGGCTCACAGTGGCCCGGGGGGATGCATGACTCCTTCATTTGGCAAAACAGAAGCGTAGGGACATGGCTACAGGAGAGTGCACTGCAGGGCCGGAGTCATCTCCTCGGAGAGTAGCCTAGCAACTGCGTTAAATTAATATTCTAAATGTAATCAAATTACTAACATTTTGGTGTGATCCATGTGCGAGGTGACAGAGGTTATCCCCTCCAGGAATACCTGGTAACTCCACTGGCAAACCAGCGCAGATTCAACCATGCACATTTACGCACATGGGCCATGTTGGAGTGCTGCATCGGGTTGCTTAAGGGCAGATGGCTCTGTCTAGGATCCGCGGGGGAACCCTATTGTACACGCCAGAGAAAGTCTGCAACATCATTTTGGGATTCTGCACAATATTGCGCAAAACAGGGTGCCATTTGATGTCCCGGTGCAGCCAGATGAACCTCTGCCCAGAGAGCCTGGCCAGCAGAGCCCCAACTGGAGGCTGCACGAGGGAGACAGGACCTCATTCATCGCTTCTAAAATGTTAAGTGTTAAATACTTATGTTTGGCAACTATTCAATACAGGGAAACAGACAATGCACAATGTTTAGTCAAACATTTTATTCATGTGATGCAGGTTTCAGGTTTTCGTTTATCTCTTTTAAAGTGTCGTTAATGGCTATGTGAGCGATTTATCTCCGCCATTGGCCGACACATTTCGGTTTGTCTTTCCAGGACCTCTGCTGTCAAAATCAAGGGTTGAGGTGGTGTGCCTACACGGGCGGTGGAGGACATGCGCCCGCACGCACAGCTCACAGTGGACCGGCTCCATTTCTTCCACTGCAGCCTGAACGCTGCCACTCGTGCCTGGCTCCGAATCTGAAACATCATTTAAATAAAGAGATAAACTCTGACTGCAACCGTGTAATTAATTAAACTACAAACATGGTTCCTTTTCCCAAGTCAAATACAAACACTTTTCAAGGTGCATTTGCAAGTTTTTCCAGCACCATACGGCTGTGGTTAATTTAAATATAGGCTAAACAGCCAAAATGCTTCAAGCATTCAGGGATTTCCAGCACCCAAACCCTGTACAAATTTATTAGTAGGCTATTAAATGTTTACCATTAAACACGACGGCAACGCTGTTGACCGCAGCAGTGATTTCTTTCCATACAGCATTCTTCCGACTCCCTTTGAAGCCACTTTCAGGCTGCTAAATAAAACTAATTTGTTTAATTGTACGTGCAATGTTATGGTCTCAATTTCAAGCTTGCAGAAGTTCCTCTTCTTGAACGTATTCCGCCTTTCCATGTCGTAAATTCTAGGGGCGAGGCCTCTAAACTGAGAATGTTTAAGGGCGTGATATTTAAAGGACAATTGTTTTCAGCCGCCGCATTTATCAACGCCCGATCATTCTTACACTGTGATTGGTTTCATGAATCACACGTGAACCCTGTCGTAAGATGACTTCTGCGCTGGTTTCTACGTTAGATTGATAAATGAGGGCCAATGTTTGTGTGTTTGTGTGTGTTTCAGAGGACTTTGGCTGCCATGTATTACAGATGTATCACGACAGTAATGTTTGCCAGAGGTTTTTCCTAATAAACACCACAACAACAGATCATTTTGGACAGAGTGAGTGCTGATTAGCCTTAGCAACTCCCTGGGGATACCTGTCTCGCCCTCAGGGCCCGGTCAAACCATTAGTCATTTCAATTGAATCACTGTGATCAGTGGATTTTCGATCAGGAGGAATTTAAATATAATCTCATAATTAAATCATTTAAATGCACCACAATCTTCAGTGTTAAATAATTTTTTTCCCTACGGGTTTTGCGAATGTTAACATGCATTTTTGCAATGTTACCTACGACCAAGCCGACAGGTATGAGTAAGGATGTGATATTACAAGTAGGCTTCTTGAATGACCTGTGTGAACATACTTTCCCGTTAACAAGAGAACTAGCAAGTTAGCTATAGAAATGTACGTCAGTGTTTTATTGATTGAAGGTATTGATTTTTTTACATATAAATTTTGAATACTTGAAATGGTTTCAATTGCTTTCTTACCATTATTTCTCTCCAACAGCAAGTTGATACACACACACGCAAGCATGCGCGCGCGCGCACACACACACACACACACACACACACACACACACACACACACACACACACACACACCCACCAGGCTTTCCACCTGCAACACCAGCGGCCTTGCCAGGCCTTGGCATTGTGGAATCTTTTTAAAATATACTTTTAAGATGTTCTTGAAGGTGTTATACAAGTATCTAAACAGAGCATGTGTGTGACATGGACAGGGGTGATTGCAAAAGTGACGTATCACCTACAGTCAATCTCAGATCACATCTATGGGCAAAGCTACCACAGCTGCTTTATGAAAGTGTTTGTGATTCGTGCCGTGACAGCACTTTTTCCCACTACTTTCATACATTAGCCTCCTGGCGCACAACGTGCAGAAGCATGCACCTGATTGTTGAAGTTTATGGCACCAGCTTCCGAAGGGCT